>JBBBDQ010001311.1:1777500-2354817 GCA_037127315.1 Ascarosepion bandense
AGTGCTCATTCAAAACTATAAGAACAATAAGATGGCATTTGTCTGTTGATGATTAATAGGTAAAAATGTGGGTCAATTTACACTAAATTTAAATGCTTGGAACGAACTCCTCATCATGTAGAATCAAAACTAAATGACTACCCTTAAAAGTTTTATTACTTAAAGTAAATCTGCGGTGAGTACAAAATAAAAATATCTTTTTCTTCACCGTTTACAAATTCGCGAACGAGTGGGAAAATATTAATTAACCAATGAAAAGAGATCGATTTGCAGAAAACAAGAAATTCAACTTTCAATGACTTGTATCGTGTTTCTTCCCGCCCAAAACTGAGTTTGCGTTGGAAGCCGACCATGTGATCCGAGTTGGCGACATACTTCACACTTTTCGGTCTGTCATTCAGACAGAGGTAGAAGGAAGCAGAGAGCGGTTAAACCAGCATAATGTAACAGAAACTCACGACCGACGATCGGGCACGACTATCCCAATGACCGGTATTCTTTATTTCTCCGTATTCCTCTTCAACTACTCGCCGTTCACAACAGAAAGAGAAGAACAAGACATTATTTCTACCCTGTTGATACATCACATCGAAAACAAGGACTTATATCTTTATTTGCACAAATCAAATTTCACATTTTGCTAAAACGGACCAACTCTTAATTCTTTTAACTTTTCATTACACTTTCTCTTAAAACATTTCGCAATTAATAATTTCATATCTACAATTTGATGTTATGCTGTTGGATAAAAAAATTTCTTTTTATTTATTCCAACGAAACAGTTTTATCTTTCCAATCATTTTCCCTCTCTCGCTTAGGTCAATCAGTAAAGTAAAAATATATTTTCTAATTAATCGGTTTTTGCCGCGTTTAACTCATTTCTGGATACACTGTGTTTGTATAAAGAAAGACAACTCTGAACTCAACTCGTCAGTTGATTATTTTAATCAACTTACAATCGCATATCTCCTCCAGCTCGTTTTATTTTTCAAGTTTCAGTGTTTCCACCAATTGTCTATCGCATTCAGTCTGAATTACACTTGAACATAACGCGGCACAACGAAAATCACAGTGTTCGTTTAAATAACGGAAATAAACTTTTTAGTTATTGTTATTTTAATTTTCTCCTTTTTTTATTGGGAATTTCCCAATTTTAATTGGTAACAATATTGTGACGCCGGCGAGAAGAAAGGAACACAAACACAGATGAAGATGTTATAAAAATGTATTTAAGAAAAGAGAGAAAAGAAGAAAGAATAGTCTCTTGCAAACAGTCGGGTTTGCGGATCTTATCTTTAAAGATGTGTCCTTTTAGCAGTCTATATTTCCTGTGTCGTTGTGGCTGGGTTGAAGATATTCAGCCTTGACTTCTGTGCTAATGTTGCTGTCAAATCCCATCACGTATCTTGGGTCTAGATGACGGAGAAGAAGACGGGGACGTCTTGGGTCTATAAATCCCAACAAGCAAAAGAGGAAGGGAGTTTGTAAAACCCGCTCACGTGGGGAGTTTGTTGGGAATATCAAAAGGTAGCCCGTGATTGGTTGTTTTTCATCCAATCACGGGGCACCCAGTTGGCGACTCCATAATAATTTCTATATTTTTTCTCCGAAACTCTATTGCTACACCTTTTCAGCTCTTCATTACCCACCTAGGTAATCCTAGTACTCCCATCTTGGCGATGACTTTATCACCAACATTTCGTAATTTCTTCTTCATTATATTGAGGAGCCAAAACTTAAAAAACCCGCACAGTAGCAAAGAAAAGACCAACAAATCCAGGTTTGTTAATAACTTGATTAGAAAATATATTTTTACTTTTCCGTTTGTACAGAAGGAATGAGAGTTCAGTAGGATCCACTCAAAGTCATGAAACTTTTAAGGGTAGTAAATTTAATTTCGACTCTACATCATAAAGATTTAGTTCCAAGCATTTGAATTTAGTGCAAATAAAGATTTTCTGGCGGGTAGTTTGTATCGATTTAAGATTGCTAACTTAATTGGAAGATGAATAAGGTCAAAATAAACTCATTGAAGTTGGCTGTGATGATGATCTAATGCAGCAGTCGGCCACCCTTGGCCCGCAGGCCACATCCGGCCCTGGAGTGAATCTTGTCCGGCCCGCTAGCTTACTCTGGACACGATATAAATATAGGTAAACCAAATCAAAGTGACAGTTGATAGTCTCAATATATTGCGTCGAAATTTAAAAAAAATTATTTCTTTTTCCCTGGAGAATGTGTTTTACTTTTATTTGTAGGGATCGCCAAAATTAGCGTACGGCCTCACTTTCACTTTTTCTGTGAAATTGCTTTCGTGAGCGGGCACTTTTAAATGAAAATAAAATAATGTTTTCAACCGATTTATGAAACATTTATTTTTAAGATGTAATATTTTTTAACAAAATTTCCGTCAGATATTAAATTATATTGAATCCTTGCTTTCTTCAAACATAGAAAATTAGAAAATTTCTTCACACATTTAATAACATGGTTCTTCTCCATGACACTGGAGCCATAGCTGTTTGGCCCTTCTCGATGATTCTACATAGCTTTTTAGCCCTCACTCTACAAAAGGCTGCCGACTCCTGATCTAATCCATACAATCGTAATAAGTTTACTGAATGACCACAAGAGCTCTGTAAGTGGAAGTGGAATAGGAGGTATTGTATTTTCTGTGAGAAAATTCTCATGGAGAGAAAGAACAAGTGAAAATTTTGAGGGTAAATCTTGTCTTGTGTTGTGCAAGTTGGTAGAATCACGAGACAAACAAAGTGAAGTGAAAATCCATTAGATATAAAATCGTCGTTGCGTTTTTTATTTAATTATTTTGTTTCATTTTATTTACTTATTTTTTTTTTTTGATTAGGTAATATTTGAGTATTTTGTTGGAGCCTAGTTTTCGGTCTATAACTACTGGACGGAAATGAAAGCATGTTTGTCAGGAGATACAGGGGAATTAAGGAAAATGTTCGTTGTGATTGGCTTAGTAGAAAATTATATAGTATGAGAATTATATTCAAACTGAGTGTATCCAATTCGTTGCTACTATAGCAACATGTAAATGATTTAGCAGAAGCGTCAAATCAATACGAATCCGTTTTATCTACAAAGATCAGAGCAGACATGTTTCGCCAGAGCAATAGCTTCGAAACTGACATGAATTCATTTTCTCTTTGGAAGAGAATATCTTGTAAATAATAAAAGATAAACTGGCGTTTGATTTTTTTTGAATTTCTGTGACGAGGTACTGGTCAATTTTATTTGAATGTAGATCAATAAATTGACAGCATGACGTTAACTGAATTTTGATTTGAAATACTCACTGTATAATCCATATAACTAATATTCACCATAGAAATAAAAATATTTTCAAAAGGGAGAGAAATATATTGTACGATAAATATTTGTGTATAATGAATGTTTTTTTTTTTTTTACACCTTAAGATGACATGAAGTGATTTTCCAATTTTCTTTGTTGCTTTTATTACACACTGTTTCAACACCTGTGTTCATCAATCTTGGTTTGGTGTCATATTCAATACCTCCCCGGGAAAGTTATTCATTCGGCTGCAGCCTTTGAGATTTCACTCGCTCGATCGACTCAAACGATTCAAAACTTAATTGGGCGATTAAAGTTTATTGCTTTACTTGCCCGCGGTCGATTTCTTTTACAACCCAAAAGTATGCCATTGAAGATTCACAATTTACTTTACCTTACAGTGACATTATTGAACTCTTGGCTTTGCTTTTATTGTCTCGGTTAGTGTAAAAATTCGTTTAATTAATGCTTCCAGAGTGGGGCCAAAATGTCTCTGTCGCCCAGATTAAAGTTCACTTGGAAAAATATCCTATATTTCTTCCCTGCTTACAAAAATTGAAAACGAACATTTGAAAAAAAAGAAAGAAAAACTACGCATACTTCTTTCAACCACGCACCGAAAAACAAATTATACAAGTAATTTTTTTATAGAAAAACAAAACAAAAAACAGCATATCATGATTTTAAACTTAATAAAAATAAAGTTTTATCATCAAAATGTTTATGCTATTATTAAGAGGAAAGATCAAATTTTGTTGTAATTATTTTTTAGAGGTTTTAAATCCTTTCTAACACGTTCGAAATTTTAATTACAATTTCATTTTTTGTTTCTGTCAGCGATTCGCGTAAGTAAGGCGACTATTAAGAAAACGGAGTCAGTCGAGTAAAATGATCTTGGGACGAGTAAATTTTCCCTCGTTCTCGACCGCCGTTCGAGTAATTTCTTTTTCAAATCTCAAAAAGGCTGGTCGGTAGTAAAATGCAATTAAACGAACTTGTGTCGTGTGCGATTTGTACATTTGACCACGGAAACTATTCGAATAATCAAAGTGATTCAATAAACGAAGCCCAGATAAAACTTTGTTAATGATGCTTCCAACTTGACTGGGTAGGTGTCCATTGGAAGTGTTTCACGTTTTCGAAAGGTTCCGATAAACAGAACACTCGAAAATGTTGGGCTCATGCAAGCTGCAATCAAAGAGTATCAGTGATAGTCAGTGCGAGAATTAGATCTTTAGGTTCCTCCGGCTGTCTGAAAAGTATCTAGCCATTTTGAGTATCTAAACTGACATTAATTCGCGTATCGTGCAAAGAGTTTTGATAACACAGCGTTTCATTCAGGTCTGTCAGATTATTTAAAGTTAAAAATCACTGTTAAAATGAAGACCATGGACAAAATTAAGTGGAATGCAACGAGGAAGGTAGTAGGTAGTGATGAGTCGAAAAGATGCCGAGATAAGAGTATGCAGTCTAAGGTAAGAACTTTGAAGAGTACTAAGGTGCCATTGTCCTAATTAGGCTACATTTTCGTTAATGTTAAATGGCTGGGTCGTTTCCAGAGAAAACTCATATACACGTTTAACCAAATGGCTATGACATTTTTTAATTGCCTACCTGTATATCCAGGCACCAAGGGCGAGGCAAAATTTCCATGTCCTTCCGGAAGGGGTGAACCAGTCATTTCCTCGGAGTTTTGTAATTCTCCAGGACCCAGTGTCGAACTACGGAAGTACGGAATATCCTGGCAATAGATTAGTAATATATAACTAGTTGTTTATGTAATCCGTAATATAACGGATATGTTTTATTAAACAAATACATGAAAACTCATTCAAACTGATGATTACATATATAGTGATACAATGCATTTCGGCGGTAGGAACAAAAGTGGAATAATAATCACGGTTATAATTTAGCACCGACTGCATTGAATCAGGGAATTATAGACAAGGTTTCATTAGTTTTTCTGGTAAATTTTCGTTTTAGGACCCGAAGGCCTTTACCCCTTCAAATCTTTCCAAAACGTCCCTATTTCCGTGCAAATGTATATGCTGAACGCAAATCGATAATTATTTATAGAAGAAACCTACCTTTTTTTCATTTTATCGAGAAGAAAAATATCGAACTTCTTGTCGCTGTTTATCCCACCCCCTAACCACGGTTAGAAAATGTTATTCACTGCAGACTGAATTCGCGCGTAGTTTTACGATTTTTCGGTCTTTTTACTTTCTTTTTGCGATTAATGCGCGGAAAATGAGTTCCGAACCACAACAAATCGCGGAGTAATTGCTGCCAGAGGGAGTAAATAGAACGAATTCAGTATCCTACGCCTCAAGTCATTCAGCGGTTAATCAGATATGAGAACGGTGGTCAGGGGTTAGATATAGTCCGATTTATTTCTGGCCGATAACATGAAAAAAGGTAAGTTTCTTCTATAAACAATTATCGATTTGAGTTCAGCATATACATTTGCACGGAAATAGGGATGTTTTGGAAAGATTTGAAGGGGTAAAGGCCTTCGGATCCTAAAACGAAAATTTAACGTTTTTCTTATTGCTACTCACTGGTTTTATGGCTACTCAACGATTCTACCGCTTAACGTTAGTAATTTTCTATATTAACAAAGTAAATATTTCTCGGCTTATAATTTAAATGCAATGCTAATGAGTTTATTATAAGAAAGCTTTAAGAATAATTTTACTACTAGAAATATTTTTATCATAAAACTTCGTAGAAAAACAAAACATTGTCAGGGATAAAAACAAGAATTATTTATATGGTGATTTTGTAAGCGGAGCTTAGATGTGGTACAAAGTCGAAAGTATGGAGCACCGAGTGAGGATCGAACTCACTACTCAGTTGTAATAATTACTAGCGAGACAAGCTTGCTAACATTTACGCCACGTTGAGGTGCCTATACGTATATTTATTTGTATAATGGGAGATTCTAGTTGGGCTATGTTTTAAAAATTCAGCGTTTCTAAATTGTAAATTTCTCTGTTTGTGGCTTTTTAAGCTGCTTTCAAAATAAGTAGGACCAACAGAGACAATGTGAAGAAGGGTAATTTAAAATGAGTTCTATCTGGCAATATTTTAATACAAATACATTATTAATTTATTATTAATAAAGCGGACCTGAAGGAGACTACCACCACCTTTAAATTTGCTGTTTTTCATTTTTTTTTTTTTTTTTACTTTGTTTCAGTGCAATCTTATCGATTACATCTTAAACTCTCCGATTGAGACAAAAAAAAAAAATTAGAAAAATTTCAATATTCCAACAATTTCAGGGGTGGGGAGACTCAGCTTTTCATACAACGTTATAGTAAAGCGATCCTCCATTTTGGAACCACTCGCCGGTACGACATTACCACCACCTGTAAATTTGTTGATTATCATTTTTTAAGGTTTTTTTCAGTGTAATCTTATCGACTAAACCCTAAAGTTTCCGATTGACAAAGAAAATTTGGAAAAGTTTCAATATTTAAACTATTTTAATGGCGGGAGGGGGCTCAGTTTTCCATACAACCTTATAGCAAATCGATCCTGTGCAATTTACTTTTTTGCTTGCACATATTCAACAACTGAATCCTTTGCGAACTTTTTGAATAAAGCTATTCTTGGAATTTCCGAGGAAGATGCCATATAAACACTGAAGAAAGCTTGAAAAAAACAAAATCAAGAGCAACAACTCGTCACCCCCCCCCAAAAAAAAAACAAAACAAAGCGACTTCAACGCGAGTGGTTTCAAAATGGAGGATCGATTTACTATAACGTTGTATTAGTAACTCAGTCCCCAGCTAAAATTGTTTAAATATTGAATTTTTTCCAATATTTTTTTTTTGATAATCGGAAATTTTATGTAATAATCGATAAGACTGCGCTCAAAGAAGTGAAAAAAAAAAAAATGAAAAACAACAAATTTAAAGGTGGTTGTAGTCTCCTTCAGGTCCGCCTATAAATTTACTGTAAGAAAGCATTGCAAATAATTTTGCTATAAGAATACCTTAAAATTCGTGAAATATGTTATTTTCAGTGTTTAAGAATCATGAGAAGCCCAAAGACTGCAGTGCAGTAGATTCCTGAAAGACCCGAACCTGCAGAAAATGTACACGGAGAGCATGAAAACGAAATACGAAGTACAAATTGGAAGCGGAAGCTCAAAATGGGACGCACTAAGAGTAACTCTAGTAGCATCGGCGAACGACATCATCCCAAAGGAGAAAAGCACGTCGGAAGAAAAACGAGTGGATCACTGAAGAGACTCTTGACAGGATGCAAAAAAGACAGAAAACGATGCCAAGATATGGAACTGAATTAAAAAAATACTATACAAGAAAATAAGAAGCAAATGCCGACAAAGGATAAAAAAAGCTGGCTCAACGAGAAATGCGGCGAAGTAGAGAGAGTAGAGAGAGTAAGGACGATAAATAATGGTGATAAGCATACAAAAATAAAGTAACAGGACAAAAGACCTGCTCATCAACATGATGCATAAAAGCAAAGGACGGTGCACTCATAGTTGAATAAGAAAAAATACCCCAGAGATGGGATGAGTATATTGATAATCTCTTCCACAAGAAGGAGCAACCAGCAATACAGAAAAATACGGTTGGACCAGAAATATTAAAAACCGAAGTGGAATCGGCAATGACCAAATTTAATAGAAACAAAGCAGCAAGACCGGGTGAAATTGTAATAAAGATGTTGATATTCTTAGAAGGCTTTGGCGTGGACAGGCTCACAAAAATAATAAACGGAATCTATAACAGCAGCAATATACCGAAAGACAAAAGCAGATCAATTTTCATAGCACCACTTAAGAAACCAGGTGCAAAGAAATGTGAACTCCACCAAACAATCAGTTTAATGAGCCACATAACAAAACTCATCACCCTTATTCCGATGAATAGAGAGCGCAGCAGACTCGGCCCAGAGACAGGACGAAAACAGGGTAGCTTCGTTAAAGACACCAGAATGTCGAATGCGTTATTCGTATTCAGAATGCTATCTCAAAGAGCAATACAAATGCAGAAGGACCTATATATGTGCTTTACAGACTACGCAAAGGTTTTTGACAAGTTACGCCACAAAGACTTAATAGAGATGCTCGACAACCTCGACATTTTCGGAAAAGACGTTAGGATAACCAAGAATCTATACTGGCGGCTAACCGCTTGCGTACGGATAGACAGTGAATTCAGCAGGTATACAAAAATAGAAAGGGGCATAAGACAAGGATGTGTTTTTCACCGGATCTATTCAGCTTGTACAGTGAAACAATTCTGGTAGAAATAAAATTCTTGTCAGGATTCGTCATTGGTGGCCACAATCTAAACAATGTAACAGGCACGGATGACACGGTGCTGATAGCAGACACGGAAAAGAAAATGCAGGGTCTTCTACAAAAGGTAGCAAAAGAAAGCAAGAAGAAAGGACTGAGCATAAACTTCAAGAAAACTGAATCAGTAAGAAGAAGACTCCAAAATGCCAACTAAAAGGCAGAGAAACTAAAATAAAAGAAATTTAAATACCTGGAAAGTGTTCCAACAGAGAATGGAAAGTGCGACAGTGAGATCCAAAGAACTAAAAAGCTAACCAGAGAACTGAGAGACAAGAAACTCTCATTGGAAAGAAAGAAAAGAATGCTGGATTGCTATGTGTTATCTGTCCTTCACTATGGAAGTGAATGTTGGACGATCTCATCAAGGATGAAGGAGAGGCTTGAGGCAGCAGAAATGTGGTTCTACTGAAGGATGCTGAGGATAACATAGACTGAGCACACGAGCAACGATGAGGTGTTGAAGAGGATGCAAACGAGAAGGAAACTCATACTTAACATTAGGAAGAGACAGATTAGGTTCCTGGGACACTTAATGATGAAGGAGGTTATGAAGAATTTAATACTCACAGGACGGATAGAAGGAAAGCAGTGCACGAAATATTTGATGGGCCTGAGCAAATGGATGGCGGAGTAGGGTTTGGGAGAGATACCAAGAAGAAAAAATATTGAGAGCGACAAGAGACAGAGACAAATGGAAGTCCATCATCGCCTACGTCCTGAAGGGACACTGCACATGAATAATAATAAGAGAAGTATTACTGACAGAATCAGAGTATTGTTTAAATTTCCAGTAGTAACATTAAAATAAAAATGCCTTTAAAACTATACTTTGTTGGATGCTGCTTGATAATTTTCTGTTAAGAACAATATATCATGAGCGTCACTTTGAGAACAAGGGTGTCATCAAGTTACATATATGTAAGCCAATGTATATTGAAATACTAACGTGTAGCATTGGCTAATCCCTGTCAAAGGGTGTAATAATTATTTGGTATTATAGCTGCTGCTTGAGAGACAAAGACGTTATGGAAAAGCGGTTGGTCCAAGTACACACCCATTAACTCTCTCTTTCGTCAACTATCGCGGCATACTACTCGGGTATCAAACTACTAGGGTGTACGAGAGTCGTTCAAAATGTCCTAAACCTCATTCATAAGGAGCTAAAGAAACAAGACACTTTCTATTTTTCAGTATAGTCTTCCTTGACATCATTGCAATTGGTTCAACGTGGATTAGGCATTGCCATCTCATCACGGAAGAAGGTGGCATCTTGATCCTCCAAAAACTTCCCCGCAGCACATATCTCATCAGCTTTCTTCTGCATTTCGACTTGATTGCTTCCTTCATTTGTCTTAATTCTGACGCATAGTACTGCCTACTAATAGTGTTTCTCTTTTCTATATAGTCTATCAGGATTACGGCTTCAGAACCCCACAAAACAGAAGCTATCAGCTTGCCAACAGACTTCTTCGAAGTGGAGAACCGGAGTGTTTTCACTGTTTGCTGTGAATCTTTGACCTGTGAACTGCGGTTTCATTTTGAGTTACTAATCTGCGGTGGGAATTCTACGGATCATCCAGGAAGCTTGTTAGAATTATCCTGTAAATGTTAACGCTTTTCAGTTTCTGCTCTGGTGTCAGAATTCTTGGTACCCATGTTACTGACAGCCTGCTAATTTCCAAGACCTCAGTTAAAACAGTATGGATCGAACCAGAACTAACGCCAGGGACTGAGCTATCTTACCGGACAGTAAAACGTCTGTTAAGCAAACCAAACGATGAATACCATCAATTTGTTCGTCAGTAAATGAGACTTTTAGACGACTTGACCGAGAGTCATCTGTGCGGTCCCTGCTCCGCTTGGATTTTACAGCTCACTTCTTCACAGATGCATGGGAAAGGAGGGGGGGGTCCTCAGTAAGTGTCTGTATCGTGTCGTCATAGATTTCCTTCGGTGTCATCTCTTTTGTTTTCCATGTAATTTATAACTCAGACTCAGTTTTGTCCATTTTTAGATTTGTAGCACACCTCTCACCTTTGTATGGGTCTCACCTGCACAGAAATTAAGACAGCAATCTGAATTATTTTTTCTAGTTTTAGAAGAAGTGGTAGGGTGTTATCACAACAAAACATGTTTAGCTATAGCTCTTCTTTCTGGGTGAGGCTTTGAACTTTTTCTCGAATAAAAGTATTTTCATTTTCGAGTTCTGGTGGATAACTTCCCGGGGACTAACTTTTAAACTGAATTTTAAAAAAGTTTTCTTGAAACTTTTATTTAAGTTTTAATTGAAAGCTAAATGATTAGATTCATTATTTCTAGTAAGTAAAATACTCTGGTGCATTTCAAACAGAAATTATATTGATTCGAATCTAAAACTTTTCAATTTTTTTTAAATTTTCCAATTTTTCGGCCATTTTTGAGCGATTGACACATTTGTAAACAAAAGTTAATTCTTGGTTTTAGAAATTTTGCAAAAATAAAATATACATCTGTGACACATTATTTTTGGAATATTAACACATTTAATGTTGAATAAATGTTAAATTAATCTGATTTACACAAGTATTACTTATTTATAGCATGAAATTTAGAATAAAACTCTTTCTTAAATACTTTGAATACGTTGAACTTTCTGACCTTTCTGCCATATTTAAAATGTGATGACAGCTTGACAGGTGCGAGATAAGATAAGTGTATAGCGATCATAAATTACATAATTTTACAATTTCTTTTTCCTGTAAGAGAAAAAACTGTGAAAAACATTACCTTTAATGTACACATAGAAATTACCATACAAAAAATTCAAATACACAAAAAAAGTTTAAAATATTTTAAAAATACGAAAGCATGGCGATTTGTATTAAACTTTTTAATTTTCGATTAGTAAATATAATCTTCACTTAATACGTTAATAAAATAATGACAACACATATTTGAAGTATTTTAAAAATATTTTCTGATATTTTACAAATTATTATAACATTATAAAACGAAAACAATTCTTTTAAAATTTCATTATTAACCGAAAAAAATTTTCTTCAGACTATAATGTCCTTAATATATATTATTTATTAAAGCAATTAAAAGCTTATCAAATTAAATAATGTCAGAGTTGGATTGCATTTATTATTTTACTACTGGAAGCAGATTTTCCGAAATAAAGGCAAAATGGTTAAAGAAAAATAATAGATGATTTATATTCCTCAATGACTCCTGTGTTTAACTAATAAAATCAGTTTTCCCAACAAAATTTAATTTCTTAAAATTTCATGAATTTGCCTGAAAAGGTGGTAACAGATGTAAAAAATATTTTTACCAAGATTTTTTAAAAACAATACTTTCAAAAATAATTTAATTTATTTGTAAATTGGTTCAGAAAGTTTCATAAAAATCTAACAATCATTCGATTCTTGCAAGAATTTCAAATTAATGTGTTTTTCATCTAAAAACAAACAAACAAACAAAAAAACTGAGTAACGTAATATTACATTTTCCATTGTAAACTCTCGTAACCATTTGGTTACCCGTTAAAATCAAAAGATTTATTACCAAAATTTCGAACGTGTTATAAGGGATTAAAATTTTTTTTTAGAAATAATTAGAAAATACTTTGATCTTTCCTCTTAATAATATTTTGATGGAAAAAGTTCGTTTTTATTAAGTTTGGGAACTTTTTTCTTCATACTATGATTTTTTCAGCGATTTAATGGAGGTACATAAGACAGACTTTCTAACTATCGTTTTACATCGAAACGACGTGGAATATAACTTTGATTTCACTAATGCCAGCCTAATTGAAAAAAAAAAGGGTAACCCTTTAAGGAGAAAACATTTGAAAACATAATAGCATTTATATCAACTATAAACTAACGCTAAAAACATTACATTACTTCGCCATCTTTCAACAGATCCATTCTTCACAAATTTAACTACGTCTATAGACAATCCTCCGCCCCCACTCCCCACGCGATGTTCTACCTTTTCCAAGGGTATTAATACTGAGTGAATACAAGCACACACATTCATCATTCGAACTCTGTCGACACCGTTTTCGCTACTAATAACCGTTACATCATCTTGCAGCTCCGAATACAGAGTCAGGCATTTTTACAGTTGTGCATAAATATCTTTAGATTCATATACAACGATGAAATTTAAATGGATTTATTAGAGTAAAATGTGTCTTACTTGAGCAATCTTATGTGTGGCTGTCCCATACGTGTTTGATATTCTGTATTTCAACTGCGGTATGTAGCCCTGATATCTGAAAAGGCAATTCAAATGATATATCTATCAATCGAGCTATCAGTCTCTCGTTTTATTAGAATTTAAAGTCAAAATTTACAAATAAAAGAGAAGGATTCATGATTTAACAGAGTCTGACATTTATTCACGAGGATTTTCTTTTTGTTAATAGAACGTACAAAATTAGAATTTTAAATTACAATATTCATTTTCATTTAATTATGCGCAAATAAGTCCCACAATGTCATCCATGGCAAAGACCGAAATAAAAGCATTTAAAATGTACAATTACAATACAAATACTGTTTTCATTCCTATCCTTAATTTTTAACCAGTCGTCTGCATTTGGTTAACATAACTGTGAATCTGGTTGCATGAGTAAACACCTGTTGAGGAGGCACCAGTGACTTGAGTTCGTCCGAGCAGAAGCCATGAAAGTATTTATAGAACAGACAAAGGGAGGCGACATTTCGACGATGGGGAAGTGTCTGCAGTCGAGCCGCCAGATCAGTACCTATCACATTACAGACTCTCCTTTCAAGCCTGTCAAGAACACTGAGGAGAACGGCAGGGGCGCCTGACCAGAAATGGCAGCAGTACTCCATGCAAGGACGGATGGTTGACTTGTATATATGCAGGATGGATTCAGGCGGAAAAAACATCCTGGATCGACATAGTGACCCAACCTTCTTAGCAGTAGATTTTGCTATGGATTCAATATAGTGGTTCCATTTGAGGTCTGAGGACAGGGTAAGGCCGAGGAGGCGTAGTGTATTGCTTTCAGGGAGAATCGCTTGGTCCATACTTATGGGAGGCAGGAGAGGTTGCCTGTAATGGTTGACAGACAACAGCTTGGTCTTAGACGAATTGAAGTTGACAAGCCACTTCTTGCCCCAGTTCACCACAGAGTGTAGATCCCGTTCAAGGTCAGCAGCGAGATTATGTCTGTCCGCCACGACAGGTTTCTTACTGGTGCGGGAGTATATTGTAGTGTCATCTGCATAGATGCCTACTTGGGACTTGATCTCGTCTGGGAGTTCGTTGATGAAAATAAGGAAGAGCGTCGGGCCCAGGATAGAGCCCTGTGGGACACCAGCATTCGTGCTGTAGGATGAAGAGGCACGCACATTCAAAACGACCTTCATTTTGCGGTTATTTAAAAAAGATTGGATTAGGTCAAGCAGGCGGCCGGTAATACCGTAACCCCGTAGCTTGCATAGGAGGCCAAACCCTATCGAAAGCCTTGGAGATGTCCAGAGCAACCGCGCGAGCCTCGTCAGACTCATCAAGGGCCTGGAGCATGTACTCCGTTACGGTTCTTAGCAAGTCGGCCGTGGACCTGGCAAAGCGGAAGCCATATTGCCTGTCAGAGAAGAGTTTGTGGGCAGTGAGATGATGAACTATTTCAGCATTGATTAGGGCCTCGAATACTTTTGCCGAATATCGGTGATAGTTGGATGGGTGAAAATAACATTTTATATATCCACATACCAATTAAGGTTTTTACAATTGAAGTAATACTTGAAATATAGGTCCAACGGAGGTTAAAATATTCATGGCAATAAAATGCTGAAAGAGAATTAGTGCTTAGGAATTTGGGGAGCGTGTAAGTAAGGAATGTCTTTGATGTATTCACTCCTTAGGTCAGTAAGTAGTTTTGAGGCAGGGAAGAAGGAAAGAGGTAAGGGAGGCGAGCGTAGTAAGCCACTTGACTTGGTTAAAGGAGATACTAATTACTCTCTTCTCCTCGAGTCAGTCTGCCTGTCGATGCTTTCTGTCTCCACTTTTTATATCTTCTTTTTGGATCACAGCAGATCACTTGGGATTTCACATTTGTATTTGATTCTGGGCTTCCCATTGGCTGATAAATAAAATTCCCGTAGGTTCGCGAACTGGAAATTTAATATTTAATTAATTTTTAGTTTTCAACCGGAACATTTGCGCGGAGCCGGCTGCGCAGCGATGACTTTTGGTCATTTACATTTTGGTCGTGAAAGCGCAAACATCCGGTCCATCGCTTTTGCTCGGTATCACCACAAAATCATGTCATGTCGTACAAAGTACGAAAGCAACTTAAATAATACAGAAACCATTGGTGAATGAGGGTCGATAAATTTATGAAAATTCATTTTAATTCAATAACCTGTTATATTTGCTTTCGTGCAAGACTGACATTAAGGCATAAATTTAAATGAGCCGTGATTATATTAAGATGAGCTGGATCTCTCCGTTAACAGATAGCGAGATAATCTCAAAGGTTTATATTACTACCGTGGTTACTATCCTCACTGGGTACCACACACCTATGGTATAAGCTTAGTTAATAACACTTGCTGAAGAATCTGTAAAGACAGTTAAATAGAAACTTGGAATCTGAAGTCAGATTAACAAACTGAATTTTATACTAGTAAAATATATGATGCAAGACCTCCATCCTCAGTGGATGCCTGAAACTATAGATAGTACCGAACTGTAAGAAGGTTTAATTAACAAATTTAGCACAATAAAACATATAAAACAATAACGACTTATAAAATAGAATGATTATGACAATTTACGATTAATTCTTACCATAGAATCTCAGCAACATCAGTATACGATATTTTTTCTTCTTTCTTACGTTTCTTACGTTGAAAATTTTCATCTGTTTACTTAAAAGAGACACTTTGAGGTTTCTCTTTGATATACCTAAATTGTAAGCATTACTACTCTTTGAAACCATTATGAAGTAAAAACTTAATATTATTTATTTCTAGGGTTGACGGTTCGGATAACTGAAGCCGTGGAACGTGAGGTTACGAATAAGAATGCATTCAAACAAATTCGTAAAAATAAAACGTCTTCGTTAGGTTTTTATCGTTCTAACTCAATCATGTTTATTAAATTAGCCTTGTGCCAAGCATAACCGAAATCCCAACCACTTAAGACATCATCAGAAGGTTGGAAAGAATAAAAGTGTTTCGTTTAAATAGAAAAATATTTACAGAACAGAATAACAATTTTGTAAAAAGTGTAATTATTAAATGTGTAAATGTTCAAAGAAAAAATGTAGTACGGAGTTAATTGAATCGAGAGTTTGTAGTTGTAGCGAAATGTGTGTATGCAGACGAAGATTAACAGGGTAGTAATAAAGTGTGTTTTTTTTTTCTTTTTGTGAACAGCGAGAAAGTGAAAAAGAACGAAAAGCAATGAAGGAAAATTGTACTTATCGATGTTAATTTTTAGGAGTCAACTTAAGTGTATTATTCATGCTGTTACCTTCGTTGTTGACGGCAAAAATGGTGAGGACGAAAAAGAAGAGATAAAGGTAAAAATGATACATAAGAAGGAGAAGGGAAGTGAATGTATGTCGTCGAGATATATCTCGTTGAAATTTCTCCCTACATTGTGGCGGTATCTTATCTGATCTGTTTCTATCTGACTGATTCCACATTCTTTCTCTATTTATATTATAAAACTTTTTCACATAGACTTGTTAACTTCTCTTAGTTTTGTAAATCGCTTATTTTTCATTGGTTAAAAAACAATTCACACTGGATCGCGAATTTCGTCTTTTTTTTTTTTCAGTACGGAGTTAATTCTTTTTCTTATTGGTCAAAATTAGCGTTTATACTGGATTGCGAATTTGTAAATAGTGAAGTAAAACGAGTCACTTTTATTTCGTATTCACCACAAGTGAGATGTAGGAATGCTTGTTTCACATCGATGATATCCTTCTTTTCTTTTCAAGAACAAAAAATGAACAGATCACATTTAACCAAGTGAATAAATTAATAACGTTCAACCGAGTGTTACAGTCCATGAAGATCCGTACCGAGATGAATCAACCAGAATTATCTAATATTAAACTACAAGAATAATATTTATTCCGTGTAACTTTTGTTTTGATTTTTTATTAGATTCAGGGACTGGTTTGCAAAAAACAACTTATAAAGAAGAAAAATACGAAATTACTATGTCACACACATGCACACACATATGTGCATACATATACATACATATATGTATGTGTGTATATATATATATATATATATATATATATATGTATACACATATATGTATGTATGTATATATATACACACACATATATATACACATATATGTGTGGACATATATATATACACATATATATATGTATGTATATATATATACACACATATACATGTGTATACATATATATATACACATACATATATGTGTGTATATATATACACATACATATATGTATGTGATTGTACATATATATATATATACACACATACATATATATAGTTTTGAGGCAGGGAAGAAGGAAAGAGGTAAGGGAGGCGAGCGTAGTAAGCCACTTGACTTGGTTAAAGGAGATACTAATTACTCTCTTCTCCTCGAGTCAGTCTGCCTGTCGATGCTTTCTGTCTCCACTTTTTATATCTTCTTTTTGGATCACAGCAGATCACTTGGGATTTCACATTTGTATTTGATTCTGGGCTTCCCATTGGCTGATAAATAAAATTCCCGTAGGTTCGCGAACTGGAAATACATACACACATAGACACACATACGTGTATACACACATAGACACACATACGTGTGTATACACACATAGACACACATACATACGTGTATACATATATATATATAGAGAGAGACACACACACATACATATATGTGTATACATATATATACGCACATATGTGTGTATGCATATATACATATATATACACACATATGTGTATATATATATATATATACACACATATACATATATATATATATACACACACATATACATATATATATATACACACATATGTGTGTGTATATATATATATATATACACACACATATATGTGTGTATATATATATATACACACACACACATACATGTGTATATATACACACACATACATATATGTGTATACATGTATATATACACACATACACACACATACATACATAAACACACATACATATATGTACAGACATACATACAAGTCTCCCTCCTACCGAGCGCCCGTAGCTCAGAGGTAGAATCGCGACTGACGCCAGTTTGGTCGGGTTTCAACGCTGGATAAAAAACAGTCGGCTGTATAACCGTACATATGATACAGCGAAACAGATCAGTCTAGTCTGCGGATGACTATATATATATATATATATATATATATATATATATATATATATATATATATATATATATACAGATTTTTGTGGTACAGAACTTGAGTATTGTGTTAAAAGTAATAATTTTTATATATACAAGACATAATGATGATAAAATTTAAAACAGAAAACAAGCGGTTTTACTTGCACTCATCAAAATCTTTAATTGGGAGAACTTACTGTAAAATATAATAGGTGTTAAAAATTAATTGGTCAATGATGGGAGAGGGGAAAGAATTACTAGAGTCTGATCACAGCAATGCCTAGCAAACACTCTCGCTATTTACACAGCGAGGGTCTGCAAGACCTGATGTAAACAGACTCCAACATTTTCACATGGAAAAGTGAATGTGAATTGGCTAATACGGAAAACCAATCTACATTAAAATCCATGGCAAACTTTCTATTTTTATAAGATGTTCACAAATTGAGGAACAATAAGTGTTACGGATAAGTTCATTTTCTTGCCAGGTATCTGATCTGTTCTGAAGTATTTGATGGGCATTGCTATGATAGGCCTCTAGCAATTAATTCCCTCTTTCCCTCCTTGACCAATTCATTTCTCACACCTGTTATATTTTACAGTAAGTTCTTCCAATTGAAAACTTTGATAAGCTCCCGCTTATCAAAGGTTTTTGTTTTAAATTTTATCATTATGCCCTGTAATATAAAAATTATTACTTTTAAAGCGACATAGATAGATAGATAGATAGATAGATAGATAGATAGATAGATAGATAGATAATGATAAGTTCGTAAACGGAGAGGACAATCCAAAAGTATCTATTTAATATAGAATATTAAAAGATAGATCTGTACAGAGAGCTCAATGGATATCATTCAGAGCAATATGATATGCATAAAAGAAAACTCAACATCATCTAAAGTGGTTATAAACCATAATTTATTTCGACCAGGATTTCATTTGGTTTAATTTCATCAGAACATTGAAAAAAATTAGGGTCATAAAGGTTAGATGAGAAAGAGTTCATGTATTAAGTGTAGGGATTAAACAAAATGAGTCACCATAAATCATGCTCACACACACACACACACACACACACACACACACACACACACACACACACACACACACACACACAAATTATCACAGAATAACCAACAAAAATCATCAAAGAATAATTAACAGAAAATGAAAGTTACATTCAGTTACATATCTCTGATTCGTATGCCTTTTCATGTAAGACACTATTTTACCAGACTACCTCTCAGCTGCTATTTGTAAAAAACCAAAAAGTCAGTTTAGAGGGTTCACTACCTTTATCCGTCTCTAACATCATGGGCCAACATAATAAAATGAAAGCATTACTCAAGTTTGTGTATGTGTACAGTATAGGTACATATATAAATAAATAATTATTAATAGAAGCTAGTAACATTTGGAATAAAACAGATGTATAAATTGCCTTAGAACTTGCTCATCAGATATTATCAAAACACGTTCGGAAGGGGATATTGTTTACATCACCGGAACACTAATTGTTTGGTCTTAGTATTTGTCTATATTTCTGAGATGAGGTAGCATTTACAGTATTTACATTATTCGGACTATTGTCCTCATCTCTGTTGTCATTTGTACGACGTTTCGGCCGTTGTACGCTCCGGCCTTCTTCAGGTGCTAGAAATTTCGAACAGAACCCTTCATTACAATAACTGGAGTATATCATCCTCATTCCTTGCGTAAAACCTCGATTGGAAGTCATGAGTTATCTCCCACTAGTTCTGCAAGTTACTTGTTCACTACTGCTGTAGCCTGGTATTGAACTCACAATTCTAAGAGTCATGTCAGGCACTAACTAACGTCTATATCCACTGAGCCATGTGTCGTTAACGACAAGAACAACAGTTCCTGACTTGACAAATGGCAACAAAGATGAGGACAATAGTCCGAATAATATAAATACTGTTATTTACTCTTAATTAATAGAACAGCAATGTTATTGATTTTTAGAAATCAAAGGTTTAGAACCGCTTTTATTTCGTATCTGTTAGGTATTTACTAATATTAGCTTAGTATGACACAAGGCCAAACGTAAGGCCCCCAGTGAAAATATAATCGTGTATTGAACAAAACAAGATCTAGATTTAAAATTCGAATGGTAAGCACTGACTCATTGATTTTATTAGAAATTAAAAAGACTCGAATTTACAAACTTTGCTTAACGCACACGGAAATGGAATTCAAGACAAAACACGTGACATTTAACACCTTGATGCGAAATGTTTTTCGGCCAAGAGAAAACTAGGAAACATCTAAAAACAAAATTCAAATAATCTTCAATTATCAGAAACAAATTCTTTACGGACCTTTTCGCGAACCCACGCGAAGTTTGTTCGTCGTCCAATAGAAAGACCAGAATTACATCCGGGAGTGAATTCCCAAATGACCTTTTCAATCCCCACAAACAGAATAGAAGACGGGCAAGTTCGCCTGTAACCAGAGAGAAGGAGACGAGCCTAGTGACACGGCCCTTGACAAACGTCAAGCGATCGTAATTATTACCTCTATCTTTTTCCTTCACCTCTTTATTCTCACGGTTACTTTTCTTATACTTGATAACCGAACGGAATCCTTTGAGACTGAGCGAATACTTCAAACGATAAAGCTCATACATGCATACATACACTCATACGTTCCTGTCTACATACACATACACTCATTCTTGCAAGGACTACTACGAACATTTTAATGACTTTGTATCAACCAAAATGCATTAATTTTACTTGTAAAAACCTTAGTTGATTTATATGTATAGAAATTTGTTGTTTCAATTTTTCAATTTGATTTTCTTGTTTTATACCCCTCTTATGGTGGGCTATCGAACTAACAAAGCCAAATCAAACCAATCTGTTCCAACTCACATACACTTCACTATAACTGATAACCCACTATAAACGCACACATTAGTAATTGTCTGTGAATCTAGCCTGCTCATCATTTTGAAATGCTTACAAATATCAGAAAGAAAAATATCCAATTTCAAATCTAGGCATCCGAACAATTTTAACTAAGACAACAGTTTCGTACAATCAATAATCCGTGAAGAGTGCAAATATCTATCGACTGGCGCGAGACCAATTGGAAAACACAAGTGATTAACATTGCAGTAAATTCATATTTATATAGTCACTAGCAGTATAGCCCGGCGTTGCTCTGGTGTAATGAAAGCTTTAAAACTAATCCATGGTCCTGGAGCTCAGACTCTTTGGACGTTGGCACGAAAAACTAAAAAGTAATAGTTGTTTCCAGTTAAAGCGAAACTGTAGACTGAAAGAAAAATGAATGGATGTAAGTCAAATTTTGATTTCCTGGTATCGATATCAAATAAGATTTTTTGTCGTAAACTGAATTTTGAAGGCTAAATAAGTCCTCTGAGTAAATGTTATCATGGCTGAGACTAAGAACTACAATTATACCTACTTAGAATGAAACCCGAAGAAAAAACTAAAATAAAAGGGCTGAAAAAAATAAAGACATACAGGTAGATAAATAGACACACGCAAACATCTTGCCTTATATATATATATATATATATATATATATATATATATATATATATATATTCGATTTTCTGCACTATTGTAAGAACTGCAACCTTGAAATGTCTGAATATCGTTTCTTATGTCTTTGTCTATGAGTGTATCAAATTTGATTAAAATCGGACCACTCCTACTATAATCCGATGTTTTCGATTAACGATTTTCGATATTTATTGGGGGTACCTCGACACTAAACCTAGAACACTTATAGTATAACTGTGTAAATTTTCAAGAAAATCGGTTTAGCCGTTTCGGAGTCTATAGGTAACGGACACACACAGACACAGTTCCATTTATAAATATGTTTAGATACTTTTCGAACTACTGAATTCATCCTTTGTGTTGCTCAAGATATGGTAGAAACATTGTAATTAAAAAATAAAGTAAGTCACAGTCAGAATAACAATAATATTCGGTGCAAAATTAGTCAGTTAATAATACTTTTAGCTCGCCGTTATAAGGCGATTGGGGTGATGGACGTTTTTCCATATGTAATATGGAAAAATATTGGAAATTCAATGCAAAATTCACAAAAGGGGTGGTTTTATAAGTTTACCGATGAAGGCGGAAAACATTTCTGAAAAAAACAATTATTCACAGTTTTTGGATAACAGAAAACTAAATGACAAATGCTATTAATGTCAAGACATATGCGATTGCTAGATTGATTGATCCGAATTCTTTTTTTCTCTTTACGGCTTACATCATCTTTTTTCCTTGTTTTAAACCAGTCATGAAATAAATAAATAAACGATTGGGTTGAATTGTATGTGTGGAATTTCGACGATAGGTGATAACCAGGTGACTTTTTGGCAAGAGATTAACTAAATCTGTACTTGAGGTACAAATATTTTTTTATCATTAAACGACTCTAGTATGAACATAAGACGAAATATTCAATTTATCATCATGACTTAATCTTTAATTCAACCGAATACCTTCAGTGAATGATTTAGGTAGTTATAATAAAAAACAGATATGGTTAACGAACCAATTTCTCCGAATGAAATACCACCAATTTCCCCCGTTACTTTATACTAGTGAACTTGTGCCAAACTTAATTAACCATTGTCAGTGCCAATTTCTACTGAAGTTCTTCACCGCGAATCTCGAGGCAAACTAAGTAATATAACTTTTCCGTTACACCCAATGGTGTGTAAGGCAGCGTTTTTTGCTGTTTCCGTAACAAACTGTTTTTTATGGGACAGGGTTGTTAGCCCCTGCGTCCAACCTCCAAACCTAAGCGTAGTTTCGATTTCCTAAGCGTAGTTTAGACGTGACACACGGACGAAAGCAGGGGGGTACCTAGTGAGAATCGAACTCACTATTTAGATATAATGATTCTAGCGAGACGAGCTTGCTAACCATTACACCACGCCGAGGTACCCAAACTAAGTAATAAAAAGTAATAATTAATTTACCATCAAAGTAAAAACAAAAAAATATCATGTTTCTCATCTCCACTAATTTTATGCACGATATCTTGTTCGCTAGTATTAGAAATAACATTTTCACAAATATAATATCTGATAATGTATATTATATGGAGTCTATGTTTGAAAAAAATACTATTAAGCTAGACACTGGCAAAACGTCATAAAATACCGCTGATATGCAAATATCAATGCGGGTGTCTTTTGGATCTCTGCCATTGTTATGCTTGGTAACCCAAGGGGATTTAAAAACCCTTGACTGTTGCTTTAGCTACTCTTTTTATCAACTTACCTATCAAATAAACTGATCTACTTACGTATATCAACTTGGATTTGGGTTCATTTAATAGACTAGAAATACTTTTAGATTAGTGTGTGTGTGTTTTTTTGGATTGAACAGCTTAAAGGATATTATTAGCGGGTTTTGCAATTATTAGATATTAACTTATATCCCGCAGCCTTACGTATCCATACTTTTCTGATCGTCCGTACTGTGCCAAACAAACAGACACATTCTCTGAAACATTCTCTGACTTTGTTCCTAATGTTCTTATTAGAACTGGCACAATCTATGCCTTTTGACCATTCTATATTCTTTAGATTCGTTACCGTAAGTCTGCATAGTTTTTTATTCTTCTTCTTATAATTCTTTAGAACCGCTCCATTTCACACACCATTTTAGATGTATTTACTAGATTGACATTTTATTAACTATGAAATGATTTCTTTATAGAATTTTATTGAAGTCACCTTTCAAGTTATGCAACAAAGTATTCACTATTGATCACATTAAAATAGACTATATTACACATACAGGCATACATAATTTTTTTTTAATCGTTTCACCCCGGGCAAGGCGGTACCGCCACTGGTGCGCAGGGGGCTACATAAGAGAAGAGTGAAAGTTTAAGCAGGAGGAGAGCAAAGAGAAAGATGAAACAGTTACAGAAGATGTCGGAGAAAGGGCAAGAGAAGGATGGGAATAACAGTGTGAAGACGGTTGCAAGGGTAGAGTGAGAAAGGAAAAAGAACAAGATACACGAGGTGATGGCGAAAAGACGAGAGGAGGGCTAGAGTCAAGTGGACAAGAGAAGTTGCATTTAAGTTCTTGGAGATTGTAGCCGCCGAGGAAGCAAGTATTCGGAAGGGAGTTCCACAAGCGGGAAGTGCGAGAAAGAAAGCTGTTGGAGTAGAAGTTATGGCTGCATTTGGCTGATTTAACTGTAAAAGGGTGGGACCTTCTAGCCAGTCTGGTTGCTCGAGGGCATCTGTGAGCTAAGCTCGTCAGAGCAGAAAATATAGTTTCAAACACATACACGCATACACACATACACCCCCACATTTTTTTTTTTAATCATATCACCCCGAACAAGGCGGTAACGCCACTGATGAGCAGGGGGCTACGTAACAGTGAAAATATTGGAAAAGAGAAAGCCGGAAACCACATCCTAAACAGGAAACAAGAGATGAGCCTCTTCACCTGTTCAATAGACATGGGTGGAGTGTAAACCGGGCGATAGTTTAGTCTATCTACTCTAATTGGGAAAAAAAGTGACCTGCTATGTTTTAACTTAGTTAAAGTCCACTTAAAGGAATTTCTGCTAAAAAAGAAAACCAATCCTTCAATTAAAGTTTTAAATTAAGCAAATTTAGGCAAAAAACGAACAAAAATGGCTTACATTTTACAATATTAATGCCAGTTGAATCTAGCCCCAAAAACATGATTCTGCCGGTTGAGTTGAAAATAAAATAATTTAAACTTTTGGTCAGAGTTCTGGGGCATGGAAGAGTCAAATAGATAGCCGGCGTCCAGCCGGGAAAGAGGAAAGAGAGAAAGTGTGACTGAGACTAGGGAAAGGAAGAAAAAAAATAAAATAAAGACAAAGAATCCAACACTTAAAGGAATTTCTGCTAAAAACAAAACCAATCCTTCAATTAAAGTTTAATTTAAGCAACATTTAGGCAAAAAACGAACAAAAATGGCTTACATTTTACAATATTTATACATATACAAATTAGTGTACAGTGAGGGATGAATGGTGCGCTAAAACTTATACTTGGAATAAATATATATATTTCCATCACTGTTTGATACAACTCTTAGTTTCAGGCAAGAAGCAATGAGTTTGAATTTGAGTTTTGTTTAACGTCATATCAACATCTGTGGGTTATTTAATGCCAAAAAGCTTGGGTTTTATGGCATTTTTTTAAATGTTTGATTATAGTGAGAAGGTTGATATAGTCAAATTTTAATGAAATTTTTTTGTTTTTATTTTTTTTATATATAATAAAATATAGTTTTAAAAGCATGCCATATTTATGGTTAAAATACTCAATATCAAAGAGGACAGAGCGTTTGTAAGTATAGAAGTGAACATTGATATCAACGCCCAGCGACTACAATCTTTTTCATGTTTAAACGCAATCTTCAGGATATGTGTGTTTAAGCATAAAACTGACTGTCGCTGCTGGGTGTTCATCTCTATTTCCATATATATATATATAACTTTAATCCAAAAGGGAACGCAGGTAGGTAAATCCCAAAGAACTGATTTGAACATAGGAATTTATTTTATATATATATATATATATATATATATATATATATATATATATGAGAATTAATCTCGAAACATAGAAATTTCCATGTAGCAATGTAAAATTGACATAACCATATAATTATATTATATATATATATATATATATATATACATACGCACACAGAGTGCGATGGAGAAATTGTCGTCTAAGTTATGCAAATATGGAAATATTGCTGACATCTCATTTTAACAGATATATTTATCAAAATTACACAAAAATATTTTGAAATACTAAATATGATTTTACAATTCAATAAAATCGCTATTGGCTTCAACTACGGCCTGCAGACGAATTCAGTATTTCTTGCAACTCTTCTAGAGAGTCTTCTTGTTTAAGTTGGTGAATGTTGCGATAATTCTTGCCTTCAATGTTAACAGGAGTTTTGTTGGTTTTCTCGCTTAACTGCGCTCCACACATCAAGATGGTTGCAATCTGGGTTAGGGTTAGGTGGCCAGATGTAAGGGACGTTGTAGTCGCAGAAATTGTTTGATGGTCAATACTGTGTTCTCTTGCTTGTGTGGCATGGTGTAGAGTCCTATTGCGATACATAGGATCTTCCATCGGCCATTCTTTTGACCAAGGGCATTACTATCTCCTCAAGGCACTTGGTGTAGACTTCTGTGTTGAGTCTGAGACCTTGTTGGTAGATGAATGGAAGCATAACCTCGTCATCACTAGTGATCACTCCAAAGACCTTCGTAATTACCATTAGACTCATCCAATTCTTTTCGAACTATCTGTACTGTCCTCAGTTTGATAATTAAACACACTGTTCGTATTGGCGCTTCCGGTGCGAATGCCAAGCAGTACAGCATGCCGTTTCCAAATTTCTGGCGGAGTGTTTTTTTTCTTACAGACGGTGCCCTACTGACCCTACTATACTGTGCAGACGACAAAATAAAAAAAAACAACAAAACGCGAAATTAAAAATATAAAATGGAGACAATTTACCTATCAGACCCTGAATATGCATAAACTGATGCATACTGAGATCAGTGGTCGGTGATTAAACCAGCTCCCCTAGTCTGGTGAGGAGGGTATGTGGAACCCAAACAGCACAAAAGATAGATCTGTTAAAAGACAGATTAACTTTTCAGATTCAACGGTCATCCACCTGACCTCGGGGTTAAATAGCCTCACCAACTTGCAATTTGTCAAGCGTGGTTAGTACGACTACACTCTTAAAGATATAGTCAACCAAGATTTACCCCCCCCTCCACACACACACACTTTTCAACAAGAGTGAGAAGTATCCCGATTTGTGTTTGAACTGAGATCACCTTAGACCAAATAAGTTTGTGCTGCGTCAAATTTTCTAAGTAGGGAGGATCTACTAAACCCCCTACACACACACATACACGAAAAAACAGAAATATGTAAGTGCCTTTGTGTAGACAAAGAAATCAACACTTCGTGGTGACAGTCAGTTTCACGACTCAAGCGATCTTCAGACCACACACACGCACACACAAACATTTCTGCTTGATAAAATGTCTTACCTACACAGGTAACAGTAGCAGAAGAAAATAGCTGTTAAACCCATCGTCAGTCTTGAAAGGAGCTAGGCCACTGCGTGGGCGCGCGCGCACACACACACACACACACACACACACACACACACACACTTCTGCATAAAGCATATACTTGTAGTAGTTAAATGATATTACTGCGTTTGAGAGAGACAACAATTTATATCAATAAAGATAAACAGATTTAAAATGTCAAAACAGACGAATGGGCAACACTACATTAGTTAACAAATAGAAAGTTAATAAAAATCGACATCATGTGGTATGTACTGACCCGGGGACATGGGCTCCCTTTCGCAGATTGCAGAACATCTGTCTTTGCTCCAGAGTCGATCCCTGGACGTCATCCATTTTAGTTGGCACAAGAAAAATATCAACGAAATATGATTTTACAATTCAAGCTTGTTGATTATTTATAAAAGAAAAAGAAAAGCTTGTTATTCTTTGAAAGGATCGTAGTTCTCGTTGTCAAATGATGTATTTTGATACGTTTGCAGGAATTAGGCTTTGCTTGCAACAATAATATTTAATTCTTTTTTCCCATTCCTTTTTTTTAATATTTTTATTTCGTTTTTTGCAATTTTTTTTGTGTTTTAACGGGTGATTTTCTTATTTACAATGTTCGTCTGATTTTTTTTTCTTTCATTGTTTCTTTCAGGAATCTTTCATTACTTTTTTTCACTTAATTTCCACCTGTTTCTGCAACTGTAGCGATCAACATTTTTTTCTTCTTTTTTTACTTCATTTTTTTGTTTGTTCTTTTCTTTTTTTTTTCTTGTCTGTTCTTTTTTTCTTTTTTGCCGCCCTAATATTTAATTACTTTTTGTAACCTGAATTCTCTACTGTTTTCTTTTCTCCTTTTTCTTTCCAATATTTTTAGCTCTTTCTTTTTCTATTTCTCCCCTTTTCAATTGCAGTAAAGCCTTGCAAACTTTACATAAGCATTTTCTGCCGACGAATAAACGAGATTTTCTTAACGTCTTTTCGATTTTTTTTTTTTAAGTCTTAAAACAATTTTAAGACTAGTTCGAAAATAAAAAGCCAACGAATAAAACAAATAGCAGGTCGCTAATCGGTGGAGCGTTGCGCGAGTTTAGCGACGCTCCACGCCGTTGCTAAGGGCGTGGTTGGTTTCCATGTGATGGGCGCGTTAGCCAATAAGCGTGGACATTGTCGTAGGTTGACCGGCGGGCAAGATAAAATAATATCACCCATCTCTTTTACTTCATAAAGTTGGGTTCTTTCATGATACAGGCTCCGACGGGGGAAAAAAAAACATTTACATAGCCAGACAATACATCAGATTCAAAATAGAATTATATATTTTGAACAATAGTTTCTCTTGGAAATATACATGACTGAAAAAAATATATAAATGTATTGTAAAGTGAGATTAATAACGATGCCACGTTCTTATTTATTATGTAATAATTGTTTCTGATAGAAATAAATAAAAAGATAGACTGAAGTTTGGTATATCTGGGTGAATTTAAAGAAGATTTGAAATCATGGGAGTGAAACTTTCGAAAGTTCCCGTAGGAGTGAAAGCGCAGGCCAATACAGTTGGCAAAAAGCTCTACAAACTAGTGGACCTGAAGGGCGGTGGGGAATTGGTGGAATGTATGAAAAACATGACAGATTACAATGAGTTGGACAAAAAGATTGTAAAAGAAGTTACACCCTTTCTCTACAATGGCGGCAAAGGTAAAAAAATCCCTATCAGGGAACTTATCAAGCGGAGGAACGAGGAGAGAGGCGGTCGGAAACCTATTAATTCAAAGGAAGGTCAATCTCGGAAAAAGGCGAACGGGGAAAAAATAGGTGAAGGCCAGAATAACGACCGTAAGTAAGAATATATGTTATATATATATATACTTTTTTTCTTATTATTCCTATAAACGTTATTTTTGGTGGATACACGTATTTAAGTTGCTATCTCTGTTTTGAATTTTAAATTTTCTTAAAGAGTGAAATTTAAAACAACCGGCATAGATTTCACTGGTTAAGAGAAAAAAAAAAGTGTGTGTGTGTGGGTGGGGGGACAACAATTCGAATAACGGTTATTGTAATAAGAAATAATGTCGGAAAAAATAAAACACACACACATCGATCTTCTACCTTTTCCAAGAGTATTAATGCAGAATGAATATGTCCTAATAATAGTAAAAAAAATATATCTAAGTTTAAAATGCCTTTTAAAAAGATGAAAAATGTTTATCGATTTTTCACAAATTTTAGAGTAAAATATTGCTTGCAGAAAATCATTTTTTAACACGGACAGGGTGATTTTTGACGTGTTGAATGATTTATTGACAACCTAATGTTTGGGAAATTTAAGTAAGGACGACAGAACTGAAATAATTTTTTTGACGTGAATTTCTTATATTCTTTTTTAATTACCCAGTAATCTTTAAAAATTAATAAAATATTTTAAGCAATCTACTATTTTAATGAATTTTAAGCCCTTTGGCTTTATAGCTTTACTTATGCTTGCTTTAAATATATTAATGGCAACACTCTTATTTTCTGATAATGTTGTGTATAGACGTCCGTATTTTAAAAAACCCACAAGTATATTCACTCACCAAATTTAGAGCAGATTTCTGTAAGTGGGGGTACTTTTTGACCAAAAGAATTTGATGATTTAAATTATCTGAGGATCTTATAACAACTATAAACATTAAAAGATGCAAAAGAGAAATTTTTCAAATGTCATAAAAAATTAATGAGTGTGTGTGTGTGTAAGGTGGGAGAGAAACATATGTAAAATATATTTTCACAAAGAAACATTTAAAAAATAATTTAATTCATTTCCCAATAAGTCCTGAAAGTTTCATTAAAATCTGACAATTATCTGATTTTTACAAGAATTTCCTAATCAATGTGTTTTCCATAGCAAAAACACGCTCAAATTTCTCGTACAAATTTAAGGTCCTGCGTGGAAGGAAAAAAGTTTTCACCAATATTTCCAAGGTTCTGAAAAGGTTAAAAAAAAAATTTACATAAAAAATCATTTAATCTTTTTCTCAATAGCAACAAAAGATTTTGACGATAAAATTGTGTTTTAATTAAGTTTTGGGCATTTTTTCATAATGTATCCTCCGTTTTTAGCGAATTTTTGGAGGTACTTGAAAGTTTTTTTTTAATCATTGACGATTTTCAAATTTTTGAGAATGCACACACAAGCAGCTATAATTTTAGCCATTTTCGAGGATGTCTGTTATTTTACATGTAACAGAATATAAGTGATGTTATGTATAATGTGCAGTAGTGGCGTGTGTTATGTACCGAACACGGTAAGAATGTTGTTAGCGTGTTTGTAGTTGATGTTATTGGGTGTTGTTTTTTTTATTTTGATTAATAAAGCCTCCATTATTCTTACTCTTTTTTTGCATGTGAATGATTCTATATTTGTGTTGTCAATAAGTATGTTTCAGATAAGGTTTGATAGGTCTCTCCGCCTGTGTTTAAATAAGATCGAATTGAGCTCCGTTGAGAGAGATGTAGCGTCAGTCTTCGAGTCAGTTTCGTAGTTACAAGGCCGATATAATTATTTACGAAATTAGGATCAAGAACGCAGCTCTTCAAAGGACTTTGAATTCGTAAAACATGTTGGTTCGGTACATAGCACATACCACTACTCCAAATTATACATAACACCACTTATATGCTGGTACGTGTAAAGTATTATTCATCCTCGAAAATGGCTAAAAGTATCGCTGAAATCGCTCGGATAAACAAAACATTTGGACAATTTTTATATAATTTATGTCCCCAAAAGAAAGAAATCATAAGATTACGTGAAAAATTACATAGAAAGCTTAACCATCACAACTTGTTTGTCATTTTTAATGAAACCAGCACACACACACACACACACACACACACACCCGTTTTGTATTCTCTGTTCATGTAATACGCGATAACCTAAACAGGAATTTTTATGCGTTGTTTCAGAGGTTTCCTGCACTCATATTTTTTCATAACTAAAGACTGAAACTTGTTTTTGTTGATAAAAAAAAAAAATCGGTTAGAAACGTTCATTCAATCAAATGATTACATCAGACAAAAAATTTTGTCATTTGGGGAAAATGAAATCACGTTTGTATTTGATTGTCGTCTAGATCCAGTGGACATCGGTAACCATTATTGTTATCAACCATTATTTTTACAATAACATATTTTTATTCTACCATTTCATGTTAGTCATTTTTCTGAAGTAAGAAATTAAATATTTCTGGTGGTTGGTAAAACTGATAATTAACATAAATACTGATTTTGGTGTAATATTTTACGCGAAATTAGCACTAATTATGATTGTAGTGTATGAAAAGGATCGTCAGTGGTCAGGAAATAATGCAAGCGTTACTGACAGAATCGGATTATTATATGTATATTATGTTTCTACCACACACACACATATTAATAAATATGAATATGATCCTACGTCTATGGCACTACTCGGAGTTTCATGCGTTATACAATCATCAGGTGCATATTTCAAACTGACAGTTTAATAATTTTGAATGCCGTGAGGACCTCAAATGTTTTGATTAAGGGAGGGATGGAGGGGTTGCTGTTGTTCAGCACACGTTTGCAAAGCCACCAATAGTCTTTGGAGCCGAAATTGCGGGCAGCTATGCGTTGCCTCATTCTCTCAGCAAACAACAGCTTAGCGTCATTCAAGATCCTCTTACACTTATTACGAGCAGATGTAAATAAGCGCCTATTATGGTCAGACGTGTGGCTTCGAAATAGCCGGAAGGGGTGGTTCCTGTGGGCAATAGCGGACGAGCAAGTGGGCGAGAACCAGGGGGACGAATGAGATTTAAGATGGAACTTGCTAATCGGTATGAAAGCATCGATGCTAGCTTTCACCCAGGAAGAGACCTCAGAGGTGCAGTCCTCAACGGTGAGACTAAACGCATTTTTCCAAGGGACGTCGCATAGGAAATCGCGGAACAAATCTCTTTGGTTGCAATAGGAATTTTTTTTTAATAGGAGGCTCATGAGGGGGAGTGAGAGTGAAGAGAGATATTAATAGAAACGACAACATTGGAATTACCGAGAGCAAAGCTGCATATCTTGGCAGGAGTCAGCGAAAGAGGTGAAGCAGAGATTTAGCAGAGAAGCGTGTCCTGAAGGGATACTGGGGAAGCGGATGGGAAAATCCACCATTTGCATAAGAGATTGGGAAATAGCAAAGTTCATGGAATGAATGCCAGCAGAATCAGTGACAGAGTTTTCTAGCCACCTGGCATGGTGGGCATTAAGATCTTCGAACAGAAATATGTTAACAAATGTGTGGGAGGAAGTAGCCTTATCTATATTGTCCAGAAATACCTTAACATTTGAACTTGTAAAGAAGACTGGCATGCCAAACCTTATGAAACACTTTTAAGTTATCTCAAGCAACAGTCTGTGATTCGCCAGTCTTATTCGCTTGATAAACTCTCTCGGCAGTAATCATTAATACATCAAGTAGTCATCTATGCAGATGACACCACCATCTATGCCCGTCTCAATAAGAAATCTGCCATAGCTGACAAAGTAAACATGGCTGCTGCACTTCAGAAGAACCTCTAATCAGGGTTAGGAAATGGTTAATGAATTTTAATGCCTCCAAAAACGAAGCTACACTCCTTTAACCACCATAGAGAAACATCCTACCAAACATCAGAATGAGTTATGCTAGTTTCCTAGAGAGCAATGCACTGCGCCTCTTTGATCTCATTCTCTCAAATGACCTCAAAAAGAATGACTACATTGAATCCATAGCTGCATTTACTACTAAGATTGGGTCACTGTTTCAGGCCAAGAAGTTTTTCCTGTCCGAACCCATTTTGCACATTTATAAATCTACCATTCGTTGAATACCAGTGACATATCTGGTCCGGTACTCCTGCTATTCATCCTAAGGCCCTCGACAAAACTCAAAAGAGGACCCGCAACATAATCGATCCCGACTTAGCAGCATGCTTTCAGCCACTTTCACACCTACATAATGTGGCTTCCCTCTGTCTTTTCTACAAATATTTTCATGACAACTGTTATGATGAGCTTTTTTCCTGATTCCTCAACAACATGTATTTACTCGTGCTACTAGATTTCTATCAAGGTCTACCCTTTTATCATCAAAATAGTTAAATGTAATCACCTCTTCTACTCTAATAACTTCTTTTCTCACACTTCACTTTTGTGGAACTCACTTCCATTTGCTTGCTTCCTTGCTAGCTACAATCTCCAAAAGTTTAAATGCAACGTCAAGTGCTATCTTTTATCTAATTGATTCCAATCCATCTCTTATCTTTTCTTTGACATCCCCTGTACCTTTTATTATTCTCTCACTATAATCTCCTTCACACTCATGGCAATTCTGTCTTGCTTGGCGTGAAATGATTATAAAAAGAAAAAGTAAAAAGTTGACCAAGAGAAGTGAAAATGATATTACTTATCTGAAAGAAACCCTGCAAGCTGATCAGAGCCTTCTGTACTTGTACCAAAAGAAGTAAAAGTCTATCTCCTGGCTTGTATATATATTCAAACCACAAAATTGCTGACGGTACAAATATGATCCCACTTTGTTAAAAATTGAAGCATTTCTTGTTACAATCCTGATAATTTTTTAAAAATCCTTATGGAATATTTCAATACAGTTTAAATTACAAAACAAAAGCCTGTCAGAGAAATCATCTCCATCCCAAAATTCTATTTCAAGAGTGGCTCAACATCTCCTGACAAGTGGACGAATTGATTGCTGGACAGCCAGTATTTGAAAATCTAAAGAACAGATGCTGATGGTAAAATCAATCAGCAACCAGATTATAAAATTATCTGGTTGCTGATTGATTTTACCATCAGCATCTGTACTTTATATATATATATATATATATATATATATATATATATATATATATATAACTTATTTAGAAATGGAACTTTGTGTGTGTGTATGCGTGTCCGTTACCTATAGACTCCGAAACTAACTAAACAGAGGACTTATTTAGCCTTCAAAATTCAGTTTCCGACGAAAAAACTTATTTGATATCGATACCAGGAAATCAAAATTTGACTTACATCCATTCATTTTCCTTTCAGTCTACGGTTTCGCTTTAACTGGAAACAACTATTGCTTTTTAGTCTTTCGTGCCAACGTCCAAAGAGTCTGAGCTCCAGGACCATGGATTAGTTTTAAAGCTTTCATTACACCCGAGCAACGCCGGGCTATACTGCTAGTTAGAATTAAATGTGAAAAAAAGGACTAATTAAAAGAAGTAATTTGGTTTTGAAAGATTAAATGGCTTGAGTAGTTCTTAAGCCATAGAGCCTAGATATCAACTTTGAAATAACTCAGTATAATCGGTTAAGGCCCTGTTCTATGGCGTTCTTTACTAAAAGCCAAGTCGTTGTGCATATCTCGCCCATAACTGGTAGCCTATCTCAAATCTCACCCAATGCTCTCACTGAATTAGGTTAAAAATATTATAGGTAATAAATCACTTCCTGGATTTAAATCACAAATTATATCTAAAGCTCCTTGAACCTAAGTCGTTTACATATGACATATTCACTGTATTGGTGTGAATTCATAGACAAAATTATTTAAGAGAAATGACTCTAAAAAAAAAATATAATATCGACCAATTGGTCATTTAGTTTCTTAACATAAAGAAAGACGTTTTCACCGATAGTCTTATGGGAAGAATAGCTTTCGGAAAGTAAATTATCAGAATTCAGTGAAGTAGCTGGAACAAAGAAAGAACGTAGATTAATGAACAGATCGTACCAATAAATCATTTATGACAAGTCGGTGGATTCTGATCCACACACACATGTGCACGACGCATTTTGGCGGTGTCCGCTAAAGCAACCAGAAGCAAATCAGTCAGTCAGTTAAGTGCCATACGTGATACACGCTTGGGCGATCATGTCTCGAAACAGACATGACTGACTGGGCAGAAGATTATCCCGCATTAGGTTGCCATTGCTTTCTGCGGTAGACTGGTTGCCGACTAAGGCTATACAACCCAATCTGTCCTGTTATTTGACTCATAGGTAAAGGGAAAAGAAATCCGTTATATTATTATATCCTTATTGGATAGAGTCAGTCAGTTAAGTGCCATACGTGATACACGCTTTTGGGCGATCATGTCTCGAAAGAGACATGGCTGACTGGGCAGAAGATTATCCCGCAGTAGGTTGCCATTGCTTTCTGCGGTAGAATGGTTGCCGACCAAGGCTTTAGAACCCAGTCTGTCCTGCTATTTAACTCATAACTGGAAGGAAGAGACGGATTAATACCTTTCCCAAGGGTATTTGCGCGAAAGTGAATGCAAGACATGTGATAAATACGAGCAGAAAATAGACGCAGAGTAAAATCGTGGTCGCGGCAGTAGATTAACAAGACCACCGAATTATCTTCTCGACCTTTAAAAAGTCGTAGAAAGAGCAGGTCGGTGATTCCTTTATGTCTTCAGCATGCCGAAGGGAATGCCTAGAACTGGAACATTCTTAATTTTCTCACAGGAAAATAAAGGGCCGGTTCCGTTCAGCATGAAAATGAGAAATTGTTGAAATGCCATTTATGGCCAAATGATATCACGTCGTAATATTACATGGTATCGTTATGATCATATTACATTAAACATTACTTAGTACCATTGGAAAGGCTTTAGTCTAGTTGTCAGGCTACAGACGGTGGTGAACTGCCTCTATTCCGAATCGCAAGGAGGCTCTGAGGCAAGCAGATATCGACGTAATATTCTCATTAATGCAGTTATAAGAAATGAGACGGGAACAGAAGCGACTTTTACGCGTTACATTCATCAAATCTTTCGATCTCGGTAGAAGGAAAGGCTTTTCCGCATTTCTGAGGAAGATTGGCTGATCCCAGAACCTTCTGAAATTCATTGCCTAATCGAGGAAGTGCAATTTGATGGATCGTCTTCGGTGTTAAGCAAAGCTGTATCTATGTTCCGAAGCTCTTCCGGATAGAATTTTCTCTTGTGCTGTCTGGCGCGTTCAGAGCATCGGATGATGGCGCATGTACACGTAAAATAGTTCCAACAGCATGTTGCTCGATTTTTCCACCTCTCAAAGCAAAAACTAAAGTATCTGTCATGAGTTTGACCTCAACATCATCATAAAAAACACAGAAAACATTGGCGAATGTTCCAGCATCGACGTTGGAGACAACACCTTTAAAATGGAAGATAAATTTACCTACTTGGTATCAAAAATCTCCCTGCAATCTGTTCTTCGACCCCTACCTCAACAAGAGGATAAAGTAAACCACGCTAAGAGAGTGTGAGAAAGCAACAAGCTCACCCTAATCACACAGATCAGGGTGTACAGATATTAAGTACTCAGTACCTTTTTCTAGTGTAACAAGAGCACAGTTGGAACAGGTTCTACTTGTGGTACTTGCGTCGAATCCCGAACATTTTCTGGAATGATTGTGTATCGAACAAAGACGTCCTCATGAAACGGGCCATCATGCCAAACGTGCGGGCCTTTCCCGCGAAAAGACGAATGCATTGGATTCGATGCGCCTAAATGTGGAACGGCCACGTTCCGAAATACATCCTGTACTGGAAGATCTCCACTTAGTCCACGCCTATATTGCGTTCACTGCTACTATACAAAGACAGACACAAGCAATTCCACTTTCATGTGAGATCTGGAAGTGTCCAAAGGTTGGGAAAAGTTTGCTAATCAAGAAATAGACCTTATAACCGGCTTCTGACATTACATTAAATTACTTAGTATATTAGTGGGTTTATCTTACAGTGCACTACGTTACTTTACACACTCAATATAATCACATTAATTATTATATTAAAGATTACATCTGACAGTACACGCCGTTACATAACACTTCCTTTGTAATCATATTACATAACTTATTATATTAAATGTTACACCTTACATTACACAACGTTACATAACACGTTCAATATAATCACATTACCTATAATAAAGATTAATTCTCACAGTACACACCGTCACATTACACCCTGATTATAAATACACTAGCAGTATAGCCCGGCGTTGCTCGGGTGTAATGAAAGCTTTAAAACTAATCCATGGTCCTGGAGCTCAGACTCTTTGGACGTTGGCACGAAAGACTAAAAAGCAATAGTTGTTTCCAGTTAAAGCGAAACTGTAGACTGAAAGAAAAATGAATGGATGTAAGTCAAATTTTGATTTCCTGGTATCGATATCAAATTTTCTGCACTATTGTAAGAACTGTAACCTTGAAACTTCTGAATATCGTTTCTTATGTCTTTGTCTATGAGTGTATCAATTTGGATTAAAATTGGACCACTCCTTCTATAACCCGATTTTTACGATTATCGATTTTCGATATTTATCGGGGGTACCTCGAAACAAAACCTAGCTAAGAACACTCGCAGACACTTATTGTACAACTGTGTAAATTTTCAAGAAAATCGGTTCAGCCCTTTTGGAGTCTATAGGTAACGGACACACACACACACACACACAAAGTTCCATTTATAAATAAGTTAACATTACATTCAGTCAGTTAAGTGCCATACGTGATACACGCTTGGGCGATCATGTCTCGAAAGAGACATGACTGACTGGGCAGAAGATTATCCCGCAGTAGGTTGCCATTGCTTTCTGCGGTAGACTGGTTGCCGACCAAGGCTACAGAACCCAATCTGTCCTGCTATTTAACCCATAACTGGAAGGAAGAGACGGATTAATAACTTTCCCAAGGGTTTTTGCGCATAAGTGAATGCAATGAATTCAGCTGGAATTCGAACTCGGCTCCCCGATTTCGAGTTCCGAGCTAATATCCACTGTACCACAACGCACATCCACTTAAAATGTACATCTCACAGTACACACCGTTACATAACACGCCCTTTGCAATCATATTACATTACTTATTATATTAAATGTTACACCTTACATTACATTACACGCTCAATATAATCACATTGTATTACATATTATATTTAAGCTCCACAACCATTGATTGACTTTATCTTAGCTATTTTAAAAGGTTTTTTTTGTATCTCTAACATCTCCATTGTTACAATTTTCTTTCATAGGTTTTTATTGCGATATCCAGTCCTTTTTACTTTCATTTTTACTAGAGTTACGTCATCATCGTCATTTTTTTACCAAAATTACATTATTATCAACATCTGGTAAGTCATCGATTTAAGGCAGTGTTGTTATTGTTGGCATTCATCTCAATACTTAATGTCATTGAAATGATAGTCTACGTTTTCACATTTCAATTCAATGTTTAATGTTTTGTCCTCGACATGCATTAATTTTTTTCTAAACAACACCAGTCTCCGTTCTAGCTGCTATTACACTACTGCCCTCTTAGCGTTATATCAGCTCCACTTTGATTATTATTTCTTTAGTATGATGCTTACTCTGTACAAGACCCAAGAGCCACTACAATTATAGGTGAAAATTACCATAACTTTATCTAATAAGTGAAAAGGTTCAGACAAATATTTAGTTGCTAACATTAATGGTGGTTCTACTGTTGCAAATTCATTCCAATTTAGCTTAAAAAGGAGAGTCTGTTTAACTTGATCCAATGATTTTACTACGTCGACCAAACAGCTTTGGATTCGATTAACACACCTTTACAGGAACATTTTTCTCCCACTGTAACCCCTTGTGCACCAGTAGTGGTCCTCCTTTGCTTGAAGTGAAATGGTTATAAAAAAAAATGTCAAAACAAGAAAAAGAGTTTAAGATTATTCTTTTAGGAGCCAGCAGACGTCGGTATCTGATTGGCTGGTAGAATGTGTGGGTGCAAAATAAGAGAAGACAACTCTAAAAATAAAAATAATTTTAATGCTACATTTTACCGTCATCATTATTGAATCTCCGTAACACTCCTAATTTTCTGATGTGTGTCCACGGACATTTGTGATACACAATGCCTGTTTAACAGTGACAACTTAAGGAATAAATATTAGCAATCGAAAACTGTATGTCACACCTCCTACCACCAGTCAATCAATCAGTCACGGTTGGGCAATCATGTCTAGAAAGAGACATGACTTACTAGGTAGGAGATTTTCCTGCAGTAGGTTGCCATTACTTTCTGTGGTAGCCAACTAAGGCTATAGAACACAATCTATCCTGCTATTCAACCCATAGCTGGAGGAAGAAGAGATGGATGAATGCCTTTCCCAAGGGTATTTGCACGTAAAGGAATGAAATGAATTTGACTGGAATTCAAAGTCGGTCAAAATCAAACAATGGTAGCCATCGTTCCAGGCTTTTGTATTGCATCATTTGTTGCCACGTGTTTATATTGTATCGAATTGGTGCCACAATTCGTATAGAGCGAAGTTGCTGCTGGTCACCAATTTGTAGCTGGAGGAGTTACGATTTGTTACTTAGGAGCTTGAACACTTCTAGTATCAATGAATTCAATATTCCAAAAGAAATTAATTTCAATGCATTCCAAAGAAATGGGTTCAATGGGAAAATTTTGCAGATGTTTTTTTTTTCATAATCATATTGCCCCAAGCAAGGCATTTTACTGCCACTGTTTTGCAGGGGGTTACATAGGAGGAAAGTTATGAGAAGGAGTGACAGGTTATAGGGTGTCAGGAAGTCAGTAAGAGAAAGATTGCTGTGACCATAAAGTGAGGGATCAGTTGATATATTGATTGCAATGTAGAATTGGTTCCCCTATTTTATATCCACATTATAATTGCATAGTTTTTTTATAATCTTATCGCCCCAAGCAAGGCATTTTACTACCACTGTTTTGCAGCGGGTTACATAGAAGGAAAGTTATGAGAAAGAGATTGACAGGTTATAGGGTGTGTCAGGAAGTGGGTAAGAGAAGGATGACTATGCCATAAAGTGAGGGATCAGTTTATATATTGATTGCAATATAGAATTGATCCCCCATTTTATATCCACATTATAATGGTATAGATTTTTTTTTATTATCATATCGCTCCAAGCAAGGCATTTTACTGCTACTATTTTGCAGGGGGTTACATAGGAGAAAAGTTATGAGAAAGAGTGAGAGGTTACAGGGGTGTCAGGAAGTGGGTAAGCGAAGGATGAGAATACTGATGAGAGTGGAGTGGACGGAGAAAGGAGCATAAGAGAGAGGATGCAGGTTAGTGAGATAGGAGATGACTATTGACTTTACATTTAAATTCTTGGAGATTGTAGCTGTCGGGAAAGCAATTAAATGTAAGGGAATTCCACAGGCGGGAAGTGCGAGAAAAGAAGCTGCTGGAGTAGAATTTACGTTTACAATTTATTGGTTTCACAGTAAAAGGGTAGGACCTAGTTCCTAATCTTGTGGCTCGAGTAAATTTATATATAGGGGATACCAGTGAGCTAAGTTCATCGAAGCAGAAGCCGTGAAAGTATTTGTAAAGGAGACACAGGGAAGCCACATTGCACCGGTGAGAAAGTGACTGTTTCTGAGCTCTCAAGTCGGGATCTGTCACATTACAGATTCTCTGTTGGATTTTGTCAAGGACCCCTAGGTGGATAGCAGAAGCACCCGACCAGATATGGCAGCAGTATTCAATGAACGGGCGGATGGTAGATTTATATATGTGCAGGATTGTTTCAGGCGGAAAAAACTTCCCGGCCCTACATAGAGAAGTGACTTTCTTAACAGCGGATTTAGCTCTGGATTCTATTCTATATAGAAAGAGATTGACAATAACTCACAAGAGAAGAGAAAGATTGACATAACTCACAAGAGAAGAGAAAGATTGACATAACTCACAAGAGAAGAGAAAGATTGACATAACTCACAAGAGAAGAGAAAGATTGACATAACTCACAAGAGAAGAGAAAGATTGACATAACTCACAAGAGAAGAGAAAGATTGACATAACTCACAAGAGAAGAGAAAGATTGACATAACTCACAAGAGAAGAGAAAGATTGACATAACTCACAAGAGAAGAGAAAGATTGACATAACTCACAAGAGAAGAGAAAGATTGACATAACTCACAAAAGAAGAGAAAGATTGACATAACTCACAAAAGAAGAGAAAGAAAATATGTGTATAAAGACATTTTAAAAAATAAAAGAAACATTCATGTTTTTAGCCACATTGTGTGCGTGAGGTCCATGTGGTTTGTTTGAAATTAATTAGTCGGTCTGCCGGAGTCTAAGAAGTACCCTAGAAGATTAAGAATGCTGTGTTGTAGCTACATGTAGCTCTCATATGCGTTCCTTTTATAGCCCTGAGTAGAACACCACCTAATGGGCGTACTGTCAAATAAGACTGGAACAATCCTCACAATATCATTAATTACAATTTACGAAGTTTTTTTTACTTATTTAATTTTTGTTTTTTATCAGTGTTATAATGAAATGACGTGTAAAGAAAATTTGTGAAGTGAGGACTTGTAGTTGGATTTGTGAATTTACCGTTGAATTAACACCTTCCCTTTGATCCCAAAGTAAGATTATATCAAAATGCAAAATGGAGGATTATCCAAAATTTCTGTTTTATGTAATTTCTGCTTTGTTTATTTGTCCAGTAATACATCACAGCTAATCCCTGTTTCGTATTTGTCATATAGAAATAACTCAAAATTACATTCACATTAAAATAAACACATAAATTATTTTGTATTCTAAATAACTAAAGCGTCATTTTTCTTTTAAATACTGCTCCACCATCTTTCAATGCACCTGCCGTAGTACCGTAGTTTGCAAATTTGTCTCTTAGACTTGCTAGTGTAAGGGGTTCGATCTTCACTTCTTTCGTATTATACTAGGGTCATTCAATAAATAAGGTGAATTTTTCTAATACAGATAGAAGCTTACTTTTTTTTCGACTTAGTCTCCCAGCAGTGTCACACACTTTTCTCATCTGTGCACAAGCTTCTGTATTCCCTCAGCGTAACAATCTTTGAACTGATGTCTCAGCCAATCGCTCACACCACTTTTGACTTCAACGTCACTTTCAAACTTCTTTAAACAATTTAGCGCACTAGTAGACATTTTTTTTTTGGCTGAAACATGTGGCACCATACACAATTGACATTCTCCTATGAATTTCAACTGGTTTGCACCCTTCAGCAACTAAAAACTTGATAAGTAAGCTTCTATCTGTATTAGAAAAATTCACCTCATTTCTTCCAATTGCTTTTGGCATTTGCTTAGCTAAGTTTAGTAAATATTAATAAATAGCACGTCTCATGACTGAAGTAGTTGCGTATTCACTACTGGAACCAATATGTATGAATGAAAAAATGTTATCAGCCCCTGTGGAATGAAGTGAAAACACTTGACAAGGAAAAACACTGGAGAGTTGGACGTCTAAAAGAATCAACGTATATGCTTGGCTATGAAAAACTCCTCAAAGAAGCTTCAGTGAGCGCAGTCAAGTATTAAAAGCAGTAGAATTCATTCGCAGGTTGGTTAGGTTTATGGCTCCAGGCATTACACGGGACAATAGCCTCGTAGGTTAAAGTGATGTTTCGTGGGCCGTGCAGTGTGTACTTAAACTCAGTGAAAAGCGAACAATAACTGAGTGAGGTTAGGTTTATGGCTCCATGCATTCCATGTAGGTTAACGTGTATTTCGTGAATTTGGTAACATAGTAATTGTGAGTTTAATTCGTGGGCCGTGCCTTATGAAAAGCGAACACTAACTGAGCAATATTAAAATAAGAACTAGATGAGATGTCGCTAAAAGTGTATAGTGAAATGGGAACAATCTAACATCGTAGATTTGTGGTGATACCGACCGAGCAAAAGCGAGACCGGATGTTGGCTCTATGCCGACCAGAAAGCGAATGAATAAAAATCACCTCCGCGCAGGTGGATTTGCGCAGATGTTCCGGTTGAAAAATAAAAATTAATCAAATATCAAATTACCATTTCGCGAGCCTACGCGAATTTTATTTACCAGCCAATGGGAATCCCAGAATCAAATTCAAGTATGAAATTCCAAAACAAGCTGCGTTTTGATCCAAAAGGCAGATATAAAAAGCGGAGAAAAAGCATCGTTAGACAGACGGGAAAACGAGAGAAGAAGAGTGTAATTAATATCCCCTTGACTTAAGTCGAGCGGCTACTATGCTGACCTCTTTCTTTCCTCCTCCCTATCTCATAAGTACTTATTGACCTCTTCAAAGACATTCCTTAAAAGTACTTACTGACTTACTGACCTTAGAAGCGGCAACTTCAAAATGAACATCCCCCTACCTACAAGACGCTTCCACACTCCTCAGCCTTTTATCTCTTTCAGCATTATATTCTTTTCCATGAACATTCTAACCTCCGTTGGACTTTTATTTCAAGTATTGTTTTAATTGTAAAAACATTAATTGAAATGTGTATATATATAAATGTAATTTTATACTCAAATTGCCTTTCTTGATTTTATAATAATTTTATGAATTATAGTGGGCTATCTCCCCACAAGGCCAAATTCCGTTAACCTGTACGGTATACAATTACCCTTCATTAGAACGGAATCCTACTACAAGTAGAAAAAGAATAAATAAGAGAAGATACCCCGCTATAGATTAAATAAAGGGTTAAGTTCGAAATTCCCTGTAGGTTACTTCATGCACTAGAGAAGGCTGAGCGCTGATGTAATAACAAAGATGAAAATAGAATAAATATAAATAATTCAGTTGTTATATTTATAATTATATGAATTAATCACTTATGGCTTTTTGATGTTTTTACAATAATATTGTACAATAATATTGTTTTTACAATAATATTGTACAATAATATTGCTGCAGTTTTTTATATGCCAACGCTTTTCAAAGCATCAACAGTCGTGGGTCTCCAGTACTTTCATTTTCACCCTAATTTTTTTTCATTTTTTTACCTTCCCTCTTCATGATTGTTATATCTATTCACACAAGCTTTTCACTTTATCCACTTGCTTCTCGTGTTTTTTCTTTAGTATGTCTTTGTAAGTGTTAAATTCACTAGGCTCCCCTTTCTTATAATGTGCAGTTGAGCTTTCAACTATCACTTTCCTATTGTAAGTATATGTTTTTGCTGTTCGTGAAACTAAATTAAATATTTTCTTTGGATTTTTATTATATTTTAACGAGGCCTGTTGCTTTAAAGTTTAAAATCTCCCAATGTCTTAATTTTTTTAATCAGTAATTTCATTATCATTTGGATAATAACTGCATTTAAGAAAAATAACGTTTATTAACTTATTTTCTTAACCGCTAATAACACGACTTTTAAGATGTCTCTTTTCCTTTTTTTCTATTGGAATGGTATTGAAAATATCAGCTTCGATTTTTTTTTTTAAGAAAATAAAACTCTTCCAACTTTTATTAAATTTTAACCTAACAAACGATTAGTTGCATTGAACATTTATATAATGTAAAAAATAAAATGTTTGGTAAACCCACAAAATAGTTGAACTTAATTTTTATTTATGAGAATAGATTTAAATGTAGAAAAATGTCGATTGGTGAGAGAAAGAGAAGATCAAAGAGAAGATAAAAAAAAAGAAGATAAAAATAAAGACGTAATTCTAACTTTTAAATATTCAAAGAAATACAAATGAAACAAGACATGATTCTATCATTTTTTATAGCTACTATAGTATGTATGTATATATATATATATATATATATATATACATATATATATACACATATATATATACACACGCACATATATATATACACACACGCACACATATATATATATACACGCACGCACACATATATATACATATACACGCACGCACACATATATATATATACACGCACACATATATATATATATACGCACGCACATATATATATATATATATATATATACACGCACGCACATATATATCTATATATACACACACGCACATATATATATATATATACACACACGCACACACACACATATATATATACATACACATCTAAACTTATTCATAAATGGAACATTGTGTGTGTGTGTGTTCGTTACCTATAGACTCCGAAACGGCTGAACCGATTTTCTTGAAAATTTACACAGTTGTACTACAAGCGTCTGTGAGTGTTCTTAGCTAGGTTTGTTTCGAGGTACCTCCGATAAATATCGAAAATCGATAATCGAAAAAAATCGGGTTATAGTAGGAGTGGTCCAATTTTAATCAAATTTGGTACACTCATAGTCAAAGACATAAGAAACTATACTTAGAAGTTTCAAGGTTGCAGTTCTTACAATAGTGCAGAAAAACAATAATATATATATATATATATATATATATATATATATATATATATATATATATATATATATATATATAAAAGGCAAGATGTTTGTGTGTGTATGTCTGTTTATCTGCCTGTATGTCTGTATTTTTTCAGCCCTTTTATTTTAGTTTTTGCTTCGGGTTTGGCTCTAAGTAGGTATAATTGTAGTTCTTAGTCCCAGCCATGATACCATTTACTCAGAGGACTTATTTAGCCTTCAAAATTCAGTTTACGACGAAAAAAACTTATTTGATATCGATACCAGAAAATCAAAATTTGACTTACATTCATTTTTCTTTCAGTCTACGGTTTCGCTTTAACTGGAAACAACTATTGCTTTTTAGTCTTTCGTGTCAACGTCCAAAGAGTCTGAGCTCCAGGACCATGCATTAGTTTTAAAGCTTTCATTACACCCTAGCAACTGCTTATATATATCACGTTGAATACATCTGTTCTCGCTCGACCACCGAAGTTAAGCAACGTTGAGCCTGGTCAGTACTTAGATGGGTGACCGCTTGGGAATACCAGGTGCTCTAAGCGTTATTGACGGATGCGCGTTGTGGTGCAGTGGATGTCGGCTCGGAGGGGTAAATCGGTGAGCCGAGTTCCAATTCCAGTCGAGCTCTTTGCATTCACTTACGCACTGGTATCCTTGGGAAAAATATTAATCCGTCTCTTCCCTCCAGTTATGGGTTAAATAACTGAGGTCTGTTGTTCATGCGATCTGTGGCAGACGTCTGCACTGATTGTTTGTTATGAGCAGTTCCAAAAAGTGTGGATAGTGCTACACAAGCCTTCATCACTTTAAACAGTTCTTTGTGTGGTAGTCTAACCGAGTTAGACGCGCATTCGTCAAAATCGATGGGAGAATCTATAATATATATATATATATATATACAGGTACCTCCACTAAATCGCTAAAGAACAGCATAAAAATTGCATAGTATGAATAAAAAGATCCCAAACTTAATAAAATAAATTTTTTTTTTCATCAAAATGTTTATATTAAGAGGAAAGATCAAAGTAATGTTTAATTATTTTAAAAAGTTTTTTAATCCCTTCTAACATTTTTGAAATTTTGCCAGAAAAGTTTCTTTTGATTTGAGTTAGCGGCTAAAAAAAAAAAAGTTTACGGCTGTTTTACAATGGGAAACGTAATGATGATATCACCGACTTTTTTTCCCCCGGTGACTAACACATTCATTAATTTGGAAATTCTCGCAAAAATCAAATAATTGTCAGATTTTAATGAAACTATAGGGTTAAGGGAAATGATTAATTTCTCCAACACTATATTTTTAGGCAACACAAATGAATTACGAAACTTCCTTTTTAAAACAACAACAAAGAATGGTTTATTCCCTTAGTAGGCGTACAAGAGGGATAGTGTATAAGTGTCCATTTGGTTCGCTGGTCGGTAGGCTGGTCCTTGGTTTGTAGGAAGAGTGTGCGAAGCTAGCGGCAGCGTCTTCTTCAGCGAAAGGGTTCCAAGGGGACTCAGTGGCAGCGATGTGAGAGAGACGTCTGTTTCTCCCGCTGGCTCATGGCTCTCTGCCTTTTGTCCGTTCTACCAAAATGGACTAGGAAAATAGTTCTAGAGAGGAAGAAGGAATTAATGCGCTCTGCCAGTTGATTGGTTAGTGAGTGACCGAATCTCCTGTCGGGGCACTGATTCGCGAAAGGAAATAGATCTGTAGCTGCTACATCACCCCCTGCTTAGGCGGAAAGCCGACAGAGAAAAAGATAGCGGCCATAAAACAAAGAAGGGTACAATTTATATATAAACAGTTTTACAGAGCTTTTTGGGCCAATGTACTCGTCGACCACTGCGTGTGGTGGTGACATAGTTGTCTGTTGGCATCGTATTTTTTTCAACGGGTGTAAAGATATGTTCATGTATGTAAGTAGGGGGAATATGTGGCTCTTGTGTGTTTGTGTTAAGAAAGGCTCTTTTCACCCTGTCAATAGATACAGTTTCTTTTTTGCCACTAATGTCAAGGGTGAGAAGTTTGTCAGTGCGTGAAAGCACGCGGTAAGGGCCAGTGTAAGGTGGAGTGAGAGGGGCTTTGACAGCGTCCCTTCTTAGAAAAACGTGAGTCTATGAAGAAATATCTTTTGGGACTGATGATTTGATGGTCTGTTCCCTAGGGTGCATTGGTGGGAGATTACCAAAATAAGATCGCAGTCTTTTTATATACAAGGCAGGATCTGTTCCTGTTAAATCTATAGGGTTCAACATCTGACCTGGTAATGATAGAGGTACTCCATAGACAAGTTCTGCTGGAGAGTATCCTAGGTCCTCTTTGATAGCTGCACGACAACCAAGAAGGACAACAGGTACATATTCGCTCCATAGCTGTTGGTCAGGATAGGCATGTAATGCGGCCTTTAATTGGCGATGAAAGCGTTCTATCATCCCGTTAGAAGCAGGGTGATAGCTCGTAGTTCGAATTCGATTGATCCCTAAAATTCTGGAAAGTTCCTGGAATAGGTGGGATTCAAATTGTCTGCCACGGTCAGTGGTAATTGTTGTAGGAACTCCGTAACGCGTTATCCAGCCTGATATAAGGGCTTGCGCTACGGATTCAGCTGAAATGTCCTTTAGGGGAATAGCTTCGGGCCACCGTGTAAAGCGATCTATACAGGTCAGGAGGTAAGTAAATCCCTGACTGACCGGCCATGGTCCAACCAGATCAATATGGACATGGCTGAACCGAGCGTCTGGGGTGCTGAATGTTCCGAGGGGTGCACGGATATGTTTGTGCACCTTTGATTTTTGGCAGGATACGCAAGAACGTGTCCAGGCAGTGATATCACGCCTCATGTTTGGCCAGAAAAATCTAGCTGCAATCAGCTTCACTGTGGCTTTGGGTCCGGGGTGTGCCAATTGGTGTAGTGTGTCAAAAACAACCCTACGATGTGTCATCGGAACAAAAGGTCGAGGTGCGCCTGTTGAGGTGTCACAGATTATCTGCGTGTTTGCAGTAGGCACTGGTAGGTATGCGAACTTGCAAGTTGCAAATTCAGGTGACGATAGATCAAAGGTGTCCAGGCGTGGTTGGTCAAAGGCCATCCGTCGTAAGTCGATATCTGAAGGTGAGAACAGGGAATTAATGGGAAGGCGAGACAAGGCGTCTGCCGCGGCATTCTGTTCACCAGAGATATGTCGGATATCGTTTGTAAATTGCGAAACAAAATCCAAGTGGCGAGTTTCGCGAGGAGAATATCTGTCCGGCTTTGAGCGCAGAGCGAAAGTAAGCGGACGGTGATCGGTGTAGATCACAAATTGTCGGCCCTCTAGTGAATGCTGAAAGTGTTTCACTGCGAGGTACATTGCCAGGAGTTCACGGCCAAACGTGCTGTAACGTTGTTCTGCCGGTTTCAGCTGTCTCGAAAAATAAGCGAGAGGTTGTAGCTGTTGTTGGTGTTGCTGTTGCAAAACTGCACCTACAGCTGTGCCCGATGCATCAACGACCAATGAAAACTGGGAGTCGGGTACAGGATGTGCAAGTAGCGATGTTGTCGCTAATTTCTTCTTCACTTCGTTAAAGGCTTTTAGCTGTATGTCATTCAACGAAATCTGCTCATTTTTCTTTTTCCTGTTACGTAACATGTCAGACAGAGGAGACAGGAGATCCGCACAGTGTGGGATGAAACGTCTGTAATAGTTAAGCAGACCGAGAAAGTGCCTCAGTTGGCGAAGTGAAGTGGGTGGTTGAAGGTCTTGTAGAGCCTTCACTTTTTCAGGTAAGGGAGATATCCCTTCGGGGCTTATAATGTGTCCCAAGAAAGTTAGCGACGAAGCACCGAAAACACATTTACCAGGGTTAATCCTCACCTGGTACTTTTGAAACCGTTCGAACAGTAGGCGGAGGTGAGTAACATGTTCCTCAGGTGAGGCACTTGCTACGAGGATGTCATCTATATAATTATAGACGAAGTCCAAATCACGCACTACTTCGTCCATGAAGCGTTGGAAGGTACTAGCCGCGTTTCGCAAACCAAAAGGCATAGTTAAAAATTCAAACGCTCCAAATGGAGTAGTTACTGCAGTTTTGGGTATGTCGTCTGGGTTCACTGGTATCTGATGGTAAGCCTTAACGAGGTCTAGTTTGGAGAAGGTCTTACAACCATGCAGGGATGAAGCGAAGTCTTGTATATGTGGGATTGGGTAACGATCAGGTACCGTAATGGCATTTAGTCGTCGATAGTCCCCAGTCGGACGCCAATCTCCAGAACGCTTTGGAACCATATGCAAAGGGGAAGCCCATGGACTGGACGAGGGGCGTATAATTCCCAGCTGCAGCATATGGTTAAATTCTGCCTTCGCCGCCTTTAGTTTATCAGCAGGGAGGCGGCGAGGGCGTGAGAACACCGGAGCGCCTGTGGTCTCGATGTGGTGTTTTGTAGAGTGAGTTGATTTGCTCACCACGAAATTTAAGTTAGTTAACTCTGGGTAAGAGCGTAGTAATGTTTGGTATGGGTCGTCAGTGGCGGCAATGAAAAATACCGGGCTGATAGGTGAGATATTTGCCTTAAAACCCATGACGGAAAGTTCCGTATTACCGTCAATAAGTCGTCGCTTGCGCATATCCACTAAAAGGTTGAAGTGGTGCAGAAAGTCCGAGCCTAGAATGGGGTATGGTAAATCAGCTACAGTAAAAATCCATGTAAAGTCTCTCCGTAATTCCAAGTCCAGAGAACGAGAAATTTGACCGTACGTGGGAATAGGGGAGTGATTTACCGCTTGCAGTGTGATGGGCGACAATGGCGGCTTCTCAGTGAGGAGTTTCAGTGGCCAGATACTGCAAGCTGCTCCTGTGTCAACCAAACAACGTGCTTGGGACCTGGAGTCAGTGATAAAATAGGCACGGTTGTTACATATATCTTGTGGAGAGTGTGCCGTGCTCAGCTCTCCAGATTTAAGTTTCCCTGGTTTGAAAAGGAGCAGGGCATTTTGCACCTCCGAGCCTTAGCGCCAAAGCAACTGTGATAATAGCATAGTCCTGGCTTGCTTGAATGGCGGCGGTGGTGTGGGGATGGCGAACGATTTTTATGTCGACGTCTAGGCGGTTGTGAATTGATTACGGTTAATTTACTTACTTCATTGGTAAGCTGCACTAAAGCTTTGAGTATCGCCACTTGTGTGGCACCTTCGCTTGTGTTCCAAGCAGCAGAGAGGGTAGAGACTTCAGCCTTTGGCTGAGGAATGGACGCGGTAATAGGCCCCTTGGTGAATTCCATCACTTTATCTGCAGAGGACGCTATTACGTCTACAGAGCTTTTCTCTGCCATGGGTGCCAGAATTGCCTTTACTTGAGGGGGCAATCTTGAGAAAAAAGTTGCTTTATAATGGCACTATCAGCAGGGACATCTTCTGCCAGCTCTCTCATTCTACGGAGCAATTCGCTTGACATGCGGTCTCCCAACAGATCGTCATTAACTCAAGTTTGGAACCGCTTTTCCGCTGATAGCGACGTCCGGAGCAGAACTTCCCGCTTAATACTGTCATAAGTAGCATTAAGGGGGGTGTCAGTTATCAAATCTTTGACAACTGGTGTCAATGACGCGGGAAATGCACTAAATAAAATAGGCAATTGCCGCTGCTCCACGACGTTGTTCGCTACAAAATATGACTCGAGTTGGGCAAACCAAACTCGAACGTCGCCAGCGAAAGCAGGTAAAGTAGTCGCCATTTTCTTTTTAATTTATAGCGTGACAACAAACCACCAAAAAAAAAATATCAAAGAAACACGTCTCAATGAGAAAGAAACGAACGGGAAAACATTTCAAAAGACACAAGAAAATAGTGATATTCGTGTTAAAAGAGAGAAAGGTGCTGCTTTAAGGTTCCTTAGTAAGGGAGATAACTGTCAGTTTCAAGGCCTGTCTAAAAACAAAAGTTGGAATTAAAGATGGCGTCGCCCAATCATCATTTAGGCGGGAAAGTTAAATGTTAAGGAAGGAGGCGCTCTTATAGCTTTAACTTTCGAAAAAATAAAATGTAAAAGTGTATTACTCACTTGTATTTTTCTTTTTTTTTTCTTTTTTTTTTTTTGAAAAGAGCAGAGTAGTAAGTTTTTTCTTTTTTTTTTCTGCCTTGTTGGCCAAGCCGAGGGTAATAATTTTTTCTTTTTAAACTTTGTTTTCTTTGAACAAAATGTAATGTTCGTTATGCTTGCTTGAGTTGGTGTTTTTCTTGTGGACGGGCTGAAAAGAAGATAATTCCTCGTCGGAAAGTTTTTGGGGTTTTTGTTGTAAAGGCACGTGTTCAAAAAATGTTATTTGGGTAAAGGGAGAATCTTTTATCTTCCTATTTGACCACTTGGGAATGGGCGTCGATATGTCTAGCAAAACGAAAGATGATCTCTGTTTAGAAAGATTGTTTTACTTGCCACAAATTTTTTTTTTGGTTCTTTGAGTCAGGAAGCTTTTTCTCTCTCTCCTTTTAACTTTGCTTGTTCTGTTGTCCGAAAATGGAGGCCGAGTTTCGTGTTATTTTTTTTTTTTAAATTTGTTTCGCAATCCTAAGGTGACATTCGGGGTCACCAATTTAGGGTTAAGGGAAATGATTAATTTCTCCAACACTATATTTTTAGGCAACACAAATGAATTACGAAACTTCCTTTTTAAAACAACAACAAAGAATGATTTATTCTCTTAGTAGGCGTACAAGAGGGATAGTGTATAAGTGTCCATTTGGTTCGCTGGTCGGTAGGCTGGTCCTTGGTTTGTAGGAAGAGTGTGCGAAGCTAGCGGCAGCGTCTTCTTCAGCGAAAGGGTTCCAAGGGGACTCAGTGGCAGCGATGTGAGAGAGACGTCTGTTTCTCCCGCTGGCTCATGGCTCTCTGCCTTTTGTCCGTTCTACCAAAATGGACTAGGAAAATAGTTCTAGAGAGGAAGAAGGAATTAATGCGCTCTGCCAGTTGATTGGTTAGTGAGTGACTGAATCTCCCGTCGGGGGCACTGATTCGCGAAAGGAAATAGATCTGTAGCTGCTACAAAACTTTCAGTACTCATTCACAAATAAATGAAATTATCTTTGAAATCATTATTTTTTTGAAATCTTGGTGAAAATATTTTTTTAACTCTGTTACCCCCACTGTACGTAAATCCATTAAATTTTAATAAATTTTAATTAGCTGCAAAATTTTTTTTATATTAGTTAAACGCAGGACTCACTGGTGGGGGGATATAAATCTTCTGTTTTTCTTTTTTAAGTACACAACTCGAACCGAAAATCTGCTCCGAAGAGTAAAATGAAAAATGCAATAAAACTCTGATATAATTTAATTTGATAAGTTTTTAATTGCTGGAATAAGTAATAATTGTTAAGGACATTATAGTCTGAAGAAAGAAAAAAATTCGATTGCTAAGAAAATTTTGAAAGAATTGATTTCATTTTTTTATTATTATTATTATTATTATTATTATTATTATTATTATTATTATTAAATAATTCATAAAGTGTTACAAATATTTTAAAAATCTTTTATGGAATCGTTGTATTAATTTCTTTTTAGTTAAGAATTGATGATTATATTGCCTAGATAATATTGAAACGTTTAATGAAAATCGTTCACCAGATATATTTTTAAATAATTAAAAAATTTTGTGTGTGTAAATATGTTTATTTTGATTAAGTACGATGTTCCATTTGATTAAGTACGATGTTCCATAGGAGTCATAACGTGTTTCCATAAAAATTAAATTAGATAAATTTTTAATTTTGCTATTTAGTTAAAAAAAAAAAAAAATTAAAATTTCAAAATTTTATGTTTTAAACTAATTGAAATTTTGGCCCGTATGGTGGCCACCCTTTAGCGCTCCGGCAGTCATAAATCTGTCATCAGCCCGATAACGCAGATAAAAAGAGGGTTACCGGAGTTAAGTTTTTTTTTTTTTGTAAATTTCTGGCAGTAAGCAATTATTACTTGATTGAAATCAGATAAAGATAAGTTTGAATTTTAAAAATTGACTTAAATGATGTGTCTGCGAGGTATATTTTATTTTTGGAAGATTTTTAAAACATAAATTTGGCTACTGTTTACGTACTGTTGACGGAATGTGTCGATCAATCAATAATGGTGTGATTTTTTTTTTTTAAATCAGAAAAAATTAGATTAAAATCAATATAATTTCGGTTTAAAATACACCAGTGTATTTTTCTTTCTGGAATTAAAATTTAATCTCTTGGCTTTCAATTAAATCTAATTTTAAAGCTTGAAGATAACTTATTTTTAAAATTTAAATTTAGGTATGCTGTTTTTTTTTACAGAGATTTAGTCGGGGTATGTAGATATATTATATATATATATATATACACTCACAAGTTCAACCCATGATATTCTCAGCATCCTTCTGTAGAACCACATTTCTGTTGTCTCAAATCTCTTCTCGATCTGTGATGAGATTGTCCGATATAAGAGGACCGATATTACATAACAGTTCAATACTCTTTTCTTTGTCTCTAACAAGATTTTCCTGTTTCATAATAGTTTGCCTAACTTTTGAATGGCATTCTTCGCTATACCAATGCATCTACGGATTTCAGTATTGCATTTTCCGTCCTCTATTAAAATACTTTTGTAGATATTAAAATTGTTCTACTTGCTTGACTTTTGATATCTCCAATTTGTAATTCGCATGTTGGTCTATTCCTTTGCTGACAACCATGCATTCTGTTGCCTTAGAATTGATACTTAGTCTTTTCTACTAGTCTTCTTTTAAGATACGTACCTCCACTCATTCGCTGAAAAACAGAACGGTGTTAAAAGGACCCAAATTTAATAAAAACAAAGTTTTATCGTCCAAATATTATGTTATTATTAAGAGGAAAGATCAAAGTTTGTGTATGTGTGTTTTGTTTTTTTTTGTTTTTCATTATTTCTTTTTAATTTAATCCTTTGTAACACGTTCGACATTTTGGTTAAAAATCTTCTTTCTTTTGTTTTGTTTTTTCGTCAGAAATTGACCCGATGTTGAATAAAATTTACTACTATGGCAAACGTATTATTACGCAACTCATTTTTTGGCGTTAAAAGTCATTAATTTGGAAATTCTTGCAAAAATAAAATAATTGTCTGATTGTAATGAAACTTTCAGGATATATTCACAAATGAATGAAATTATTAATGCAATAATTATTTTTAGAAAATCTTGGTAAAAGTATATATATTTTTGTACATCTGTTACTTCCCCTGGCCTCTAATTAGTTTAATGAAATTTCTAAACATTCAATAGTGATACCAAATTTTGTTTTATTCGTTCAATGCAGAACCCTGTGGGGAATATAATTTTTTTTTTTTTTTTTTTGCAAAAAATAGGTACTTTTCCGAAAATCTGCTTCGAATAGTAAAATTAAAAAAAAACATTAAAACAATGCTATTTTTAATTTTGACAAACTTAACTGATTTTATAAATATCATATATTAAAGATATCGTATTCTGAAGAAAAACATTTTCGATGAATAACGAATTTTTATAAGAATTCTTTTAATTTTTTCTTTGCTAATTATGATGATTTATAAAATTTAAAACATCTTTTAATTTTTTCCAGTCACTTGGTGTCTTGTTTATTCATTTATTAAGTAAAGACTATATTCACAAATCGAAAATTGAAAAGCTTAATACATATCTTTTAGCATTAATATTTTAAAAATAATTTTTAAATTTATGTTAAATTGTACATTTTTAACCTATGAGATGTCCTAAGTGTTACTGTTATATCATTAAAAGATCACGTGTTTCAAGGGTTGTTCCACTTACGAAACGTTCACTTAGGTTTCATAAGTTTATGTCAATTCTTGTCAACCATACTTAGCTTGTCAACACATCTGGCTGTCATCACTTATTTCAAAAATCAGAAAGATCAGATCTCCGTGATTATGAAATACTTTTATTGTAAATTTCATGTTTGAAACAAATAATACTAGTGTAAAACAGATTAATTTAACTTTAAATTTGCTAATTTTTTAAAGAGTAAGTGTCCATAGATATATATTTTATTTTTGCAATATTTTTAAGATTGAGAATTAACTTCGGTTTACAAATGTGTCGATCGCTCCCTAATGGCCAAAAAATTGAAGTTTTTAAAAAAAACCCTCAAAATTGTATATTCTAATGAATATAATTTGTATTTGAAATACACCAGAGTATTTTGCTTCATGGAAATAGTAAAATTAGTCATTTAGCTTTCAATTAAAGCTAAAATGAAAGTTTCAAGAATGCTTTTTATATTAAAAAAAAAATCATTTTAAAACTCAGATATCGAAGAGTGCCAAAAATTTAATAAAAATACAGTTTGATTTAAAAATTGTAATTAATATTACAATTATATTAATATTTGAATATGAATTAATATTTGCGATACATTACATTATTTGGGGTGAATTGACAGAAAGTATCCTCCACAACTTCCCCAGGTGTATTTTTACGTAAGTAAATGCAACAAATTCAACTGGAACTCGAACTCGAAGTTCTCATTCGGAGCCGATAGCATTTACACAACACGCTTACTTAACGGAATGAATATGAATTATAAATATGGTTGTGGCTAATCATTGCAAGATCAGGGAAAAAAGATAATTAAAGTGACTGAAAAAAGTGCGTGTTTAGACAGGAACTTGTAATGGCCAAGTCTACGTCCTTTGTAATAGATTTGCGGTCAGCTTAAGGTTAACCTGGCACAAGACAACAATAATAGGACAAGTCGCGAGGATTGAATTCACGAATAATGCTCTGCAAGATTAAACAGTCTCCAATATAGTCTTTTGTACTGATTCTCAATCGTCTGAAAGATATGCCACTCCTCGCATTGAATTTAAACAGTGACATTCCGGTTTGGAAGATTTGCATGAAGGTGAAGTTGTACTGTAGCATATTCGATCAAGTGACGGACAATTTAGGTCGACGTCATTTTTGCCAAAATATGTATACAAAAAAAATCAATCTTGCAACATTCACTCTTTTTTATGTTGTGTTGTATTTTATTGTCATTTTAGGTACGTCCCCTCGCTCCTCAATTCATGTAATTTTTATGTATTTTATTAAAAACAATTGTATATATTTTAATGTCATGGAGGTTTTAGTAAAATCCCTGTGAATATGCAGTATTATGTGTTAGATTGATTGTCGATGAATGAGTTTTTGCGTATGAGTAAATTGTAATTGATAAATGGGTCGTGAACCAGATTAGCTAGGTGTAGGATAGTCATTGGCTATCACCCTTTCCCTCTCCCCCTTTTGCGTCGTGTCAAATGAGATGTAATATTTCAAAATAAACACCCTCTTTTCCAGCGCCCGTTTTGGAGGTAGTCGGAGGCAGCCGATCAAATCACAAGTCGGAGGCTTTCATTCATATTTTTTCTTCCTTGATCAACCCAGCGTTTTAATTAAATTGATACTTCAACAAGCAAGAAAAAAATTATGTTTATTACAATATAGATTAAGTGTAAAAGTTGAATTTTAGCGTTTATTTTTCTTTAAGTGCACCCAATAAATAGCTTGAAGGAAAAAAGGCCCCAAATTAAATAAAAACTAAGTTTTATCGGTAAAATGTTTATGTCATTATTAAGAGAATAGATCAAAGTATTTTTTAATTATTTAAAAAAAAAATTTAATTCTTTCTAACTCGTTCTAAATTTTGGTAGAAAATCTTGTTTTTCTTTTGTCAGTGAGTGACGTAATTTTTACAACGGTTTATAACGGAAAACGTAACATTACGCAATGCACTTTCTTGCCGGTGAAAGACAATTTGGAAATTCTTGCAAACATCAAATAGTCTAATATTGATGAAAATTTCAGGACTTATTCATAATTGACTGGGTGGAGAAATTTAAGTTGTGGAACATGCCAACTAATTCATTTTGCCAAATCTCGAAAACCTGACCACCGAAAGAAACTTTTCCGGAAGTTTTTTCTGGGGGCCTTGGTCGGTGTAATAAGATGACGGCAAAATTCGAGTTAAAAGATTACATCCAGCCAGTGTTTAAGAAAAAAGCGTAATGTCTCTTTTGCCTCTTACCAAAAATAAATGCAGAACTCGTCAGACTAGAAAGAACCAGTATCTTGTCGGGAATTGTGTTTCTTCAATGAGCTTCAACGACCGTCGATGTGAAGAAGTTAAACGAGACCCGGGTTTGCGCCGATTTCTCGACGGGGCTAAATGCGGCACAAAGACTATCATTATTTTTTACCTTGACCTGAAGAAATTTTCGCAAAATAAATGGAGAGGACATTTAAAAAACCAAAAAAAAAAAAAACCTCAATGGCGCGTATCTTCAAATACCGGTGGAGGAAGAATGTCCGAAGTTGCTATGTATTAACACCCATCGCGAGTTGTACAAGTTCGAACTTCTATCGTTCGGAGTAAAGGTTGCGCCGGCAATTTTCCAACAAGTGATGGATACTATGCTGAACGACTTCGACTTCGGTCGCATATTTGGACGACATATTAATGATCAGTCAAAATGTAGAACAGCATAAGGAACATGTTTATAAAGTCTTCTCAATAATTCAGGAGTACGGGTTCAAATTGAAAGAATCCAAATGCGACATTTTTATGGAGAGGATTAAATATTATCGATAAAGAGGGCATAAGACCAGATCCAGAACGGGCTACAACAATCAAGGACATGCCAACTCCCAAGAATGTCTCTACCCTACAAAATGTCTTAGGATTGGCAAATTATTACCAAGAGTTTATACCGAATATACACAACTTACGTGATCCGTTAAGCAAACTTTTCAAAAAATACAAAGACTTGGAATGTACAGCTGAATGGCAAGAAGCATTCGTCAAAATAAAGGAAATCTTGACATCGGACTTGTTTCTCAACCACTATAACCCAGACCTGGACATTACAATTGCCAGTGACGCCAGCTCGTATGGCGTTGGAGCATGTATTCTGCACTAAATGCCAGGTGTATCTCACAAACCAACAGTTCATGCGTCGAGAACGCTTCTTACTTCAGAAAAGAATTAATCGCAAATTACGAACGAGTCGTTAGGGATTATTTTCATAGTAACGAAGTTTCACTGGTGTATTCACGGACGGACCATAAACCGTTACTGACCATTTTCGGTTCTAAAAAAAAAAGGTCTGCTTGTGCATACAGCAAATATACTGCAGAGATGGGGGGGAAATCCTTTTAAATTATAACTTTAAAATGGAGTTCCTACCGCCTAAAAAAAGAAAACCTTTTGAAGATACTGTGATCGCTTCTTTTCTAACAGAAGGAGAATTTAAAGCCACATTATGCAACACAGTAACTCTCGACCAAATTAAACGAGAAGCTCTAAACGATGAGTTTATCAGGCTAACCAAAATCAAAATTTGTGAAAAAGACAAACAGACTTCAGATATTTTTTCTTTATGCGACGAAGTACTGTTATATAGTAAGTGAATCGTCATTCTCACAACACTACAAAGAAGAATTCTGAAAGATTTTCATCCCAGTCACCCAGGGATTACAAGGATGAAAAACCTCATGCGCAGTTACGTATACTGACCGGACATGGATAAGGATATCGAAAACATCGTAAAATTTTATAAAGGCAGTGCCTTGTCAGCTAAGGCACCTCCAATTAAATATAGTCTTTGGCCCCAAACAGACCGACTATGATCTCGGATTCATATACCAACCCGGAGAGAGAGTTTTTTTTTCCAGATACTTCAGAATAATAAATTTTTCTAGAAAATGGGTACAATTGAGAAAAGAGTAGCAAATATGGTCTACATAATTAAAGGTCCCCAGTTTACTCAAAAAGACATTTAAATCAAATCAGGAAACGCCTGTCGGATGATGCTGACAGCAGTCCTCCTGAAGAGAAAGAAGTAATGGATGTCATTTACGATACTTTTAACATGTCAATACCACCAGCGGACATAAAACAGCGCCGTTTTAAAAGAAAAAGGAAAATGACGGACTTTCTCGTTGTTAATCCAAAATGAAAAAATATTAAGACTCCTGTGGTGTTGATACTTAGGGGTAGGGTATTATGGTAATTTACCCATACCCAAATGAACTCTTCCAAACTATAAATGAGTTTCTGCTTTGTGATGTGCGTTGTGGTGCATTGGATATCGACTCGGAACGAGAAATCGGGGAGCCGAGTTCGAATTCCAGCCGAATTCATTGCATTCATTTACGCGCAAATACCCTTGGGAAAGGTATTAATCCGTCTCTTCCTTCCAGTTATGAGTTAAATAACAGGACAGATTGGATTCTATAGCCTTGGTCGGCAACCAGTCTACCGCAGAAAGCAATGACAACCTACTGCGGGATAATCTTCTGTCCAGTCAGTCATGTCTCTTTCGAGACATGATCGCCCAAGCGTGTTTCACGTATGGCACTTAACTGACTGAAGAGAGGTTTATTCCAGCAGATAGCTCTGACAGCCGGGTCAACACGCTGGTGATTCTTCTCATGTTGTATCTCTTTGTATTACTGTTTTTTGTTAATTTGTTTAACTCTATTCCGTCTTTGTGTCCTTATCTCTGGCCCCTAAACAGGACACAACAAAAATTTACCAATCGCACCCTGTATATATGTGTGTGTAAAGGAATAAAATAAACAAGACAAGAGGAAAATGTAAGATTTATTTTGTTGCACGTGTTTATATACAAGAGCAAGGATGTCATTGGTTTATCAAGACTTTTAAATTTGAGAACGTTCATGAATATTCATATATGTGTCCTTTACATGACAGACCTTTCAACCATTTGATGAATATTCCCTGTTACCTATAATCTTCAAAAATCTAAATACAACGTCAGTCGCCATTGTCTGTCTTCAAACCTGTTATTTTATTCTCCTCACTAAAGTCTTTTCATTCTCTTTCACTTCTATTAGCACCTTACGTCTTAGAGGCACTATCGCCTTGCTTGGGATGAAATTATTAAAAAATGAAAAAAGAAAAAATCAAAAGATGCATTGCTAACCTGTGAGCCATTTCTGGATAAAAAATCAATAAATGAAAGTTCACAAAGAGAAATGTACTCATCGAAGGAAAGATTTTACTAGTACACAAAGAGACTAAAAACTATAAATGCAATCGAAATGATTTAATTTGTTCTTTTCTATGTTCTATTTTAATATCGCATGTCTTTCCTTATTTAACATTCTTTTCTTTATAATTCCTTTCTACTTTTATTTTTTCCACATTTTTCTTTCTTTCTATTCTTTTTTATTTAGTTCACCTTTTCCTCTTCTCATCTACCAATATTTCGTTATATTATTCATTTCTAAATGTTTGCAACATTTTTCTCTTTTAGAAAAAAAGAAAAATAGATTGTTTGTTTCTTTTTTTTTTTTCTTCTTACCTGATTTATTAATATATTCTTTCGTCACCGCTTCTGCTGAACTTATAGAAACTTTAACGGAAGAAAGTGGTTCTATTTTATCGTTGAAAACTCAAGCCCGAAATTTCTAATACTTAATTTCATCTTTATTTTTTTTTTATCATTATTACTTTTCGCGGTCGGTTTTCGCTTTTCGCGGTCGGTTCTACTCAAAAGTGCATGCGATGCATCACTAATGCGGAAATGTTTTATTTAAAGCTGTCAAATCGTTTGTAACACAGGCAAAGTGACATCCATATTTGTGGGCTCTTAACTGTCAAGAAAGATGGTGCATATGCGGAACATTTTGACATGTAGCAAAGAATAAATACAATTAAATGAATGAGTAGTTTCCAAGGATGCACGTTGTGGTGGGATGAGCGTTGTGGTGCAGTGGATATCGGCTCGGTATGAGAAATCGGAAGCCCGAGTTCGAATTCCAGTTGAATTCGTTGCATTCACTTACGCGCAAATATCTTTGGGAAAGATATAAATCCGTTTCTTTCTTCCCGATATGGGTTAAATAAGATAGATTGGTCAGCAACCAGTCTACCGCAGAAAGTAATGGCGACCTACTACGGAAAAAATCTTCTACCTAGTCAGATATGTATCTTTCGAAACATTATCACCCAAGCGCGTATCACGTATAGCAATTAACTGACTGAATTTCCAAAGGAGAGAGTGGCTTTTTTTGAATTACCTTTAACCGAAACCAAGAAATCTGGCGTAGATATACGTTTTTAAATTAGAAATTAATAATTCTCTCAGGCCTAACGTATTACAATCTTACGAGGTATTCACTGAAATGTTAAATCTAAAGTATCATTTGTAAAAAACCAGACATTTTGTGCAAGTTTGTAGGCTAGATTTTGCAGAAATGTTCACGTCAAATATCGATAACAATAAAAGCAGACATATATCAAGAGGAGGAATGCAGGAAATACAAAAGCACTATTTGGGCTTTGTCTGATCGGGAGGTCTTACGTGTTCGAACGGTCTAAGATACGTTAGATCTAATGACGGTTATCCCTAAGGAACACAGGTTCGATTCTTTTTCGAATATTTTTCTAACATGAGTTCTCGAATATTCAGGCAGGTAGATGTAACAAAATAAATAAATATGTTGTTTAAAACAGACCATCTAATCAAATACGTGTATCCATAAAAAATAATGTTAAAAAAATATGTCGGATTTAATCCCTTTCCTAAATAAACCTGAATATGTTCCTGAAACAAAGTTCGTGTTCGAAAATAGGACTGGGTAAATTGATGAAAGCAAAATATGAAAAAATTCTAACAAACACCTCCAAGGATGGAGTATTCTTTACTTGGTAATAATAGTGTTTTTTATTAAAATTTCATGTTCCTTCATAACATAGGCGATCATAGCTCTAAACAGCTTCCTTTTCTTTTCGTATGCGTAAGTTGCCATGACTTCTTCGGAAAGATAGAGGATTGTTCTCCTGTTGTCTTCTCTTCGATTTTCTCTAAGACTGACTGCAACCTTAGTCTACTCTGCTTTTTAACCTGTAGCTCAGGAGAGAAGAAATGGATCTTTTTTTTCTAAGGGTATTTATGAGACTATGAATGCAACAGATTAGGCCAGAACTTGGACTGGGTTTATGGATTCTACGTTACACGCTGATAATTATTTCCCTAAAACAATTTTATCGAAAAATAAACCCAGGCCGTAAATTATTAAATTTGAAGAAATCCAAGTAGATCTAGGTTTATTGTTATCACTCACGTTCTTCTAGTTTCGGCCTCACAGGGGAAAAAACTCACAGTTGCTGCATGGCCCACATTTCTCAGGGTTAAAAGCATAGAAAAAAATGACAATTACCAAATATAACTGTGGCATGATTCACAAAAGTTTATTAGTCGGCTGCTGATTTTCTTACTAGATTTTGAAACTTAAATTATTCTGCAAACTTTAACAATCGGACCATCTGAATATATTTGAACTTGTACTGAACAGTGTAGGTCATTTCTATTTCAGAGCAATTATTTTAGATAATAACCATATTTGTGTTTTCTCTCAGCACGCACTTACACATCTCCTGTATTTCAACTAAGTTCATCCAAACACTACTTCCTGACAATTACTGGTGATTTTCTAAGCACTGCCTAGATGTGACACAAGGCCGAAAGTATGAGACACCCAGATGAGGATCGAACTCACTACTCTGTTGTAACAGGTTATAGCGAGACAAGCTTGCTAACCATTACACCACTTCTGACGATTGCTGTCAATGGTTTTGTTACCACAACATAAACTTAGCCTCTTACGGAATGAGTTAAAACAGAAATAAGTAGTTTGTATTGAACAAGTCTTCCAAGCTTGTCGAATTTTTCAAAATGGCATCCGGAATTTTAACTTTTGTGGGTTGAAGTATGTTTTTTTATTTTATAATATAAAAGAACAATATGAAGTTTATTATTTCTTTAAAAATATTTATCACAACCTTCCAGCTAGTACCGAATCTTCACCATCAGATTTATATTTCATGTAGAATTTTTTTAAATGATTATTTTGATCCGGCACATTCCGATAACAAGCTACAGTAGCCCTTTTTTCCTCAGGTGCCTGAAATCACAGATAATACCATAAGTTATATATCATATTTTTTCACCTATGAATATATACCTATCTAAACTTATTTATAAATGGAACTTTGTGTGTGTGTTTGTGTCAGTGTATGTGTGTGTGTGTGTGTCCGTTACCTATAGACTCCGAAACGGTTGAACCGATTTTCTTGAAAATTTACACAGTTGTACTATAAGCGTCTGCGAGTGTTCTTAGCTAGGTTTTGTGTCGAGGTACCCCCGATAAATATCGAAAATCGATAATCGAAAAGATCGGTTTGTAGAAGGAGTGGTCCAATTTTAATCAAATTTGATACATTCATAGACAAAGACATAAGAAACGATATTCAGAAGTTTCAAGGTTGCAGTTCTTACAATAGTGTAGAAGATAATATATATATATAAAAGGCAAGATGTTTGTGTGCGTGTTTGTTTATCTGCTTGTATGTCTGTATTTTTTTCAGCCCTTTTATTTTAGTTTTTGCTTCGGGTTTGGCTCTAAGTAGGTATAATTGTAGTTCTTAGTCTCAGCCATGATACCGTTTACTCAGAGGACTTATTTAGCCTTCAAAATTCAGTTTACGACGAAAAAACTTATTTGATATCGATAGCAGGAAATCAAAATTTGACTTACATCCATTCATTTTTCTTTCAGTCTACGGTTTTGCTTTAACTGGAAACAACTATTGCTTTTTAATCTTTCGTGTCAACGTCCAAAGAGTCTGAGCTCCAGGAACATGGATTAGTTTTAAAGCTTTCATTACACCCAAATAACGCCGGGCTATACTGCTAGTATTTAATATTTTTCTAATATTTTCAGAATCGGGTATCGATATAAAATAAGTTTTTTTCGTCGTAAACTGAATTTTGAAGGCTAAATAAGTCCTCTGAGTAAATGGTATCATGGCTGAGACTAAGAACTACAATTATACCTACTTAGAGCCAAACCCGAAGCAAAAACTAAAATAAAAGGGTTGAAAAAAAAAACAGACATACAAGCAGATAAACAAACACGCACACAAACATCTTGCCTTTTATATATATATATTATCTTCTACACTATTGTAAGAACTGCAACCTTGAAACTTCTGAATATCGTTTCTTATGTCTTTGTCTATGAGTGTATCAAATTTGATTAAAATCGGACAACTCCTTCTATAAACCAATTTTTTCGATTAACGATTTTCGATATTTATCGGGGGTATCTCGACACAAAACCTAGCTAAGAACACTCGCAGACGCTTATAGTACAACTGTATAAATTTTCAAGAAAATCGGTTCAGCCGTTTCGGAGTCTATAGGTAACGGACACACACACACACACACACAGACAAAGTTCCATTTATAAATAAGTTTAGATAAATCTTTATTTGAAATATTTTACATCCAGGCACTTCATACTTTGTACTTTGAGTGAACATTAATAGGAACTGAAAAATATTATTTAGGTAAGAAAATCACTACTGAAAATTTACGTAAATTGTAATTAAAATGGCGTCATTTGCGCTGGGTACTCTATACCCATGGTTAGTGTTCTCGGGTTAATATTTGCCAACGCAAACGAGATTCTTTTTATTCAGTTTATATCACTTTACCAAATGTACAGTATTTAACGCACATATCAGTTACGGGGTTTATTTCTCGTCATGCACAAATGGAATTCGACAATCCTATACTTGAGCCTGAATAAAACAACAATGAATAAAACTACCAAATAAACAAATTTTTGAATAAAAATTCCAAAGTACTCCTAGCGTTTCTATTGTGTAAAATATATTAATATAATTTCAAATTTCAACCATTTATTCAAATTACCATAGAATCTGTCTGTAAACATATTTCACTTTTATTTATTATTTATAATTGGCACACTTTGGAAATATTATAAAAGGAATAAAAACTAAATTTTTACGAATGACCTGCTAAAACCTCGTGTGCAGGAAGTCACTGAAGCGACACCAGATACCAGAAAAACAATCATTGATTGAGTGATGTATCGATATCGAAAAAACACTCTTGCATGGGTCACATTTTCGATTTTTTCCTTGTTCTCCCTCTTCCTCGCCATTTTGTTCATGAAATAATTATTATACCCATTAAGAAATACGAGCCACGTTTTATCAATGACAACATATTGATTAATGAATGCCCCCCCCCCCCTCCAAAAAACTTCTGCTCATTTAGTGAACGCCATGCTTGGTTGATATTTTATAAAATTGGTTATTTATGAACAATGCAGTAATGGGGCATCCACTGAAGATTGAACTCACAACGCTAACGCACAAATTTCTTTATAACTGGTTCACATATCTTAATAATTTAGTAATGTTTAAAAATTCATGAATTAAAAATTGTTTTCAAATTTATTTCTTTATAAATTGGTAAATGATAAATATTACATTAGTTTTAATTATATTATTTTTTTAGAATGCTGTAAATATAAAACCATTTTTGTAAATAAACAATCTAATAAATAAATAGTGTTTAATATTTCCGTTTTAAATTCTCAAGTGCAAAATAAATATTTTCATTAAAAATAAAAAAAAACATTCGTTTCATCATATGTTTTGGTTTTATTCCAATTCTAATCATCGCTTTTTAAAACGATAAGCATTGCCGAGGGAATGAAGATAGTTAAAATAACAACAGTGCGATGGGAAAAACATCCTTTTGACACTATGTCTTATTGCAGACACATTTGTCCATGTTTGCCGACAATTCATTGCCTTTCAGCGTTAGATGTTATACTCATTGGCAATTACGCATTGTCGATTATGATATGTTAAAGGCAACGTGTGCTACTGATAAATTAAGGGATTTTAAAAACAAAACATGCCTGAGCATAGAACTAGCAAGACTTGAACCATAAAACTTTAAAAGAAAAATTTGAGTGGTATAGGCATATTTAATGCAAGTATGGTACAAGGCCACTATTTCTTCCAGGAATAGTATGCTAGCAATGTTAACTGGCATTTAGAACCTGATATATTTTCCTAATCTTGAACCTCATTCGTGAGGGGAGCCTGTCCAATGTATGAAATAACTTAGTAGATAGTAAAAGAAATTTGAACAGATGAACAAAAGGAAAAAAAAATGTATTAACGCTGTTAGCGTTAACTGATTGAATTCGATTCTACAGAAGGCTGCTGAGAATATCATGGCATGAATGTGTGAGCCATCACGAAGTTTTAGAGAAAATAGAAACAAAACTGACACTTATATGTAGCATCTGGAGGAGATAGTTGAAATTTCTGAGGAAAAAGGGCCTGGAAAAATTGACACTCACGGGATATACCGAAGGCAAGAATTACAGAGTAAAACAGCGCACAACCTTCACAACGAATTTGTGTAAATGGATAAGAAAAAAAAAAAACAAAAAAAAAAAAAACAGGGTTAGACAAACTTTACTAAGAACTACAAAGTACAGAAAGTTGTAGAGAACCATGATCGCCAACGTCCTGAAGAGGCATGGCACATAGAAGATCGAATGAGTGGAATTTATTAAACTATAAGATGTCAACAATTTAATACAATCTGCGTACATTAGCGTCACTTAATTTAGAGAGATGAAATTATTAACTTTAAAATATTACTTTTAATCATGCCCCTTTCAATGAATTGAGTCCTGAAGAGATTAATTTATAATTAACAATACAAAATCTTTTAAAATAATATTCCGTCATAAACGTTGTTGTCACTAAGTTTAAGAACTGTTTAATAACGACGGGTAAACAAGAAAGAGATGTGTCATCGCATTGCATGTCTGGAAAGGATATCACACGGTTTCATTGAATTCAGGGAATTATTTAAAGTTTTAACTAAACCGATTCGATAAGACCGACATTGGTCATTCATTCAGTGTAATAAACTGAAACTACCCACCATATTAATCTGTGGTGAATACGGAATTAAAAGTAACTCTCTTCTCTTCACCGTTTACAAATTTCGCAATCCAGTGTGAAATCTAATTTTGACCAATAAGAAAGAGTACTGACTTCGTACTAAAGAAAAAAGACGAAGACAAATTTCGCGATCCTGTGTTAATTGTTTTCTAACCAATGAAAAGGAAAGATTTACAAAACAAGCCTGTGTGAAAAAAATTATTTGATATATATACATACAGAGAGAGAAAGAAAGTGGAATCTGTCAGATTGAAGCAGAGATCAGATATGACACCGCCACAAAGTAAGGAAGAAATTTCAAACCGCTGATCAGGACATCCCTTTCTTTTTTGTGAGCTATTTTTTTATCTCTTCTTCTTCGTCCTCACCATTCTCGCCGTCAACAAAGAAGAAGACAACAACATCAACAGTAAGAAACTTCAACTGACTCCTAAAACTTAACGTCGATAAGTACAATTCTTTTATTGCTTTTCCTTTCTTTTCACTTTCTCTCCGTTTGCAAAAAGAACACAGACTTTATTACGACCCTGTCTGCATACACCCATTTTGCTCATGTTCTTTTATTGACGTCTTTCAATTATTTTTGCACAGTTGAAGTTAAAAAGATAACAAAGCAAAAGAAAAAATTCCACTCAACTATTTAACTAGACTTTTTAGACTTTTTGACAAATTAATACCTTTTTTATACCATGGCCCTTCAGGACATAGTCGATCGTGGCTCTCCACAGCTTCTTTTTTACTATCTGTAAATTGTCATGATTTACTGGAAAATATAGAGTATTTTCCCGTTGCGCTTTCTACAGTTTGGAATTAAGAGTAGTTATTCTCCATTGAGGACATAAGTGATCATGGCTCTCCACATCTTTCGTTTCTTTATTATCTGTGAATTGCCAAGATTATTTTGGGATTTCTATTAGTGCTGTTATTCGTTGCGTTTTCCACGATTTGCAATTCAAAGTAGTCTCCTTCCTGAACAGGTAACCATCTATGGCAAGAGAATGTTGTCCAAATTGCTATTCGACTCATTTTTTGATGCCAAAATAATTAGCATTAAAACATACAGCAGTTAAGACATAAATTTATTTTAATCTTTGCATGCTTCAGAATATATATATTATCATCCGCAGACAGATCTGTTTCGCTGTATCACAGCTCATCAGTACGGTTAGACTCCGATTGCTTTTTAACCCAGGATTGGCTTCAGTCGGCGACTCTACCCTTGGGCTATGGGCGTTCGGTGGAAGAAGGCAGACTTTTTAGCGCATATCATTATACGCACCCAATATATATATATATATATATATATATATATATATATATATATATATATATATTATGCTCTCATTACGATTGAGCACTCTGGAGAAGAAAATTTTAAAAACAGTTTCCACTTCTGCGATATGCGTGACTCTTCAGAAATGAATTGAGTTCTTTCGGTGACTGGCGTGTGTATACACTGCTTATATACAACACGTTAAAATTTCCCTTCTCTGATTCCATGCATCGATGGCTTAGGGAGTACCGACTCCGACTGACACCAAATCAGCCGAGTTTCGATCCCGGCCAGAAGCGGGTGGATGCGTCTAGCCACACTGATGAGCTGTGATACAGCGAAACAGGCTTATATGTGGATGACTAATATATATATTTAAAAAAAATTATGTGAATGACTAATATATATATTAAAAAAATTCTCCAACATTGTCGCTGATGGTGGATGTTTTTATGTTAACGTCCTTGTAACCTTTCTGAAGATGGCTCATGTGAGCCGAAGGCTTAGAACCAACTTAATAAAAAATTATCCAAATGTTGGAGAATTTTTGTCTTTATTTTCACCTGAAATTAAAGCCAAAATATGATGTTTAGAACGGCTCATGATTAAACATGATAGACATTCATTGTCTCTTATATTTAACAGTATATGTTTAGAAAATTATCTGCTGCCTCGATACACTATATATATATATATATATATATATATATATACACGAGTATAGGCTACGCATGGATGAAATAATATTCCTTATCCAACGAAACATTATTTTTAAAAAGTGCTCAATACAAAGTAGAGCTAATAATATTTATTCAGAAATTATAACATTGATATGTTATCACTACAAAAGTAGCTATTTTGTTTCGACACTTCTTGTGTCTTGTTAAGTGATGTGATTTATTTCAAATTGAAGGGTTTTAAAAGGTTAAAAACAAGCAAAACCCCTTTAATCAGGGAGGCATTGTTGTATGTACAATGTGGACCAGTCAGAGTAAAGCAACTTCTAGAGAATATGTGAGCAGACTTAAAAATATTTTTTTGGCGAGAGGGCATTAGTATTAATATATATATATATATATATGCCAATAGCATGTCTCTCCACCATATATAAATTGATCAGGTCTTAATGAAAACATGTTTCCCATGGAACCGAATGAATGCCGAAGACATTCATATGATTGCAAAGATTAACTACAAGTAAATGAAATAATCCTGGAAAATTGCAGGAAGAGAAGTAGAAACATCAGCACAGCTTGGATATATTACCGAAATGTCTTCGATTGTGTGCCACACTCTTGAATACTTGAGACTTTTGAAATGTAAAGTCTTCTAGGTGGTAGCAAGTTTCCTTAAATATAGTATGAAACTGTGGAAAACTACATTATACATAAATCACAGCAAAAGTACTGTCATTTCCAATTGTTTGATAACCGACGAGGAATCTTTTAAGGAGACTCCCTGTGTTCTCTTTTATTGTCTCTCTTTAACCATCTTTTTGCATAAACTGAAAGTAATAACTATGAATACAAAGTAAATAAAGGACGTATTTAATCACTAATTCTACAAGGATGATATCAAACTGTTTTTTAAATACGACAATGAGTTGAAGGGTATCCTCAATAGTATAAAATGTTTCAATGATAACGTCGGTGTGGATTTCGAATTTGATAAATGTTAAAATGTAACATTAAAGAAAAGGAGAATTACAGAAACAAACACAAAATAGATAGAGATTTTGTCATAAAGATTAGAGAATTGGAACAATAAGAATCCTGTAAATACTTAGGAGTCAGTGAAGGTGATGGAATACAACAGACCAAAATGAAAGGGAAAGTAAGAAAAGAATACTACAGTAGAGTGCCTTTGGTGATTGCTTCCCCGACGGCTACAATCTCCAGGAGTTTAAATGTAAGGTCAATAGACACCTCCTAACACACTAACCTACTCCCATTCTATCAAACACTCTTCCCATCTGCCCAACCCTCATCCTCGCTATCCTTACTCATCTGTCACCTTCCTCCTGACATTCCCTATGTCTAACCACTCCTTCTCTTTACCTTCCCCTATGTAGCCCCATGCGCAATAGTGGCAGTGGAATGCCTTGCTTGGGGTGAGATGATTAAAAAAAAGTATTGAGTTAAATTCACAAAGCAGAATATCAGCAAAAAATAATTTGGATGTCTCTATGGTGCAATACAGTTTCAACATCTTTAATTAGACCAAAGCTAACATTAAACGAATGGATATCAAAACAAGGAAGCTACTCACTTGCCACTGAGTGTTATGGTGAAACACACCTATTCCTCAGATAATGGACTCTCTCCTATATTAATAAGAGTTAACAGGAAGTTAACTCGAGAAGGTCTTAGGCATTCGCCTGACTCCTCTATGACACTGTCAGCTTTCTGCCTTCAGGTAGAGGGCGCTCTCTGCTTCCGAGCAGAGAGCATAAACCCAGTCGTGATTCCGCCGAAGGGTAGAACCACGACTGGGGAAAAATAGACAGAGATTTTTTGGCCTGGCTATATGGCCGGGAATACCCACTATAAAATGACCATGTGTCACATCTGGCCTTGTGTGGGAAGGCTAGTAAATACAGAAGGTCTTAGGCATTCGCCTGACTCCTCTATGACACTGTCAGCTCTCTGCTTCCGAGCAGAGAGCACAAACCCAGTCGTGGTTCCGCCGAAGGGTAGAACCACGACTCGGTAAAAATAGACAGACATATTTTTGGCCCGGCTATATGGCCGGGAATACCCACTATAAAATGACCATGTGTCACATCTGGCCTTGTGTGGGAAGGCTAGTAAATACAGAAGGTCTTGGGAAATTCTTAGGAGTTCTTAGAAGTTCTAGAGAGTTCTTTAGAGTTTTAATAGAGTTCAGTAGAACTATTAGTTCCAGTTTGAACATAGTTGAACTAAGGCAGTTGATATTAGTCGGCAGTTAGCCGAATACTAAGGAGTCAGCTTTCAGTGGAAGATTACCAAGTTCCTAATATTTTGGGTACGTTAAATCGATTAGCAACCGACATAGCACGATTATAACTTTCAGTGCGAAAACTACTCCACAACAATAAGTTAAAATGCAAGTTTAGATATTTTTAAGTTTGTATCTATTATGGATTTTGTTTGTTCTTTTTCAGACATGTATCGTCATATTTGCTGGGATATTGACGAACGCGGGTCTGTTGGAGAGACAATTTTACATCTCTGTCTTCTTAACGCTACTTCTACCCATGCTGATTTGGCGAAGCGCTTGACACGTCTCTTTCCAAACCTCATAAATGATATATACCATTCCGAAGAATACTATGGTAAGTGTTGCACTTGAAAGAATGTACACGAATAGATAATTATTTGCTTATAGACTGATATGATCAGGTTATTTATATTCTACTGATTAAATGGAAATAACTTATAGTAGGTACCTCCGTGCAATTGCCGAAAAAACAGTATAGCATGATGTTAATAAAATTCAAACTTAATAAAAACAAAGTTTCATCATCAAAATGTTTCTGCTATTATTAAGAGGAAAGATCAAATTTTGTTGTCATTATTTTTAGAAAAATTGTAATCCTTTTCTAACACTTTCGAAATTTCAGTTAAAAATTTTTTTTTGTTTTCTGTCATCGATTCATGCCATGTTTAAGTAATGTGATTATTAAGGAAAACGTAATATTACGCAAGTCATTTTTTGACATTGAAAGACATATTAAGACTTCTTGCAAAAAATCAACTAATTGTCTGATTTTAATTAAATTTTCAGGACTTATTCATGAATGAATGAAATTATTTATGCAATTATTGTTTTTAGAAAATTTGGGTGGAAATAATTCTTTGCATCTGTTACCTTCCACCCCGACTCCAATTAATTGCATAAGACTTCTAGAAATACATTATGCCAAAAAATTTTTATTAGTTAAATGCAGGACTCATTGGGGAATGTAAATCATGTAATTTTTTTTTTTAATTACAAAACCGTTTTTCCGAAAATCTCTTTCGAATAGTAAAACCAAAAATGCATTAAAACAACGCTATTTTTAATGTAGATAAAGTTTTAATAATATACTTTTAGGTTATCATATTCTGAAGAAAAAAAAATCGATGAATAATGAAATTTTATGAGAATTGTTTTCATTTTTTCTTTGTTTATTAAAGTTTCAAATATCTTTTAAATTTCTTCCGGTTACTCAGTGTCTTCTGTCATTAATTCATTAAAATCTGACTTTATTTACAAATCGAAAATTCAAAAGCTCAATACAAATCATTTTGAATTAAGATTTTTCAAAATAATTTCTAATTTTTTTTATTTATGTTAAACTGCACATTTTCTTTTGCTATGGAAACTTATAAGAGACTTATCATTAAAAGGTCACATGTTTCAAGGGTTGTTCCCCGTACGAAATGTTAAATTGGGTTATGTCAATTTTCGGTCACCATACTTCCAGATTGATTCATAAGAGGGGCTGTCATCGCCTACTTGAAAGATCAACGAGTCAGACCTTTGTGATTAAGAAATACTGTATTCTAAATTTCATGCCATAAACAAGTAATATTTGTTTCAAATCAGATTAATTTAACTTTAAATTTGCTAATTTTCCAAAAATAACTAGTGAGAGATGTATATTTTATTTTTGCAAGATTTTTAAAACCGAAAATTAAGTGTTGTTTGCAAATGTGTTGATCGCTTAAAAAAATGGCCGAAAAATGGAAATTTTTTAAAAAATCTAAAAATTCCAATGAATATAATTTCTGTTTTAAATACACCAGAGTATTTGCTTACTGAAAATAGTAAATTTAATCATTTAGCTTTCAATTAAACTAAAATTAAAGTTTCAAGAAAAAGTTTCTTTTATTTTTAAAAATTCAATTTAAAACTTAGATATTGAAAATGGAATGGAAATAATTAACTTACAGTATACACATAAGACACAGGAAAGACAAACTAAATTATTCGTATCGCAACTCGGAACTTAACTCATTAATGATCGCCGTCCCATTAGGGACTGTAGCAATTAATCGGTTATAGGTAAAAACCTATAATTAACACCGGATTTTTTAAAACTTGTAATAATTTGCGCAGGTGGTTTGTTGCTTATTTTTCACTCAGCTATGTTTTTTTTTTTCTGTCATGTTCTCGGTGCAATCGTAGCTGATTTTTACCGTGAATATCTTGTGGAGAACGCAGATAGGGAGAAGTGTTTGTGTACGATTTAAATGGTATTTTTCTTACGTTTGTTTTTACGTGTTTGTTGTATGGTGTTTTAAATCATACGATGTTTCATTTTTTTATTGAACTTTGTTTAAAACTGTAGTGTTTATGTGAGTGTTGCCGAAAATGGCTGCTTCATAATATTTTTTGGTTTCTTTGAAGATGTTTTCATTTGAAGAAGTTTTCAGATAATCTGCAGTTAATTAACTGTAAGGGTCTGCGTGATTATTGTTGGCGAATAATTGGAAGATATGTGTATGTAAATTAGTTTCCTTTTTTAAAAAAATTTGATTTCCTAGATGTCACACTCAACCTAAGAAAATGTACATGTCAATCGTATAGATAACCCAACGACACACCACTTTACCCCCGACACACACACATATCGTTTTTCAACATATGAGGGTCAAGAAGATCAGTTCTTAGAACCTAACTGCTCGACTACCCGCACATGTGATTTGATAATTGCATTGAAGGCATGAGCAGAACCGAATACAGAGAACTGATGCACATCGTGCCACAAGGTCCCCAAACGACCCTTCTAAACCACCCTCCTCAAATTTTAAACTCAGAGTTGCCCTTCACTTGCTATAGGATCCAGTCTGTACTACTATTTACCCATAGCTAGGGGGAGAAGAGATGGATTGATACCTTTCTTAATGGAAAATGAATGTAATAAATACGATTGGAATTTGAACTCAAATTCCTCAATCCAAGCTGCTACCCATTACTTCACCGTGCATCGATATACATGGGTCATGGATAATGGTAATATTTTTTTCCTACAAGGAAACATTTAGTATTCACTGACTTAGCAATCAGTACCGCTTTTAGTTGACATTTTTAAAATCTTTCTTTTAAAACAATTTTTTCAGGAAAATAATTTTCTCAAGTCCAATGGCTTATCGTTCTTTCTAGCATTATTGGGAATTTCCTTCCTAACTTTTTATTTGAAGTGGTGGGTAGTATTAACATCTTGATTACATCATTCTTTTCTCTTCTAGTTGCATGTGCTATCCATCTTAGTTGTTTCTGCTGTTGGCAATCCTCAAGTGATGTGGTTTCTGTTATTTGGCACAATTCTTTGTTTGTGATCTTATAATGTCATTCCACAATGTTCAAAGAAGGATAACCTTTGCTAAGACCCTCACACTTTACTCAGTAAAATCCTTTTTCATCATTGATCTTTGGAAGCGGTTTATACATTTGAGAGTTTAGATATTTCTGAACGGGTTTAGCTCCAGGAATGACATCCATATGAAAGTTTCGATATAACGAAGCTATTTAAGAAAATAATTAAAGTTTTCGGGTTGATTATTTAGTTTCTCAAAAATTTAAAGTGACGAGCGAAACTACCTCTTATGCAGGCGAATCTATGTTAAGTTTCTTTTTCACTTACTCTTAATTTGTTATAACTAATCCATACGCCGTTTGTATCTGAAATTTTTAGTATTTACTAATTGCATATTCTGAATTTCTATCATGGATTCAGAGTAGGTGTCATCACGGCATTAATTTCAACTCCAAATGATAGTTTTTATTTCGGAAGGGTTTATCTTGTGCCCCATTTCTTGGGAGACATTTTCTTAAGATCTTCCTTATCCCAACTATGAATATCTATGTCATCAATCTCGGAAGGGATAGCAGGATCATTGTCTTCTATTGTCAGACTCATTTGGAATGCGTTATGGAATACTTAGGTGATCAGTGCCAATCTCATGACATCTGTGTTTGTAAATGCTCAGGGTATAGTCTAGGAAAAGATTAAATAGACAGGAGCCCTCATTTCCTTCTTGTACCTTCCAAATGGCGAAGGCCCTGAGTTAGAGTGTAGAGGGGTTTTTGGTTAACAACGGTCACAAAGTGGAAAAGGACAGAGCTGGTAGTCGCGGGGTTACAGGGTGTTGAAATGGTGTATTTAGGAAGGGGAGTTCATTTTTTATAAAGATAGACAACTAAATGACTTAAATTACTTTTTAAAGTTAAGATATATATATATATATATATATATATATATATATATATATATATATATATATATATATATAAGCACAAATAGTCTGTCACTTGAACTGAGCAGGTTAAAGTCGGCATGAACCTGCTCAAGAAGTCGGCATGAACCTGTTCATGTAAAGAGAGAAACTTTTTGTGCTTATCAACGTTCTATCTCTACCCCGATATCGAGCACTTTACGATAAAAAAAAAAACTACTTGTCAAAACATTTTATCATTAAAGCGACTGAAAAAATATCACAACTCAGCAATATATATTTCTGTGTGTGTGTGTGTGAAATGTATATATATATATATATATATATATATTATATTATTTACATATTATATATGCGTGGTACTTATTTGAAAGCGCTCATTATCAGTGATAGAGCTGACATATTCATACAGATAGGTGAGAGTTTGTAACCCTGGTTTTCCCGCTCTTGCGATCGTCACAAACTTACACCTATCTATATGAATATATGGTAGACGATAAGTGAGGGTCAGCAGTGAATGGTCCCCTTCATTTTACACATACGTATGGGTTTTCTGTCCTACATGCATTTGTGTTGAAATATTGATCATCCAGCTACCGATCAACCTGCACTAAGTTTTGTTTAAAATGGTTAGTTGCTTGTGTGGCACTAGCACATTCTCTCCATCAAAACAACATAGACCGTACAGGTGTACTGTGTGCCACGCGTTAGGTGTTTGTGATGTTCGCATGTTGTATTATCACGGTGTTGGGCCTCCCCCAGGGCCATAAATACACTGGATAGTGCATGGTGGAACATCCAGTATACATAAGGGGTTTTGATGTCAGAGTATGCCGTCTCTGGTAAGGGGGCTAGTGGGTTTGAAACATCCATGTTGACTATATATATATATCTGTGTGTGTGTGTGTGTGTGTGTGTGTGTGTGTGTGTGTGTGTGTATAAACGTGCTTCGTTAAAAACAACCGATAAGGAAAATTTTATTAATTTATTTAATTTTTTCAATATTCTTACATATTTTCTTTTTGCTGGAGATAAGGAATGTAAAACTATTCCATTATTATTAACTTTCCAAGCAATTTCAGCCAGTTCACTTGCCATTTTCAAAGATGTTACGTTTCCGATGTATTTTTATCCTTGTGTTTTGACTTTAACGTAATTTATTTTGTGTTTTCAAAAGCAGTTTCCTTCTCCTAAGTAGATGATCATTAAGATGGCTATTGAATTCTATCTGTCCATTTGATTTTTACTATTACCACGACTGAAAATGTTCATCTTACCTCCATATATAAAGACATATTTAAAGATTCATAGAGGAATGTTACTGTTTCTTTTACCACGGTGATTGTAAGTTTCAACTTAAAGTTAAAAATGCCATTTTTTCCTTTTATTCTTATTTACTTGGTTTTTTGAGACTGGGTATAAGTTGGATTTCTAACCTACCCTAAGTGACACGAAACTTTTAAGCACATTTTTATGACCTAAAAAGAAAAACACTTATAAGAACATTAGAAAAAATGAATAAAAAGCTTAATTGCAGTGCCTTGTCAGTTGTATTTAATGAAACTTGTATAAAAGAGAGATTGCTTCTCCACTGTAATGTTTTATAGTGGGTTGAACATAAATTGTTTAAGAAAGATACGAAGTTGAGATTTACTTTGTTTTATCAGCCATATTGGATACAAACTAAAAGATAGCTAATGTAAGGGAGCGAACTCTTATACATTGAAGAGCTCATCTTGTCACACCCACTAAAAGAACCGACAAGATCTGTCTATTTAATTCTTTATTGTATTTTTCCAATTTTCGGATAAAGTGTTGAGCATTGCGTTGGAAGCTGTGGATAAACTGTTAGAAGTTCATATTTTGTCATTTTTGTTAAAGTACTTTTGATTTTTGCAGTCATTATCTTGTCTACATCCTGATATTCTTTGGGAAGTTGGACGTTTGAAATGGCCTCACGTGACGTCATGTGTAACGGCGACGAGAAACATGACCGGACAAAAAAAAAAAATGCAATATATATATATTTCATTTTATTTATTTATTTTTTTATTTTATATCAAATTATGTGCGCACATTAATTATATCATATGCACTCCTGTGGTGAATGATATTTTATTTAATGTGGGTTATTTACTTGTTTACTTTATTATTATTTTGCCCTGTCTAATTTGGAATGATCTCTTCCTCTTTCATAAATAAGCTGCGAGACTTCCTGGGAGGCAGTCAAGATGCAGTGTAACTTGACAGTTCGGGCGGACACTTCTATCTGCTGAATTAATAACACTCTTATTTTTGATATATTTTCTGTTATTCGGATGTGCGTTGTGGTGCAGTGGATATCGGCTCGGAACGAGAAATCGGGGGGAGGCGAGTTCGAATTTCAGTTGAATTCATTGCATTCACTTACGCGCAAATACCCTTGGGAAAGGTATTAATCCGTTTCTTCCTTCCAGTTATGGGTTAAATAACAGGACAGATTGGGTTCTATAGCCTTGGCTGGCAACCAATCTACCGCAGAAAGCCATGGCTACCTACTGCGGGATAATCTTCTGCTCAGTCAGTCATGTCTCTTTCGAGACATGATCGCCCAAAGCGTGTATCACGTATGGCACTTAACTGACTGTTCTGTTATTCAAATATATTGGTGCAACCTGCCTTCTTCTTTCCTGTCTTTCTTTCTGGCCCTAACACGCCACAACGTTTATATAATAAGATTTTCTAGAGTTTTGAGTTTTTCTTTGTACTGGGAGTTGTAGAGCATTTTGGGGTTATATACTAACATTTGTTTTATGTTGATAGTTGTATTTTATACAAATTATTCTACAGTTCTTGTTGGTTCTTTTTAATCAGACTTGTTTGGATGAATATATATTTGTCAGCTCTATCACTGATATTGAGCGCTTTCAAATAAGTACCGCGCATATATAATATATAAATAATATAATATATAATATATATAACAAATTGCATATATATATATATATATATATATATATATATATATATTAATTCAGATACTTCAATCCAAGGGAAAAAAGCAGGAAGGTAAATTCCAAAAACCCGATCCTAATTAATATTAAAAATTTTATTTTAATATTAAAAAATGATACAGGAAGAGAGCTCCATGTAATAAAAAATTACAGAGCAAATATATATTAAAAAGGGATTATATATATATTTGGTATTTTTGTTAGGAAAATTCCAATAAAGACAAAATCAAAAGAACTCAATGTTAATTCATTTATTAAATTTAACAGAGTAATATAATCTTGAAAAGAATTTTAGGGTATTGTACAAATCCATGGGTAATAACTTTTTCGCAGCTAAGAAAGCCGCTTCTCAGACCCAAATCATGTTGTATGATTTGGGTCTGAGGAGCGGCTTTATAATGCCTATGATTGGCGAATGTGTTCTACATTTTATTTGTGAGTCTGTCTATGTCGGTGCAGTTGAAGATTTAATGAAATGAATAAGACCGGACTTTAGATTAAGAGCGACACTGGGCTATTCCACTTGTGAAGCCCCTCCAAATCCCCTATTCTTACGAGTAGAGGAACATAGAAGAGTGTTAAATTAAACAATTTTAGCAAATCCGAGGATGGTGTCCAGTAAATAAAATTCTACCGTTGACAATTCATTTTCAAAAACGTAAGATGTTATTATAAAATACAGTATGTGATTGAAAAAATTCATGAATGCTAAATTTTTTTTAAAATCTATAAAAAAAAAAGTCAATGCTAGCATGGAGTTATTAACTTAAGACAGAATTATTCTGAAATGGAATGTAAGGAAAATTATTGCTGAAGTGTTATTTAGATTCTACAATGCGTTATGACAGCATATGTAAGAACTGCCTATGACTGTCAAAAATATTATAGACCTTGGCTGGAGGACTCCTAGATTTTAAGGCTTTTGGCTTCAGCTTGCTAAGCCTATAAGTAAATCCGGCACTGGAAATGACCCTTAGAAAATGGAATTGATGCAACATTTTTATTTCTTGTTGCGAAAAACTGATATTTAATGTTAATTTCCCTAAAGTGGATATGAAACTAAAAATCGGCCTGAAGTCTCATTTTCCTTCTCTCGTTCTTTTTGACATAATATTGTCATTGAGAAGGCGCAATAAAACAAAGACTAACAGTTAACCCGCGCAAATCACCGTCTTATTGCCTGGTTCTACTTGAAAACACTAACCCGTAAAACGACAACGGTACCCAAAAAATGAATAAAAATCTCTTAATGTGATTTGTGTAAAATCGACTGGCACGTGTCGGAGTGTTTACAAAAGAAGTGGTTATGTAAGTCTATATGTTCCACCAGCCAAATTATGGACATGGTAGTTGATGAAATTTGCAGTTTCATCAGCGACACTACGCAAGAAGGAGAGAGAAGAAGAGAAAGCGAAAGGAAGGTCGGAATGAGTAGGGTGGGTGTACGGGTGGATTGTAATGGTCCGTCATGCATGGGTAACTGTCAACTTCCCTGTAGCACCTGTCGCTCTTTGTTATTGCATGTTATTTTGGAAAATTATTTTTTGTTGTCATGGTTTCACGTTTTCTTCCCTCACTGAACATTTGTTTTTTATTAGTTTCTCTCTCACTTTCTTTTGAATGCCTTCATCTCCCCCCCCTCTCTCTCTCTCCTTTGTATCATTTTCTTATCATTCCTTGTTTTAATTTCACTCTTTTATTCTCCTACTCTCTCTCTCTCTCTCTCTTACATTCTCTCGCTTTCTTTTCAACCTTTCAACCTCCCCACTCTCTCTCTCTCCGTAGATCTCAGCCTTATCTGTTTACACCACCCTCTTTATTGATCTTGATTTTCTTTCTTTCTCTGATTCAATCCATTTCCTTTCTATGTTTATTTCTCCCTCTCTCTATCCCTTCTCCCCCTCTCTATCTCTATAAATCAGTCTTTTTTCTGTCTCACACCCTTTCCAAGTAAACACATTTTTTTATAGTCATTCTCATGCAAGGTGTTCAAAAATACAAACCACATCAATAGCAGTTATCATTAACAATCGAGAATAATTAAAAAAGCTAAGTATTAAATGTTTAGATCCAGGTTGCAAGATAGAACTATTTTTTAGGCTTAGCGCTATTAAATTTAGATTTCGCTGCTTACGATTTCTGGCCGGGGCGGGGGTGGGGGTGCTACATTTAAATTTCAGTCAGTTAAGAGTCATACGTGATGCACACTTAGGCGGAAGGTTTTCACGCAGTCAGTTACCATTACTTTCTGTGTTAGACTGGTTGCCAACCAAGGTTATAGAAACCCAATTTGTTCTGCTACTTAACCCATAGCTAGAGAGAGAAGAGACGGATTTGAGTAGCGTTGGACTTTCCCAAGGGTATTTGCGCGTAAGTAAATGTAACGAATTTGACTGGAATTCGAACTTGGCTCTCCGATTTCTGGTTCCGAGCCGATATCTACTACATCAGAACGCACACTTAAATTCAGCCGGTCTAAATTAAATGGTTATGAATGAAAAGAAAGACATTTCAAAATCCAGTGACTCTGTTCTTTCAATTGTAGCCCAATTCTATACATTTATCTGTTAAATATGGGTTACCTTTGAAAGACTAGTTACTTTTAAATTGATCTACTTCTAATTTCTGTTGCTACCGGGCTAACTTTTTGGGCAAATATATGATAAGGAAGTCACTTCAAAATTTAGTAGCGTGGGACTTTCAAGTACAGACCGATTCGCTACTTGTAGCCAAATTTGACAACACTGATATGAACATACTCCTTGCATTTGAGTGATTTTTTTCTTTATTTTAAAATTACCCGCATAAAAATATAACTACAGGTTATTAGTTTTTAACTTTTTAACGCTTTTTCCTTTTCGAGCATTTAGAAAATATTTAAACATCTAATAATTTTCTTTTTAATTAACATTCGATTTTGTTTCATTCAAAATATAGAAAAATGTTTCTAGCTCTTATTGTTACAGTACTCTCTGGCACTCATAGCTATTATCTTAAATGTAAGCATTCATAAAATTTACAACGAAAAGCATTGAGTGTTTATGTTCAAACGAGTGTACCCCTACCGTAAAAAATAAAGAAATCGGTAAAATATTTACTAGTTGTTTCCTCAAAGCGTGACAGCAGGGAATATATATATATATATATATATATATATATATATATTGATTGATTAATTAGTTTTTGGTAATAATAAAATTAGACCAGTACACATTTGTATTAAAAAGTGTTCAATACAATTATATTGTAGAACTTTTGAATATTCTTTATTATGCAGGGACAAAAATAATAGCCCACTTCAAGGACTTTGTAATACAATTTTGCTTTGTCATTTACAAAGCAAAAGTACATTATTTAAATGGTCAAAACAAAATATATTTGGGATCAACCAAAGACACCTTTAAGAGCAGGTGGTTCAATCACAAGTCTACATTTAAAATAGAAAACTTTAAAAAATGTACAAAATTGGCTAGCCACGTGTGGAAATTGAAATTAAAATATGGAAAAGACCCAGATATAACGTGGAGTATAGTAAAAACAGCCAAGCCTTACAACGGTGGCAAAATATGTAGACTGTGCCAAGAAGAAAAGTTAGCGATTATGCTATATATATATATATATATATATATATATATATATATATATATATAACGGTCATTATTATAATAAATAGGATGACGCTTTATTTACGACCTGAGTAAGACGATAAACTGCATCCGACAGCAAAGTCTTTGATCAGGAGGTTTTGAGAAGCATGGAATCACTACTTAAATCCTGTTGTTCTAATACCCACCCAGAATCGGATTAGTAGCACCTGTTAGGCTCCCAGCTATGGGCAATTAGTGATTCCTCAAACCGTGGTCAAAACACTACTAAAGTATGGAAATACATTTTTATGATGAAGGTTGCGTCAATACATTTTCATAGTAAAATATTTCCAGCAATACCTTTTTGTAAGAAAAAAATTGCCTGCAATAGATTTTTGTAAAATAACTTGCTGTTGCCTCCCCCCGTTAAATTTCGGCATTAAATGACCTATCAAGACTTGACATTCTGTTAAACAAACAAAACATACAAACATTTCATTTGAAAAATTCAAAATGTATTTCCTCCATCAGAAAGAATAGCGTGCATTATCAAGAGAATGAGTTGGAAACTTCAACTAACGTAACACTTGAAATTGTATGATCCTTATCTTCAACTGCAGTCGACAATTTGCGTAAGAAGATTGTCTTAAGCCAATTTTTTTTTTTTTTTTTTTTAGCGAGGCCTGGATTTTACTTAGGTTTGAACAATGACTTCTGACACTAGTGAGATATTGACAACTATCTCAGCCATCAAGTCGTTTAGTTATCTACTAGCTCAGTTTGGCGAGTTGCTGAGAGGCCGGTCATTGTGTCTGAGTTGAAGAAGACATCTAAATTTAGTATAGTTAGAAATAGATGTTATAATCTTCTTAAAACTAGATCTTCTGATTCATGTCACACAAATTTCCACCACTGGCCGATGTGAACACTCCGAAAACTAAGACTGAAGTATAAACTTCAACTGTGCATAGGCTCCGCACATAGCTTCAGTTTTACTTACACACTCAAAGAAAAATACAATCTAGAATTTTCACCAATAACATCCACTTCCTCCTAAAGAAACAAAATCAAAATTGAAACTTACCTGAGCCTAAGTAAATGATATAAAAACCTATCAAAGGGACTTCTTCGACAGCCAGTCGGCATACCAGCCACGAATCACAGCGCCTGCCGGGACGCGACCTCCCATCATCAATGACACCCACCAAAGACTGTCGCCACAGTAAGTCACAACTCACCTCCTACTCTACGCCTCTGTGGACGACTTTTATGACTCTGCTTATCTCTTAACGAGAGACATTCCTACCGATTTACCACTTGTATTTTTGTTAATACAATTATTTTCAAAACCTCCATCGTTTCTTCTTTGTTCAGCCTCCATACGCTTAACATCAGCTGACGGAGAACTAACGTCACTTTATCGATGTTACACTTCTTATATATAAACGAATTGTGTTAATAACGTAACGGCTTTGGTAAGGGGGTAGAATAGGCGCCTAGTGCTCAAATTCTGATCAATTCTGTTTCGTTCACTTCATTGTCATTGAAAAAATATGAACACATCTTCCCCTAGTTATGGATTAAATAGCCGGTCAGACCCTGAATTGGAATTCCCGTAAATATTAAGGCAGATTGAACTCTTTATCATTATTAGGGTAACCAGTCTAGGAGAAGGAAAACTTTGAATTCAAGACCAACTTGAAACAGGATGGGCTTCAACAAGCGATCTTTCTCTAGACACACTCACATCTACAGTACATGTGGTGCCCCAACGACCCTAGTAGGTTATGGGACTTGTAACTGTAAATGAAGACGGAGGTTAGGCACAGTGAAAACCGATTAACTAGAATGGATTTCACATAATTGGCTAGAGCGGATATACTCAATGATCCTTTCAGAGTAATAAAACTCTATTGATGATGTCGTTTAGTCTATTCTGTTCAATGAAAACACCCCCTCTACATAAATGATGTTTTAATAAAGCCCGAGTGTGTCACTTATCTTACTAGACATTCAATTCACTAAAGGAATTTAAAGAGAAGGCTGTTGGCGAATTATGTTTCAGTACTTTATTATTGACATTGGTTCAATAAATCATTTCCAATAAAGATAACAATAAAAATAATCAATTCCTTAGCGGGAATTCCTCGACTGAATGTTCACTGTATTTATTTTATGATCAACACAGTAAATATTATAAATATATGATTGTTTACACAGCTAGCGATTGACGAGATAAATTAGGACAATCTTTGTGGTTATATATATATATATATTTTTACTTATTCATTACTTGTTTTATTTTTTGACATTTTTTTTTTAATGAATTATAAGAATGTTTCTCTTCCTCTCTGGGAATATATTCCAGGTTTGAGGTGGTGTAAAGGCTACCGGAACTGAATCGGCGAAAAACAAGCTGAATTGTCAGGTTGGTCCGGAAATCGGTATACACTTGAAATACCAACATGACTAAATTTTGAATTTTTTTTTTCTCATCAATAGTCCAAGTTATCCGGACTTATTCTGAAAATTAGCAAAATTTAAAATGTAATATCTTTAGGCTTTGATACGTAGTCCGATTTTTGAGTCTGGCAATAATGGAACAAAGTTCAAATTTTCACGATATTTTATATACTTTGCATTAATATCATTGGAAAAAAACATGATTCCATTTACTCCCTCTCATTTCCTGGTATCTATCTTAACAAAATATCATTTCACTGATGTACTCCGATCAATGACAGTGAAAAAAGCAGTTAATTGAAGAGTTGGGAAACCACTCTCCCACGACTACATTATATGCTCAAGCAACAGCAGTAAAATTTATTCTTTTCTGTACACATATGTATATAAAAGCAATACTTGTTTAAATCAGATTAATTTAACTTTAAATTTGATAATTTTCCAAAAGATGTATATTTTATTTTTGCAAGATTTTTAAAACCGAGAATTAACTTTCGTTTACAAATGTGTCGATCGCTCAAAAATGGCCGAAAAATTTAAAAACAAATTTCAAAATTTTATATTACAATCAATATAATTTCTGTGTGAAATACACAAGAGTATTTTGCTTACTGGAAATTAGTAAATTTAACCATTTAGCTTTCATTTAAAACTAAAATAAGTTTAAAGAAAACATTTTATTTTTAAAGATTCAATTTTAAAGTTAGTTATCGAATATGAGTGGAGGTACCTAGATTAATACAGTAATCGAACATAAGTTATTTTTAATAGGATCTTGATGGATTCTGTTTTTCGGAATCTAGTGTGCAAAAATCTAAGATTTAATCCAACATTTGCGATATTGCAGACATACGTTAGGTGGGATTAGGTGGGCATAAATTATGCTCTAAAATAAACAGCCTGGCGAACAATCAAACAAAAATAGAGAAATCAAGTGCAGTAAAATATCTTTTCCCTTTCGATTTGTAGAAAGCTAGGTAGGCAGTGATATAGAGAGGGAGATATAGAGGAAAGAGTGAGAAAAACGTGGGTTAGAGAGAGAAGGCAGAATATTGGCATCACGTGATTTCTTTATATTTTTGGCATTGATTAATTTGACGCATCACTGGTTCTTGTTATTTCACCATAGAGACGACCAAAAACTGACCGAAAACGGAAGGAAGTGGCCGAAATTACTTATGCTATATTCACCGAAATCATTAAAACGACCCTAATGTGTCAGATGAAGGACGGAGAAAGGTCGAATTGAAACCATCGCATTATTCCGGACACATGAAATAAGTGATTGCAAAACACAGGAGACTAAGCATGCCTCTGATTGCTGAATAGACTAACGCAACCTTACCACGCACACACTCGCGTGTAAATATGTAAAAGCATAAATCATTAATGATAAACCCCCTATTAAAAAGAAAAAAAATCGTCAAACATATATTCTTATGGATAATTATTGCAAGCCAATGATTTTTAATTATGGTAAACGCCTACAGACAACGTTTGTGCAAATGGCGTAATTTGTTATCAGTTTTTATATTAAATTAAATTCTCATGAAGATCCTTGTATTATCAGTTTCTTTATGCCTGAAACATAATTTCTTTTTCCTGAAATATTCACATGATTATCGCTTGAGTTGCTAATTTGATTTCATTCCCTACTTAATATCTTTGAAGATGTGCAGGTAGCGTTTCAGTTATTGACGCGGAAAGAGAAATCGGCGAACCGAGTTCAAATTCCGGTCGATTCTTTTTCATTTCAGTCAGTTAAGTGCCATACGTGAAACACGCTTGGGCGATCATGTCTCGAAAGAGACATGACTGACTGGGCAGAAGATTATCCCGCAGTAGGTTGCCATTGCTTTCTGCGGTAGACTGGTTGCCGGCCAAGGCTACAGAACCCAATCTGTCCTGTTATTTAACCCATAACTGGAAGGAAGAGACGGATTAATACCTTTCCCAAGGGTATTTGCGCGTAAGTGAATGCAATGAATTCAACTGGAATTTGAACTCGGCTCCCCGATTTCTCGTTCCGAGCCGATATCAACTGGACCAAAATGACATGACGTTAATGTGTTCAGAAAAGATAGTAATCTACCAGAAGTAGTCTGGTAGGAAAACTGAATTCAAATCTAACTTTAAGATAGACAGGCTCCATTATTAGCTCATTTATTTCTTTCTATTAAAGTTTTTAACATTTTAATTGTTAAAAAAAATAGTTTCGGTGACAGAAAATTTTGAACATATATGTAAATAGTTCGCTATTATCCATGGATAATAGCGAATAATCAGTCGGGATTATTAGAGCCTATTTGCCGCAGATAAAGAGGTTCTATGTAAAACTTTTTTAATCAATTTTTTTTATATTTCAGATTTCATTCCAAAATTATTTTAACAACTAAAGAACATATATTTCTCAACGAGCAATTATTTCAAGAAGGCACAGATTTACTGCGACAGCCTTTTGCAGATAAATGTTTAGATACAGTTCCACCTAGTAATACAGTTCGTAACCGTGTTGGTAATTTTTGCAGACTATATAATGTGCGTTGTGGTGCAGTGGATATCGGCTCGGAACGAGAAATCGGGGAGCCGAGTTCAAATTCCAGTTGAATTCCTTGCATTCACTTACGCACAAATACCCTTGGGAAAGGTAATAATCCGTATCTTTCCTCCATTTATGGGTTAAATATCAGGATAGATTGGGTTCTATAGCCTTGGTCGTCAATCAGTCTACCGCGGAAAGCAATGGCAACCTACTGCGGGATAATCTTCTGCCCAGTCAGTCATGTCTCTTTCAAGACATGATCGCCCAAAAGCGTGTATCACGTATGGCACTTAACTGACTGATATAATTTCCAAAGACGTGTGGATTTCAAGATCTAAATGCAACTTTTTACATTGTCTTATCTTTTTTTTTTTTTTTACGGTATCAGTCAGTTAAGTGTCAGACATGATATACGCTTGGGCGATCATGTCTAGAAAGAGACATGACTGACTGGGCAGGATATTTTTCACGTAGTAGCTTGCCATTACTTCTGCGGTAGATTGGTTGCAAATCAAGGCTATAGAAACCAATTTGTCCTGTAATTTAACCCCTAGCTTGGAGGAGGGAAATTAATACCTTTCTCAAGGGTATTTGTGCGTAAGTGAATACGACGAATTCAACTGAAATTCGAACTCGGTTTTCTGATTTCTCGTTCTGAGCTGATATCCACTGCCCCACAACGCACATTGCCTTTTACAGTATTGTTTACCCTATAAAAGGTCGGGGGGGGGGGGGGCACTCGAATTAGAGTGTTACGTTAAGAGGTATTTTATGTAGACAAATTGGGAAAATAACGGTTGACTCTAGACTAGAACACATCAAGACTGTAGTGATTGAGGAAACTTTTCTTGGGAGTCTATTCCATAGAACAGTGGTTCGTGGAAAGATGCTGTTTGGGTGGAACTTACTTCTCGCCGATAGAATACGGAGGGAGTGTGGGTGGTTTGCTACTATCTAAGTGACATAGAGGGTTCTAACTGTGAAGGTCAGACCTGGTGGAACCAGGTGGTGCAGTTTGTCAGTACCGTCCATACGTGGTAGCGATAGAGCAGTGAGAGACTCGTTACATTCCGCCTGAGAGAGAGGGAGTGTGGTAATTATTCTTCTCCAACAAGAACAAGGAGACACCTTTGATGTCTATCAGGACTGAAAAGTGAGTCCTAGATAGCTCTTGCCCATATATGGCAGCAGTACTCCATTTTCGGACTGATCTGGCTCTTAGAGGATAGCATAAGGAGTCAAGTTCTTATCGGAGTTGTACAGGGAGCCGATCATTTTACCTAGATCTTTAGCAATGGATCGTATATAGTAGTTCCACTTGAGGACGAGTGTGACTCTGAGGACTAATATCCCCTCAAGTCACAGACCCCCATCAGTTCATCGTGACTAGGGTCGGGTCGACTGTGATGGAATGTAACCAGTTTGTTTTTAGGGGCATTGAATGTAATCCGTCAGTTTTTTCTCCACTGCGAAGTTAGTGTTAGATCGGAAAAGAGGTCAGCTATCAGTCTTTGATCGTCAAGATTTTTCGAGATGCGCCCGTAGTTCGTCGTACCATGTTTATAAATGATCGGAGTATATTCTTAAGCAGATCATTTTTGTAATTCAGAAAGAGGGTTGGCCCCAAAACACTTTATTCCATTTCAGAGAGGATCCATTCGGAGATTAGGGTGTAACACCGTATCCTGACACTACTGGACCGACGTACTCCACAAAACCGGCCTCTGGTCTAGTAGTACAGGTTAGGCCTGAGCTTGCTGCTCCAAATGTCGGTTTGATGCCACCCTTCAGCCACGTTGTGACTTTTCATCCTGGAGAGCAGTTATCAGATCGTACAAATCCGAGGATCCCCGTTGGTCAACCTGCAAGTTCATCGAGTGAGAATCGGGTTAATAGAAAAATAAATATAATCAAGTCGATTCGATTTGGGGAAGTAAACCGTTTTCATATGTAAATACAAAAAAAAAAATGCCTGTAGCAAAAAGTTGAATGTCTCTTGTATATGAAGTATAACCAAACAAAACAAAATACTTCAAATAATTTCTTTAAAGGAGAGATGCGGCTTTTGTTTAAGCCGTTTTGGTTCGTTCTTAGCACAACTACTCCAACCGTCGACGTTCCCGTTCTCAGTGGTAGTAATAGTAGCAGTAGCGGTATTTAGATGCTAGCCGAAGTAATTTGCTTCTTCGGTCTTCGTATCAGCAACACATACAGCGGACGTTTTCTTTCAATCTCTGACATAACTCAGCTCGACAGCAATCGAAGATCGTCAAAACCCAAGTTTCCTTTCTGGCAAACCACTACCAACTCAATTTCGGACCCAAGTGCCTCCTCTGCAGCCAACTACTAATTTCATCTAACAACTTAGTCTGCTTTTTTATTGAGAAAAAACCGGTATCACATGTGATCCGACTGTGACCTATCTCCTGGTACTAGCAAGAATCGTAACAGGCATTTTTATTATTTATTCATTTTGCCCTTGCATTGTTTATAAACAAATCTTCAGCAAACCGATTTAAAATTAAAAATCTCAAAGAGGACACTTTACTTTTACCCATCGGCCGTCTGAGGTTTCATTTATCATTGTTCTGTATTCTTTCCTATGAATAGTTCTGCCACGGTTTGTCAACTTCACAAAAGATCGTGTTTTCTGTTTAAAGATAAAATTAACATTTCAATTAGTAATCTGCTACGTTTTGTACACTAAAAAAAGATTGTATCTCGTGTTCCAATTTATCTTTCCGTAACATTAATATTTCAAAGTTTTTACGGCTTCTTGATTATTCCAAGAGGGTTCTCTTTCACTTGGTGTTTTCTATTTTACGGTATCTTCTTCTTCTATGTGCCCTTTCCCTTCAGGACGAAGGCGATCATGGTTTTCCACGTCTCCCTATCCCTTGTGGCTCTTAGTATGTTTGTTCCTGTTACTCCTGTCAACCCCCGTTCCGTCAACCACCTGATCAGGCCCTGCACATATGTTATCTGCTGCCTTCCTCTGTCTCTCTTTCCTTCTATCTGGCCAGTCAGTATCAGGTTCTCCAGGCTCTCCTTCCTCAGTGAGTGTCCTAGGAACTTCAGTTGTCTCTTCCTGATGCCCAGTATCAATTTCCTCTTTGTTGCCATTCTTTCCAACACCTCATCGTTGCTTGCATGCTCAGTCCACGATATCCGCAGCATCCTTCTGTAGAACCACATTTCGGCCGCTTCCAGTTTTGTCCTCATTTTCGATGATATTGTCCAGCATTCACTGCCGTATTGGAGAACTGACATCACGTAGCAGTCCAGCACTCTTTTCTTTGTTTCTAGTGAGATTTTCCTGTGTGTTAGTACTTTACTCATCTTCTGGAACGCGTCTTTTGCCATGCCAATTCGCCTTCGGATCTCTGTGTCGAACTTTCCATCTCCTCTTAGGACACTTCCTAGGTATTTAAATTTTTGTACTTGCTTGATTCTGGTATCCCCCGCCTGTATTTGGCATTTTGGGTTGTACCTTTTTGCTGATGACCATGCACTCAGTTTTCTTAAAGTTTATTTGTAGTTCCTTTTTGTCACTCTCCATCGCCACCTTCTGTATGAGGTCTTGTAGTTTCCTTTCCGTGTCCGCAATCAGCACTGTATCGTCTGCATACCTTATATTGTTCAAGTTGTGGCCTCCAATAACAAATCCTGGCGTGTCATCTAGGGTCCTCAAAATATTTTCGCTGTACTGGTTGAACAAATCCGGTGAAAAGAGACATCATTGTCTTACGCCTCTTTCTATCTTTGTAAATCTACTGAGATCGTTACCTGTCCGTATGCAGGCCCTTTGCTGCCAGTAGAGATTCTTGATTACTCTTATGTCTTTGCCGAAAATGTCGAGGCTGCCGAGCATCTCCAATTCTTTACGGTATATCCACCTTTATTAATATTAATAACATTATTATCATTTCAGGGTGATATCGCCCCTGCCACAAAGGCATCAGTTTTGGAGCAGCATATTTGAAGAAGGTTGGGAGTGGAGATTCCGTCATATAGGACCAAAAGCTGTCCAATTCTACCTTCTCATAGCGAAATAGCATGATATGGAATGGTAAATCAGGAGATGTCATTTGTTTGGAGTCAATTTGGACAGACTAGAAAAGGGTCTAACATTCCAATGGAGGGACTTTTGCTGTGCATTTGTCAGAACAGAATTTTAGAAAAATTCTAGGAGATTCGCCTGTTGTTCCGTCGCATCAGAGACACGGGTGGATTTTTCAATTATCTGGGTTAGTTCATAAGCGATGGAGAAGTCTCTGCAATATCTGCGTTCTGCATTGGTTTTGTTAGAGTGGACTAACCACTCTTTGGTGTGAACATTGAAATCATTGGCCGAGGGATATTCGGTGAGGATATTGTCTATCCTCTCTGATAATCGATCAAAGATTACCGACCCTTTATTCTGAGGACGGGGGATGACTAAAGATGGGCGTGATAGCTATAAAGGGTTAACTTAGAATGAGTCCCAAGATCTTCTCCTTGAAAAGTGTACATACTTGCTCACCAGCCAGTTTACCACATTAGAAAAAAAAACTTACATTAAATATAATGTGATCGATAATTAATATTTAACAGGAAATTTGAGTGCTTAAATTTTAGTTTAAATTTCACGTTTGAATCGTTCATGTTTTAGACTGCAATTAATCATAATATTTAACAACCATCAAGTTTTTTTTCTTTTTTTTTTTTGTTTTTCATTCCTTTTTTCCCTATTGCTATCGAGTTGATCGATCAATCATTATTCTAGGAACAAACTTCTACCGCGTCTTCAACTTAATACACTAGAATGTCAGTTAAACATAGCATGGTCAAAAAGTTCTGTGGGCTGTAGATCGACTCTCCAAATATGGGGAGCTGCAAAATCTGCAGTGTATGGAGATCGCCGCCTCACAATAGATGGCTTAAAAGCAGTGATAATAGCGTGCATCAGTGTATTTCAGGCAAGCAACTAATAGCGGTGTTCAGAAACAAATTAAAAAAAAGATCCAAGCCTGTGTTGATGTCAACGAGCGTCACTTTCAACATTGTCTATAATTTTCATTTATATTCACCTCCTGTATTCTATATTGAGACATGTCTGCTAATAAAAAATATAGCTGCATAGTGACTTTCCGAGCTCCCTGTATTTTTCTTTTAGTCCTTAAAAGCAAAGACTTTTTGTGAAATTCCCACAGGTCTCTTTCAAATTATATCGCTAATGTTGCAGACGCACTTCAATATGCAATTATATAACACTATTGTTCTTATAAAATACCTTCCTTTTGGGTTCGCTAATAATCGTATAAGAATGCTTCTCAATGTATTGATAGAAAAAAAAACAGACCAAGAAAAAATTTACTACCAGGCCAAGAAAAAGGCTAAATGATGAAATGTATATAAATAAAAGTATTTCCACATGAAACATTTTTGAATTTGAAGTTTTTTTTTATAGGTGAAAACGTACTTCATATGGCCATCGTGAATGAAGACGCAGCTATGGTGAAGTTCTTATTGGATAAAGGAGTCGATTATCACCAACGTTGCTTCGGCAACTTCTTCTGTCCAGATGACCAAAAAGATTCCAGGACTGACAATTGGGATCACGAAACTGTAGATGTGTGCCTCAAAACAAATTACGAAGGGTAAGTTTCAAACACATATATATCGAGTGGCTCTTGGGCCTTGTACATAATTGTAAAAAAGCGTTAGACTTTACTGCGCCAATGCCTCAAGTTAGAAGAATTTTTCTGCTTTAAAAACAATATTAGAAATCCTGACTTCTAACTTTGCACAGAGAGTGAATTCTTTTACAGATAGCCTATTACAAGGCTCAAGTGCCGCTCAAAGTTACTGAGTGAAATTGTAAGAAAAGAGGAAGTAAGAGAGTACTATAAGCATGAGTAGAATAGATATCGGTTGACCCTGGACTCAGAGACCTAAATTGTAGTTGTCAGGGAAGCATTCTCTCGAGAGCTTGTTCAATAATGTAACAGTTCTTGGGAAGAAGCTGTCTGAGTAGAACTTGTTTTTTATCAAAGAACACACAGAGAATGTGTGTGGGGGGGTTGCCACCGTGAAGACGTCATGTTCTAGCTGTGAAGGTCACTAAAGATTGTAACTCTTTCTAATTTTTACCCTAGCAATAACGATATGGTAGTTAAAGGTTGGCGACATTCCGTCCGTTGGATAAAGGTTTCAGGGTGCAAAAAATTAATCAACCACAAGGCCGCGTAAGCTCTTTTCAACTCTGTCGAGGTTGGACAGTGAGAACTGGGCAGCACCAGCCCAGTTACACTTTCTTTTAAATCCATTTACTCCAAGCAAGACTCAATGTGGCTATTGGAATTGGCCACTGATAAAAATACGTAACTTTGTCTGAAATTGTTTTTGAAATTATTTTCAGTTACACTTTTGACAACAATGTTTCTTCTTTTATTCCCATCAAGTTTTTTTTTCTGCTATTTTTTACATTGATTTTTACATTTCGTCATATTTTATTATGCGAGTCAGTCACCATAAAATTGGTATTAACCAACTGATGTTGGTAGAATATCCAGTGAACACACACACACACACATATATATATATATATATATATATATATATATATATATGATAAATGTACCTTGTGAATTTTAATCTATAATATACGTTTTTATTAGAAATAGTTTCAATAATCTATTTGGTGTTCTGAGATTTTATTATGCAAATCGAGTGTTTGTCATTATATTTTAAATACCTATCTAAACTTATTTATAAATAGAACTTTCTGTGTATATGTGTGTGTGTCCGTTACCTATAGACTCCGAAACGGCTGAACCGATTTTCTTGAAAATTTACACAGTTGTACTATAAGCGTCTGCGAGTCTTCTTACCTAGGTTTTGTATTTGTCGAAAATCGATAATCGAAAAAATCGGGTTATAGAACGAGTGGTCTAATTTTAATCAAATTTGATAAACTCATAAACAAAAACATAAGAAACGATATTCAGAAGTTTCAAGGTTGCAGTTCTTACAATAGTGCAGAAAATCGATTATATATATATATATATATAAGGCAAGATGTTTGTATGTGTGTGTGTTTATCTGCCTGTATGTCTATTTTTTTCAGCCCTTTTATTTTAATTTTTGCTTCGGGTTTGGCTCTAAGTAGGCATAATTGTAGTTCTTAGTCTCAGTTATGATACCATTTATTCAAAGGACTTATTTGGCCTTCAAAATTCAGTTTACGACGAAAAAGACTTATTTGATATCGATACCAGGAAATCAAAATTTGACTTACATGCATTCATTTTTCTTTCAGTCTACAGTTTTGCTTTAACTGGAAACAACTATTACTTTAGTCTTTCGTGCCAACGTCCAAAGAGTCTGAGCTCCAGGACCATAACTTAGTTTTAAAGTTTTCATTACACCCGAGCAACGCCGGGCTATACTGCTAGTTTATAATAATTTAGTTATATTGCTATATTTGAAATTAAAAATAAATACCAAAGACTGTATTTCCCAAGTAAAAAACGTCGGTCAAAGTATTTTTGGAAGCCATTACAATTCTCAATATTAAAATATAGAGCATTAATCAATAAAATTAGATGTTCACTTCTATCAACCACTAATAAAATTCAATTTTTACAATCACAATACTTGACGAATGAATGTAATATCTGCAAAACTGGGTTGAAAAAAAGATAAGTGAGCATATAATTCTATTTATTATTAATTTCATATATATATATATATATATAATTTGGAAAGGAGTTATTTCGCGACCTAGGTTTCTACCTTTCGGTGTCTTCGGGTGATGTACAATAACTAGGTCGCGAAATAAAATAAGTTTTCCAATACAATTGTACTGAATACTTTTAATACAACCGTGTACGGGTCCAATTTAATTATGTCCCAGAACTAACTAATTAATATATATATATATATATATATATATATATATATATATAAAGCCTGACATGTATCAGCAGAAATGGATAACATAGAAAGAGAAACAAGACGTTGTCAAGTTATTAAGTAATAGGAACATGTGCTACGTACTCTACGAGAGAGGATGGAGGCATTGTCTGAATATATCTATCCAAGGACTTTCGAGGACTGTATAACTGATCTATGTTTGTTGGGTATAACTACAGGGAATTTATTGAGATTTACATGATGCTCAACGAATTTAAATCTGAAGAAAGATGGAATCAATGCAATATTTGTAAGTCAGCAGACTAATTTTGGAATCAGTTTTGTATCAGCAGTGCACCATAGGGAGCGGGTTATTTTGTTGCATCAAACTGTAACCTCCAAGAAACATGCAGAATCTCAATGGTTGCAAATGGGCTTCAACAAAATCTGTGTATGCCAAAACAGGCACCAGTTTCAGTGCCGGCCCTTACGAACTCCAACATAACACACTTTACACCATTAAAACAGGCACCACTTTCACTGCTGGTCTTTAAGAAATCCGAAAGAACATACTCTACATCATTAAAACATGCACCAGTTTCATTAGCCGCCCTTACGAACTAAAAAAAAACAAAACATTCCACACTATTAAAACAGGCACCACTTTTAATGGTGATCCTTACAAACTCCGAAAGAACACACTCTATAACATTAAAGATCAACTTTCACGATGATCTGCTGATAGTTTGGATATATAGCTTCATGTAGTCTCCTTGACGCACCGTCTGGGAATGTTACGCGTCTGACCCGGCAATACGACACTAGATTCTCATGATTTGATAGCATTGTTCTCTGGTCAAAGTGAGACTGCAGCGTTTATAATACACAACGTTAACTTTGACTGATGAGTTGATCCCATTCCTGAATCAGTTGTGAGCGTTCACAGTTTTCAGGTGCTCTTGATAACTACCCAGAATTCACACATTTATACTTTACCCTTGCTATTGATTCACAACAAAAACCTAAAGTAGTCGTTATCACCTCTTTTTGGTGATAAGTCCTGTACGTGTCACAAGACCGCCACAGCTGCACTACCGTACCTACACTACTTTTCAATTATTATGTCACACATAATCATCTCGCTATCTCTATTTTTACAAATGGGGGAGGAGAGAAACAATCCAATATACTACTTTCTCTATTTTCTTGTTTAGTTTTAGTGTTGTTTTTAAATTTCGTTTTAGTAATAGAGTGTAATAGTAATATTGTGAATGTATACCAGCTGAACTGTTTCGCATACAAAATCCAACAAGATTTCGTGGTCATCAGGAGAGAATATGCACCGTATCGGGGCTTCCCGTTCGATGGCTGATGTTTTGCGCACCGGTCTCACTCACTGATGTGAAACCTCTCTTGTTTCAGCTGGCTTCGTATTGTTGATATATCATACATTCAGTTACCAAGCCATATGTCATCGCTTCTTTTCAACTAGATCCAATGTCTTGTCTTTTCCACAATAGTTTGTAGACCCTTCATTACTGTTGTTGCTTTTCGATGTTGAAGACCAATCGACAGCACCCATTTCCTTGTTCTGTGTCCAAAGTAACCTCTGCAGCCAACTTCTACTGGGTAGTAAATCGCTTCCCATCCTGCTTCCTCTAGTTTTTCAAGTACTGTTTGGTATCGGTCATTCTTTCTATCAGTTACTGCATCCACATTATCTTCATGGGGCACTGTCAGTGCCACCAAGTAAATAATCATCTTTTCTTCACACCAATAGGAAATGTCCGGCTTCTTCTGTTGTCATTGGGAAAAAAACCGTCATAACCTGTGAATATAAGAATATAAGAAATAAAAGAATTGAACATAGAATAGACAGTGCTAGAGATGGGTTTGCCCAACACTGCAAAATGCACAAAACCAAAACACAAAACCTTCAGTCATGTTCTTAAATAACCTCGTCAGATCAATATGGATGTCATGCATGACGCCAAACCCGTTCAGAAGTGATTTTTCAGATCAATGATTAACAAATGGCTTCGAACGAATGATGCTTGTAGGATTTCTTTGAACCTTGTGTAATGGTGTGACAGAATCACAAAAAATAAAATAAAATTGTACTTAATAACAAAGGCATCATCACTTGAGGACTTTTAACAAAGACAATGACTAATATGGATAACATGTATCTAGAAGAGAAAAGATATTAGTGTTCCACACTATTTTAAACAATGTTAGGCAGGAAGCCCTCGCCAATACTGGAAAGAGTGATAACATGGATCTTGAGAAACCTATTTTCCTGAAAAACTGTTTTAAGAGAAAGATTTAATAAATTTCAACTGATGGCTGTTCGGTCAATGAATACCGATTATTATTTCCTTATAAGGAAACTAGTAATTTCACCATTAACCTTAACATAAAGTACTATGAGATTACGTAGATGATCAGGACACTGAACTTTTCTCTACAGTATTCAAGACTCTAGCATCTCGAATTGAACCGTGAGTAAATTATTAATCGAATTTCCTTTGTTGTGTTTAATGATTCATGTTCGTTTTCTTTGTTTCCCAAACTCGAATGAGTTTGTTGGCAAAGTCTCTGCACCTGCAAGTTTAAAAGAAACTAAGACAAACGGAAATCGATGGTCACGACAACAGAAACTTATATTAAGCCTTTTATAAAAGAACATTTTCCCAGGTATATTACGAATTCAATGGAATATCGCCGCCAGATACTTTTCATTATTAAGTAACGCCGTAAAGCTCTCATTCGTTCATGCTAAGTCTGGCACAAGGCTATGAGTATAAATCACACATTAAAAATAGAATACTTCTGTAGTAATGCCTGTTTGATTAGCTGGCTAACCATTATCTTACATCGAGGCGGTTAATAGTTATTAGTGAAATAAAATTTAAGCTGGCCAGCCCTAAAGGTAGTTGTTAACGGCAAACTCATCAGAGGACTCAAGAGATAAACGCAGGTGTCTCTCAAGGTTCGTTTCTCGGTTCAATACTCTTTTTACTTTACATAAATGATTTGCTAAAGACTATACTCTGATCATTTGTGAACATCTCTGCTGATGGTACAACGGTATATTTGGAGGTACGCCTTCTCCAGGATGTGCGCTGTGGTGCATTGGATATCGGCTCGGAACTAGAAATCGGTGAGCCGAGTTCGAATTCCAGTTGAATTCATTGCATTCACTTACGCGCAAATACCCTTGGGAAAGGTATTAATCCATCTCTTCCTTCCAGTTATGGATTAAATAACAGGACAGATTGGGTTCTATAGCCTTGGCTGGCAACCAGTCTACCGCAGAAAGCAATGGCAACCTACTGCGGGATAATCTTCTGCCCAGTCAGTCATGTCTCTTTCGAGACATGATCGCCCAAGCGTGTTTCATGTAGGGCACTTAACTGACTGACTTCTCCAAATCTCTACATGACCAGAGTCTGACAGAAACTGGTCTCTTCTCTGACCTAACTCTAACAACTCAGCGGGTCTGGCTGGTCACATTCAATGTTTCGAAAACCAAACTAGTGACTGTCTATATTTCTGAGATGAGGCAGTATTTAATCTTGTAAACAAAACCGTTAAAATAATCTATCTTTGATCAGAATACAGTATTTACTTGATCCCCAGCCATTTTGAACTGAAACCAGTTATGTGTTCTCAAAAAGAAATCTACTGAATGCAAGAAGGAATTTAGAAAAGCGATGGTAGGAGGAGAAGGAGGGAAGAGAATTAAAAGTAGGAAAGGTAGGCGGTAAAGTTAGAGAAAAATGTAAAGAAAATGAGGGGTAAAATAAAGCAAGAAGTTATACAGAGAGAGGGGGAAAAAGGCATGCAAATTAGATAGTAAGAGATAATGTGTGAAAGTTTAAAAAAAGATAAAAGAAGACAAAAAATTGTTATGCAACAATATTTTATGAGGAGAAAAAGAGAGAGAAAGATAAAGAGAGAGAGAGAGAGAGAGAGAGAGAGAGAGAGAGAGAGAGAGAGAGAGAGAGAAAGATAGAAAGAGAGAACAAATAATGATAAAAGACCTGAGGAATTTTTTATGAACCCAAATAGTTTAATATAATACAAATCTTGTCTAAATTTATCAGTTGATGTGACATTTGCATGCTAACGAACGCATGCGTACAGATTCCGTAACACAAAAACGTTTATACGTTTATACGTATATATTCCTTGATATCAAAATACAACTTTTTTAAGATATAAGCTTTCCATTATTTTTATTTCAACATTATTGTTAGAAACAGTTCCGCGTTCAAGAGATGCAATATGTACTGCAGCCATAGTAGCAGGGCAAGATACGAGGATTTTGAATTCTAATTTTTCTTAGACCGGTTGCTAGAGAGTTCAGTCAGCCCAGTTATTTAACCCGTAGTTGGTGAGAGAAGAAATAAATTGATACTTGTCTACTCTGCTATTTAACGCATACTTGGAAGGAATTATGAAATGATGCCTTTTCCAAGGGTTTTAGTGTGAAAGTGAGTGCATATCACTAAAAGAAAATTGAACGTGGCTCACTGATCTCCATACAACATCGTGGAAACATAATACGAAGATGTGGGGAAAATTGTGAAAACGGCTTACCGCGAAAACGCCAACGAGTCTGTGCGTTGTGTAGAATCCAGTTACTCCGTGATAAAAAAAAATGAACCAAAATGGCGGCGCCCATGTTTTATGCCAGGCGGTCTCGAACAGTTAACGCGAAATCACGTTGTCCCGTCGTTCACATGCAAATTATGGTCGGTCCTCGTCTGTATATAAAGCCAGCTGTCTTTTTTTTTTGTTTTTGTTTTTTTGCTTCTTGCTGACCGTACTTGGGTTGTTAGAAGAAGACGAAGAAACAGCCGACGAAACGAAGACGACCAAAAGAGATGGCTAATTTCATTTTTTATTTTATCCAATTTTTCTTTTACTTTCTATTCTCACTACTTAGTTGAAAACGGAAACTCTAAATGAGATGCACTATGAGAAGATCTAGTGACATCAGCAAACGACATCATCCCAAAAGGAAAACGTACGCAGGAGAAAAAATAAGTAGATCACTGATGTAATTCTTGACATCATGCAAAAGAGAAAGAAAACAATGCCAAGACATAGAACGGAATATAGGAAACTACACAAGGAAATAAGGAGCAAATGCAGACATGCTAACGAAAAGTAGTTCAACGACAAATGTTCCGAAATAGAGAGATTGAGCACGAAAAATAAAGGCGATATGCATAAAAAAAATAAGGGAACTAACAGGACAAAAGACATGCTCGGCAACAGAAAAATATTAGAGAAAGAAAAATAGTGATGGGACGAATATATCGGAGATCTCTTCCACAACAAGAGAGCAGCCGGCAATACACAGAATTACTGACGGACCAGAAATATTAAAAACCGGAGTGGAAGCTACACTGACCAAACTGAGCAGAAACAAAGCGGCAGGACCAGACGGTATTGTAATAGAGATGCTAACAAGGTTACAGAAATAATAAATGAAATCTACAGCAGTGGCGATATACAGGAAGATCTAAGCAGATCAGTTTTTATAGCACTGCCTAAGAAGCCAGGTACAAAAGAATGTGAACTCCACTGAACAATTAGCTTAATGAGTCACATAGCAAAACTCATCACCTGGACTCTGATGAACAGAGCGCGCAGCAGAATCGGCTCAGAAATAAAACAAGAACAGTGCAAGTTTGTCAAATACACCGGAACAAGGAACAAGTTTCTTGATAACTCCAATGTCTTTCGCGAATATATCGAAGTTGCCGAGCATCTCTAACAAGTCTCTTTGACGTACTTTGCCGAACGCCTTTGCGTAGTCTATGAAACACAGGTACACGTCTTTCTGCATTAGTATTGCTCCTTCTGATAACATTCTGAGCCTCCTCACCGAGCTTGCACCCAGTGGGGGCGACGGTTTAGTCACCGAGAACCCGACCCGTGGCAGTCGACAAAATCAAAATTAAACAACGCGCATGCGCGAAATTAAAAATATAAAATGGCGATAATTTACCCATTTCATCCTCTATTTACTATATGTACTGAAAGATAATATTATACATCTAAACTCTCCTTCTATTAATAAATACATTAGTGGATTTGTACACTAGCCAATCCAACCAAAAATAATTTTTGATTTTTTCATATCCTTCTTTTTTTAACCATTTCACCCAAAGGTGAGATAATGTCATTAAGACAAAAGAGGTTACTGGAAACGATAGGAAATGAGAAGACCTTAAGAGAAGGAACCTGAAACCCAATCCTAAACAGGAAACAAGGGATAAACCACTAGTCCTGTCCAAAAAACAGGGAAGGTGTATGAACTGGGCGATAGGCGAACCTCTATCGCTTAATCACTCCAAATCACAAAAATCAAGAAAATTATTTTATTAAATTTTATAATCATTAAAAAGAGTCCAGTTTGCTATGTAAATTCATGGAAATAATTTATCACACGACGGAAGCCAAAAGAAAATAGGCACATACCACGTGATTTCTTAATCTCGAGGTATCTTGCTATCGACCAGACACTCCCTCAACTGCCCAGGCGTCATATTGAGTTAAACTTAAAGCATATACTGTATATCAGTAAATGGTGTTCGATCCCATGACTTCAGATTCTCGAAAAGAAAAAAAATACTCGGTGTTAATCCTCGTCAGTTATTGAACTGTTGAACTGTGATGGACCCAAGATTTACGGAAAAGATACGCCATAATTGAGATTGAAGATGTCAATAAATCATTGAATATGTGTCAAAATTGAGATCTGTCTGTTTTTCACCTGCTTGCCATTAGCTTTGCCTTGATAATAGGCCGCTTCCTAAATACATTGATTTTCGGATTTCCAAATCTAAGCTTCATCACAGTTCAATAATTGAAAAGGATTTACATAAAATTTTTCCTTTTTTTTCTTTTTTTTTTTATAATCGTTTCACCCCGAGCAAGGCATTTCACTGACAGTGTTGCGCAGGGGGTTACATAGAGGGGAAAGTGGTAAGAAAGGATGGTTAGATATAGGAAGTGTCAGAAGGAGGGTGATAGACGGGTAAGGATACTGAGGGTTGGGTAGATGGTGAGAGTGTTGGGAGAATAGATGCAAGTTAGTGTGATAGGAGTTGTCTATTGACCTTACATTTAAACTCCTGGAGAATGTAGCTGTCGGAAAAAGAGACATGTGGAAGGGAATTCCACAGGTGGGAAGCGCGAGAAAAGAAGCTGCTGGAGTAGAAATTACGGTTACATCTTATCTGTTTCACTGTAAAAGGGTGGGACCTAGTTGCTAATCTAGTATCTCGTGTAAATTCGTACCTATGCGGCACCAATGATCTAAGTTCATCGGAGGAGAAGCTGTGAAAGTATTTATAGAAGAGGCACAGGGAAGCCACGTCACGCCGGTGAGAGAGTGGTTGCAGCCGGTCTGCCAAGTCAGTATCGATCACGTTACAGATTCTCCGTTGTATTTTGTCAAGAAGCCCGAGGAGAGTAGCAAGGGCACCCGACCAGATGTGGCAGCAGTATTCAATACACGGGCAGATTTTAGATTTATATATGTGCAGGATAGATTCAGACGGGAGAAACTTCCTGGCCCTGCACAGAGAACCGACTTTCACGGTAATTTTCAAAATATTTCAGCTTCTTCATGCTATTATTAAATTCTAATATTAATTTCATCATAACATTTTTTTTACATATTTTATGAGTAGCATAAATACAAGAGTGATTTCTATTTTGAAAAAAGAAATCAACTCAATGCCGTCAATGAAATTTGAATCAAGCTTTGTTTGTAGTCAGTCGTTTTAACAACTGCCTAGTCGGCGAAAAACTAATGCAATGATGCATTCATTACTGTGAATTTTTGTTGCTTCGAGATTTTAGAATTCCTACTTTTTCTATTCAGAAGGCACCTCGATGTGGTGCAATGCTTAGCAAGCTTGTCTCGCTAGAATCATTACAAGTGAGTTCGATCCTCACTGGGTTCCCTCATACTTTCGGCTTTGTGCGACATCTAAGCTGCACTTAGAAATTTACCTCCTTTTTCTATTCAGTCATGTGAATATTAAACAACCCAAGCGGATATTTGAATTCAGGTTGCCGATTTATTAAAATTCAATAATTTATTTATAGATTTTGACAAAATATCTTCTCACTCAACCAACTGCGATTGTTTTTAAAAATAAACATATTTTGCTTACAAGTAAATTAATTTATAAGTTAAAAAAGATATATCCCGGGTTCTACTAAGTGCTGACAAATCTAATCTACATCTAAACTTATTTATAATTGGAACTTTGTCTGTGTGTGCGTGTGTGTCCGTTACCTATAGACTCCGAAACGGCTGAACCGATTTTCTTGAAAATTTACACAGTTGTACAATAAGTGTCTGCGAGTGTTCTTAGCTAGGTTTTGTGTCAAGGTACCTCCAATAAATATCGAAAAAAATCAGGTTATAGAAGGAGTGGTCTGATTTTAATCAAATTTGATACACTCATAGACAAAGACACAAGAAACGATATTCAGAAGTTTCAAGGTTGCAGTTCTTACAATAGTGCAGAAAATCGATAATATATATATATATAAATCGATATTAGGAAATCAAAATTTGACTTACATCCATTCATTTTTCTTTCAGACTGCGGTTTCGCTTTAACTGGAAACAACTATTGCTTTTTAGTCTTTCGTTCCAGCGTCCAAAGAGTCTGAGCTCCAGGACCATGGATTAGTTTTAAAGCTTTCTTTACACCCGAGCAACGCCGGGATATACTGCTAGTGGTTTTATATTAAAATTTTCTCTAATATTTCTTCTGGATAATGGAACAAAGATTTTTCAGATAAAATTATTTTTCATCACTTGTCGATTTCTCACCGAAATGTTTATTTATAACAAAATGGCCGCCACACTAAAATCATCCCGAAACATCAAAGCAACCGGATTATTGAATCACGAATAAGTGAGATTCGACCAGTATAAAGTTGTAACAGCTGATTTTTATACGTTCTACTAAGTACACGTTTACTTCCCGTTAGGTACACATATTGGGGCGAATATCCTTTGGCTTTCGCAGCGAGTGTGGAGCAGGAGGAATCGGTGCGAATCCTTTGCGCCAAAGGTGCCAATCCAAACTTACAGGATAGCAACGGAAATACAGTGATGCATATTCTTGTCATTCAAAACAAATTGGTAAGTCTACCAAGATATTTATGATTCTTTTTAATTAACTATTCCAGCAAAAAATAAATGCCGAAACCATTCTGCTTTATTTTCTTCTTCATTAAGTTCAGCTCCCAGGATCAGATAACGTCCTTCACCTGTAAAAGTGAAGTTGTGTCTGATAAACCAGACTTCTTAAATTGATACAAATCGGATCCAAATTGAACCAGAAATTCGGTACCATGGGTCTTACTTTCTCAGTTGGTTAAAAAATCACAAGATGTATCTCTTTAAACCACGTCAGTCCACAATCTTTATTTTAGCGTGTTAAAAGCTTTGAAAGCCTAATTTTATTCGATTAATTTTACACGACAAATTTTATTTCAACCGTTTTTACTAACCGTCGAACTAATCATTTTACTGACATTCATCATAGTAGGTTTATATTTAAAGAATACATGTTACTTTCTTCTTTTAATAAATATTAAAACCTCAAAAAATGTGCACTAAAGAAATATAGCCTATTATATTTTTTATTTTCTACGTAATCATTTTTATATAATTTTACATTTTTTTATTTAGTTTTTATAACCTCTCCATTTTATCAAGTCTACGACCTTGTAATGGTTTAAAAACCAACTTGTGAATCGTTCCTTATTTTAGCAACGGGGATTCATTCACCGTTTCAAGGTCCGAACTTTTAAAAACACCCCCTGCGTGATGATTTTGTAAAATCCATGATAAAATGTATAAGTGTACAATGTATAAGTATAAAATGTATAAGTGCTAAATGTACTAAAATAAAACCGTTTTCTTTCTTCTGGCAACGTTACCATTTTTATCGCAGAAAATGTTCCTTCTTTTGTTCTCGTTGGGTGCTCGACTGGACATTCGAAACCGTCAAGGTTTGTCACCGCTCTCTCTTGCTGCCAAATTAGCCAAAAAAGAGGTAAGTGTTAAAGAAGTATTTAGTTTTCTGATAGTCAAAATCTAAGACAAAAGTTAAGATATTTCTTGAAAAGAATTTCTAGTCATTGAACTTTGATATGCATATTATTCTCAAATTATAATTTAGATTTGGTACAAAGCCACAAATATGAGGTCAGTAAGTTAAGTGCCATACATGATACACGCATGGGCAACCGTGTCTCTTTCGAGACATGACTGATGGGGTTTTTTTTCCGCAGTAGATTGCCAATACTTTCTGCGGTAGAATGGTTGCCAACCAAGGATATAGAACCAAATCTTTCCTGCTATTCAACCCGTAGCTGGAGAAAGGAAAGATGGATTAATACGTTTCCCAAGGGTATTTACGCATAAGTGAATTCAGCTGAAATTCGAACTCGGCTCTCCGATTTCTCGTTCCAAACCGATGTTCACTGCACCACAACGTATATCTGTTTCTACTATATATTTTGATATTCTTGACAAAATACAATTCAAAGAATTCATCCTGAATTCAGTCACTTTCTCATCGATGTAACATAGCTTCCCTCTGTTTTTTCTAGAAATAGTGCTAACCCTACGCAAACCCCTTCATCCTCCGCGCAAACTAGACTGGTTGCCAACCAAGGCCATTGAACTTAATCAGCCCTGCTATTTAACCCATAGCTGGAGAAAGAAGAGATGGATTATTATCTTTTCCAAGAAATATACAGTGTTACTGCATACAAAATGTTAAATAAAGAGTTTCATTTGTTTTATAGATTTTATTGGCCTTTGTCAAGGTTCATAATGTTGTTGTTATTGCTACGGACTGCTCGGTTTGTTCAAGAATTAACCTAACCACTCTCTTTTCATCTATCATTGTGATATGCCAGTGACGAATCAATATATCTGTCCGTGGGACAGAGTGCGGAGGTGAAGAGTTGCATTTATACCTTTCGTGAGAGTTTTAGTGTTAAGTGAATATAAACAACTTCGGCAAACGTCGAGCGGTTCGTCGATTCTATTTTTATGATGCTAACCACTACGCCACTATCACACCGCCATTTTGTTCGGAATAGTATGACAAGAAACTAAAACATTATTTACATTGTTCGGACTGTTGCCCTTATCTTTATTTCCTTATTCACGACGTTTTGGCCCTTGTACTATCCTGCCTTCTTCAGGTAATATTTCTTGGAATTTCAAAGAACATGGCAATAAAAAAGAGGACAACAGTCCGAGTTATGTAACTAGTGTAAATAATTACAATACCCCATCTCAGAAATCTAGACAGGACCTGAAAAGTCGTGAATATGACAACACTCCGAACAACGTAAAAAGAAACTCAGAAATCTAGACAGATCATGAAGAAAGCCAGAGCATACAACGGCCAAAACGTTGTGAATATTACAATAAAGATGAGGACAACAGTTCGAAGTTAAAAATGTTACTAGTCATAGTTTACATGAGAAAAGAATGTATCAAACTCAGATGCCATATAGTTTTAGTAAACGGTGAGCCTGTGAAAGGGTGAGTAGTGACATTTACTAAAATGTATGTTTCTCTATACCTGGCACATGTTCATTTGCACGAACAAATCTTTTCGTTTATAATACTGAAAAACTAATTAAGGAATGGTAATTAATGGAGACTCTTCTTTTGTTAGATCTGAATTCGTCTCGCTGTTAGCTTCTCGTCATACTATTCCGAGCAAAATGGTGATGTGATAGTAGCGTAGTGGTTAGCATCATAAAAATGGAATCAGCAAACATTTTGACTTTTACTGAAGTTGTTCTCTAATCATTTCATTTATATCTTTGCGAAATTGGTATAGATTTGCATATGCAAACGGAAATTTTTAACTGACCTATTACGACCTGAGACGCACTCGAAGATTTTTAAATTTACTCAAATCAACAGCAATTAGTTGAACATTTTCTTTTTAGACGCCGCGATTTGTTTTCTACTACATCGGCAAATTTCTAATCTTATTTTTTATTTTAATCATTTCTGTTGTTTCCTGGAGCTTGCCATTTATTTATAATTTGGTTGGTTGAAAACCAAATAGCCTCTAACAAAAGTAAAACATGTATAAAATAAAAAATACTGCCCAAATGCAGCCCACACATACGCAGATGTATCTCTAAAGATCCGCTAAAAAATGGCACGAAAAAAAAATGCCCTAACTTAAAAGTTAAGTGGGAAAATCTTTGTTATTATTAAGAAAAAGATCAAAGAATTTTTATTAATAAATTATATTTTTGGTTAAAGATTCCATTTTTGCAGCAGCAGGTGACCATAAATTAGTAAAGTAAATTTTAGTGGTTTCTTGTGGTGAAAAAAACATTGATTTGAAAATTCTTGTAAAAAATCAAATAACTGTCGGATTTTAATGAAATTTTCAAGAACTTATTCATAATGAATGGAATTATTTTAGAAACGTTTCCTTCTTAAACATTTCTTTTTTTACATTTGTTACCCCCCCCCCCCCCGCCACACACACACACATTTCACTTAATGAAATTTGGAGAAATTTATTTTTGTAGGCTTCTTATTCGCAAATTGTTAAGTTAAATCTTCAATTTTTGTTTGTAAAACAGGACCCCCCCTAATTACAGAAAATCTGTTCTGAATCGTAATATAAAAAAATGCAGTAAAACTACGACATTATTTAATTAAAAAAGTTTGTAACTTGTTTAATTAATAAAATATTTTATGTACACTGTTACACTATTGTCATCGGAAAATTGTTTTGATGAGTAACGAATTTTTTCAAGAATTTTTATTTTAATTAAAATAATTTATAAAGTTTTAAATCTTTTAAAATGCTGTAACGGCTGGATAATATTATTATTAAGTAAAAACCATACTTCTTCTTCTTCTTCTTCTTCTTCTTCTTCTTCTTCTATGTGCCCTGTCCCTTCAGGACGTAGGCGATCATGGTTCTCCACGTCTCCCTATCCCTTGTGGCTCTTAGTATGTTTGCTCCTGTTGCTCCTGGCAACCCCCGTTCCGTCATCCACCTGATCAGACCCTGCAAATATGTTATCCGCTGCCTTCCTCTGTCTCTCCTTCCTTCTATCTGACCAGTCAGTATCAGGTTCTCCAGGCTTTCCTTCCTCATTGCGTGTCCCAGGAACTTCAGTTGTCTCTTCCTGATGCTCAGCATCAATTTCCTTTTTGTTGCCATTCTTTCCAACACCTCATCGTTGCTTGCAGGATATCCGTAGCATCCTTCTGTAGAACCACATTTCGGTCGCTTCCAGTTTTGTCCTCATTTTCGATGATATTGTCCAGCATTCACTGCCGTATTGAAGAACTGACATCACGTAGCAGTCTAGCACTCTTTTCTTCGTTTCTATTCAGATTTTCCTGTGTGTTAGTATTTTACTCATCTTCTGGAACGCGTCCTTGCCAATTCGCCTTCGGATCTCCGTGTCGCACTTTCCATCTTTTGTTAGAACACTTCCTAGGTACTTAAATTTTTCTACTTGCTTGATTCTGTTATCCCCCATCTGTATTTGGAATTTTGTGTTGTATTTTTTGCTGATGACCATGCACTCAGTTTTCTTAAAGTTTATTTGTATTCCCTTTTTGTCACTCTCTACTGCTACTTTCTGTATGAGCTCTTGTAGTTTCCTTTCCGTGTCCGCAATCAGCACTGTATCGCCCGCATACCTTATGTTGTTCAGGTTGTGGCCTCCAATAACAAATCCTGGCGTGTCATCTAGGGTCCTCAAAATATTCTCGCTGTATAGTTTGAACAAATCCGGTGAAAAAACACATCCTTGTCTTACGCCTTTTTCTATCTTTGTGTATCTACTGAGATCGTTACCTGTCCGTATGCAGGCCGTTTGCTGCCAGTAGAGATTCTTGATTATTCTTATGTCTTTCCCGAAAATGTCGAGGCTGCCTAGCATCTCCATCAATTCTTTGTGTCGTATTTTGTCGAATGCTTTCGCGTAGTCAATGAAGCATAGGTACAAGTCTTTCTTCGTTTGTAATGCCCTTTCAGAGAGCATCCTAATCATGAATATGGCGTTCCTTGTTCCAGTGTCTTTGACGAACCCGCACTGTTCCTGCCCTATCTCTGGCCTGATTCTGCTTCTCGCTCTATTCATCAGGATTCTGACAATCAGTTTTGTGATGTGACTCATTAAGCTGATAGTTCTGTGTAGTTCATACTCGTTTGCACCAGGTTTCTTCGGCAGTGCTATAAATATCGTCTGGTATTATTGCGCTGCTATAAATTTCGTAATAAACGAAAAACCATACTTACTAATCGTTAATGGAATAGTTTACTACAATTCAACGACCACAGTATTTTAAAAAGAATTTTAAATTTTCTTTCAGTAAAATTAAAATTTATTGATAAATTTTGAACATTTCTTTTACAAACGTCTTCGTAAGTAAAACTATAAAGTCAAAGTACCAAACATTTAAAAGAATATTAAATTACTTGTAATATTTACTTAAATTTTTAAACTTTTACAGTTATGTCCTCCGTAAAAAAAAAACCAAACATATGTCTATCGAATTAAAAACGCTTTACTGCGATATTTTAAACTAAAAGTAATATGTTTCAATTGAGATTAATTAAACTTAATTAAACTTAATTAAACTGATTAATTAAATCAGCTAATATTCTTCAAACAATGTTTCAAAAAAGTATATTTTATTTTTAAGGATGTTTTTAATAAAAAGAATCATCTTGACTTGACTCACTAATATAGCTGATTTTGTGCCATTTAAAACAATTTCAAAAACAATATTTCCAATCATTTTCAATTCGGTTTGAAAAACAGCAAATATTTTGTTTATTGAAAACTTTCATTTTAATATATTAACTTGAAATTAAAATTCAGATAAACGCTTCAAGAAAGATCTTTCATTTTTTAAAAAGCATTTCAAACCTTAGGAATCACTTTTTAAATGCACCTATATATATATATATATATATATATATATATATGGATTGATATCCGACAAGATGAATAGAATAATTAAAGAACAGGTAGAAAAAAGTGTCTTTAATCTAACATGTTTCACTTTAACAAGCTGCTTCAGACGAAATAAAATTTTAAAAAAATTGTTTTCATTTTTTTATTATAATGTTTCAAAAATATTTTTAAAATACTTCAAAAATTTGTTGTTTTTAGCTGATTAACTTAAGTGAAGATTCAATTTGCCAATCAAAAATTGAAAAAGTTTAATACAAATTGTGTGTCTTCGTATTTTAAAAATATTATTTATTTATTTATTTACTTTTTGTGTGTATAATTGAGGTTTTCTTCTTGCATGGAAATTTCTATGTGTATATTAAAAGGTCATGTGTTTCACGGTTTCTTCCCCTTACAGGAAAGAAATCGCCATACACTCATCTTATCTCGCATCTGTCGAGCTGTCATCACATTTCAAATACGGTGTAAGGGTCAGAAAGTTCAACTCTGTGTTTAGGAAATAGTTTTATTCTAAATTTCATGCTATAAATAAGTAATACTTGCGTAAATCAGATTGATTTCACATTAAATTTGTTAATTTTCCAAAAATATTGTCACAGATGTATATTTTATTTTTGCAATATTTTTAAAACCAAGAATTAACTTTTGTTTACAAATGTGTCGATAGTTACAAAATAGCCGAAAATTTGAAAAGTTTTTTTTTAAAAGAGAAAAATTTTAGATTGCAATCAATATAATTTCTGTTTGTACTGCAACAGTATTTTGCTTACATAGCTCATCAGTGCGGTTAGACATCCGATTGCTTTTTACCCAGGATTGAAACCCGACCGAATTGGCATCAGTCAGCGATTCTACCTCTGCGCTATGGTAGAAGGAGGCAGACCTTTAGCGTGTGATATACGATGTATACATACGCCAGTAGTTAGTGTTCTAAATTCATTACTGAATGAAGGATGCGTAGATGCTAGAGTAGCTACTGTTTTTTCAAAGTTTTCAAATATATATATATATATGCTGAATCCCATTTTTATATGGCTCTGAAACGGAGAGGTTGGATATTTTATTAAATTTTAATATTGCTACAACCGTTAGCAAGTTGGTCTCGCAGATCACTGCAGTTAAGTTTGATTGAGTTTTGTTTAATGGCATATCAACCTCTGTGGGTTATTTAATGTCAAAAAGTTGGGGTTTTAAAGTATTTTGTTTAATTTTTTTTTTTTTAATCATATCACCCCGAGCAAGGCGGTATCGCCACTGATGTGCAGGGGGCTACATAGGAGTGTAAAGATTGGAAAAGAGAAAGCCGGAAACTACATCCTAAATAGAGAACAAGGGATGAGCCTCTTCTCCTGTTCAATAGACGTGGGTGGAGTGTGAACCGGGCGATAGTTTAGTGTATCTACTCCAATTGAAAAAAAAAAGTGAGAAGATTGGAAAAGAGAAAACCGGAAAATACGTGTCATTGGAATACTCAAATTCATTGAGCAACTTTTCTTCCTTTCTATTCCCTTCATCACAAAATTTTTAACTTTAAATTTGGGGTTTTCTTTAGCCTGCTTCTCCCACTTAGAAAACTATTCATGGCACTGAACAGATGATTAAGTATAAATTTTATTGATCACCCAAGAAGAGGTGTGAAAAGCACTATTACATAAAAAAAAAGAACAGATACATTTAAAAAAAATATGTTTGCAAAAATTGAAAAATTACAAAATGTAACCATTTTAAAAATAATGTCCTGTTAACCTCTAAAATAGGATCTACTCCCTAGAATTAGGAATCTAAAATAATCATAAAACAAAAGAAAAAGCGAAACTGATTACATTTTGAAATTTTCTTAAAAAAAATTTTTTTTATGGATTCATGCATCAAAGTTAAGTTTAAGCATTTATCCAGTTCATTTTTTATTTTATTTTTTATAAAATGTATCCAGTTTAATCATTTTTTTATTTTTTATTTTTTTCATTTAATGTAAATGATCTTAAAAACAAAAACTGGACACTTTTTAAAAAATTCATTTCATTTTTAATAGCCCAAATTTAAAGTTCTAAGAATATTTCTCATTAATATATTTATTTTATATGAATTCTATTTAATATTTTTATTAAGAAAAATCATAAAAGCAACAGCCAATCACAAATACTTCAAATTTATTATCTATTCAGATTCCAAAGCAGCCCTCTTAGCACAACAGGACAAAGATACATCAAACCTTCTCATCTCAAAACTCCTAAACAAAATGAACATTCTTTCCAAAAATAATAGTATCATACTCACCTCGATATCAAGCCATATTGATATATACAGAAATGAAAGGGCAGACAAAGCTCCCCACCCCAAAAAATGCACTCCTTACAAAGTACCCCAATGTTTGGTTATAGTGAGAAGGTTGATTTAGTCAGATTTTGATTTTTTTATTTTATTTTAGAAAATTGAAGATGTCTTGTTTTGTATTCAAAAATGTATTGCTGGTCATAATTTTTTTTCCTTCAAAAATGTATTGTTGGTAATATTCTTCCTTCAAAAATGTATATTTTTCTATAAAAGTTTATTTTTATACTTTCATGGTGTTTTGATCCCAGATTGGGGGTTAACTATTTGCTCATAGCTGGGACCCTAACAGGTGCTACCACTCTGGGTCAGGGTAGATTTGGGAACAACAGCAATTAAAAGGTGGTTCCATGCTTCTCACAACCTCCCAATCATAGGCCTTGCTGCCGGATGCAGTTTACTGTCATACCCAGGACCTTAAGTTTGATGCTTACTGGGTGTCACATATATGTGGCTGTGTGTGACAGCTGAGCTATGCTTTATAAAAAATTATTAGTTCCCTCTCGATTCTTTTCAGTATCCACATTGATTTCAAACTTCTTCAACTTAGCAAGAAATCAATTCTCTTTATTCCTTTCCAATTATGTTAAATAATAATTGCTGTAAGTGCAGTATTGAAATGAATTCCCTTGCGTGAGATTATAAAGGTTTCTTATCCCATCAATGTTAATTGACTCTCTCTAAAAACGATCCGTTTTTTCCTTAGTAGTCCACACCTATTTAATAATGCTGACCTTTTTTGTTTCATGCGGTTAACATTCGTTCATGGTAAATGCAGTTGAAGCAATACAGAAAATGATATTGATGTGAAGGACATGTGGGCAAATATTGATATTCATACTTCTAGAGTATCAGATTCTGTTAATAGCTAAGAAAGAAAAAAACAGAGTTAATAATATTTGTTCATCAATCGTTAGACGCTTTCCAACCAACCACGAAATAAAGGAGCGTCTGCCACTGTCAGGAAATGGACAGAATCAAAGATTCCTATGTTCATAGCACTGACTAGCGATGTTGCCAGTCAGTCACGTAGGAAACTTTGAATTGAATGTTTCAATTATTTATTCAGTATTTGCACAGCTTTTAAGAATAACAAATTTGTCTTTGTTGGAATATGTTTTTTGTTTTTTTTTAAGTAAGGTTCACTCGCGGTAGATAGGGTTACGTTAAGATGTAGTTTATAGGAACAGAAGGGAGAGATAACGTTTAATTCTAGTCTTGAACAGATTAAGATTGTAGTGATCAGTGAAACAATACGTTAAGATGTAGTTTATAGGAACAGAAAGGAGAGATTGTGGTGATACCGACCAAGCATAGCGAGGGACCGGATGTTTGCACTCTCACGACCAAAAAGCAAATGACCAAAACTAGTCGGTGTGCAGCCAGATCGACGCAGATGTTCCGGTTGAAAACTAGAAATTAATTAAATATTAAATTCCAGTTCGCGAGCCTACGCGAATTTTATTTATCGGTCAATGGGAAGCCCAGAATCAAATACAAGTGTGAATTCCCAAATAATCTACTGCGGTCCAAAACGAAGATATAAAAAGCCAATACAGAAAGCATCGCCAGACAGACAGACTCGAAAAAGACGAGTGTAATTAGTATCTCCCTTGATCGACATCAATCGGCTTACTATGCTCGCCTCCCTTACCTCTCTTTTCCTTCTTCCCTGTCTCAAAACTGCTTACTGACCTAAGGAGCGGATACATAAAAGACATTCCTTACTTACAACGCACCCACATACCTAAGTATTAATTCCCTTTTCAGCATTTTATTGCCATTAACATTTTAACGTCCGTTGGCCCCATATTTAAAGGATTACATTAATAGCAAAAACCTTAATTGATATGTGTGTATATATAAAATGTTATTTCTCAACTCAATCTGCTTTTCTTGATTTATAATCTTTATGATTTATAGTGGGCTATCTACATCGAGGTCAAATTCCGTTAATCTGCAACAGCATACTACTACACTTGAAAAGAACGCCTACCCACTATAAGGTAACGTTTAATCCTAGTCTTGAACAGATTAAGATTGTAGTGGTCAGTGAAACAATACGTTAAGATGCAGTTTATAGGAACAGAAGGGAGAGATAACGTTTAATCCTAGTCTTGAACAGATTAAGATTGTAGGGAACATTGAAACATACGTTAAGATGCAGTTTATAGGAACAGAAGGGAGAGATAACGTTTAATCCTAGTCTTGAACAGATTAAGATTGTAGGGATCATTGAAACAATACGTTAAGATGCAGTTTATAGGAACAGGAGGAAGAGATAACGTTTAATCCTAGTCTTGAACAGATTAAGATTATAGTGGTCAGTGGAACAATACGTTAAGGTGCAGTTTATAGCAACAGGAGGGAGAGATAACGTTTAATCCTAGTCTTGAACAGATTAAGATTATAGTGGTCAGTGAAACAATACGTTAAGATGCAGTTTATAGGAACAGGAGGAAGAGATAACGTTTAATCCTAGTCTTGAACAGATTAAGATTATAGTGGTCAGTGAAACAATACGTTAAGATGCAGTTTATAGGAACAGGAGGGAGAGATAACGTTTAATCCTAGTCTTGAACAGATTAAGATTATAGTGGTCAGTGAAACAATACGTTAAGATGCAGTTAATTGGAACAGAAGGGAGAGATAACGTTTAATCCTAGTCTTGAACAGATTAAGATTGTAGGGAACATTGAAACATACGTTAAGATGCAGTTTATAGGAACAGGAGGAAGAGATAACGTTTAATCCTAGTCTTGAACAGATTAAGATTGTAGGGATCATTGAAACATACGTTAAGATGCAGTTTATAGGAACAGAAGGGAGAGATAACGTTTAATCCTAGTCTTGAACAGATTAAGATTGTAGGGATCATTGAAACATACGTTAAGATGCAGTTTATAGGAACAGAAGGGAGAGATAACGTTTAATCCTAGTCTTGAACAGATTAAGATTATAGTGGTCAGTGAAACAATACGTTAAGATGCAGTTTATAGGAACAGGAGGGAGAGATAACGTTTAATCCTAGTCTTGAACAGATTAAGATTATAGTGGTCAGTGAAACAATACGTTAAGATGCAGTTTATAGGAACAGGAGGAAGAGATAACGTTTAATCCTAGTCTTGAACAGATTAAGATTATAGTGGTCAGTGAAACAATACGTTAAGATGCAGTTTATAGGAACAGAAGGGAGAGATAACGTTTAATCCTAGTCTTGAACAGATTAAGATTATAGTGGTCAGTGAAACAATACGTTAAGATGCAGTTTATAGGAACAGAAGGGAGAGATAACGTTTAATCCTAGTCTTGAACAGATTATGATTGTAGGGAATATTGAAACATACGTTAAGATGCAGTTTATAGGAACAGGAGGAAGAGATAACGTTTAATCCTAGTCTTGAACAGATTAAGATTATAGTGGTCGGTGAAACAATACGTTAAGATGCAGTTAATTGGAACAGAAGGGAGAGATAACGTTTAATCCTAGTCTTGAACAGATTAAGATTGTAGGGAACATTGAAACATACGTTAAGATGCAGTTTATAGGAACAGGAGGAAGAGATAACGTTTAATCCTAGTCTTGAACAGATTAAGATTGTAGGGATCATTGAAACATACGTTAAGATGCAGTTTATAGGAACAGAAGGGAGAGATAACGTTTAATCCTAGTCTTGAACAGATTAAGATTGTAGGGATCATTGAAACATACGTTAAGATGCAGTCTATAGGAACAGAAGGGAGAGATAACGTTTAATCCTAGTCTTGAACAGATTAAGATTATAGTGGTCAGTGAAACAATACGTTAAGATGCAGTTTATAGGAACAGAAGGGAGAGATATCGTTTAATCCTAGTCTTGAACAGATTAAGATTGTAGGGAACATTGAAACATACGTTAAGATGCAGTTTATAGGAACAGGAGGAAGTGATAACGTTTAATCCTAGTCTTGAACAGATTAAGATTGTAGGGATCATTGAAACATACGTTAAGATGCAGTTTATAGGAACAGAAGGGAGAGATAACGTTTAATCCTAGTCTTGAACAGATTAAGATTATAGTGGTCAGTGAAACAATACGTTAAGATGCAGTTTATAGGTACAGGAGGGAGAGATAACGTTTAATCTTAGTCTTGAACAGATTAAGATTATAGTGGTCAGTGAAACAATACGTTAAGGTGCAGTTTATAGGAACAGAAGGGAGAGATAACGTTTAATACTAGTCTTGAACAGATTAAGATTATAGTGGTCAGTGAAACAATACGTTAAGGTATAGGAACAGAAGGGATAGATAACGTTTAATCCTAGTCTTGAATAGATTAAGATTTTAGTGATCACTGAAACAATGTCTTGGGAGCCGGTTCTCCAGAGCAGTGGCTCGTGGAAAGAAGCTGTTCGAGTGAAAGCCATGAAGGTTAGACTTGGCGGAACCAAGGAATATAGTTTGTCCAAGCAATTTTCATGGAGGTAATAAAACAGCATCGAGAGGCTTGCCACATTCCGCTTGTGAGGGAGAGGTTGGAGGGATGAAATAATTCGTCACCCAAAAAGACTCGGAGATGCTTTTAAACTTGGTCGAGACCGGAAAGTGAGGATTAGGCAGCTCCCGCCTATATATAACAACATGACTCCATTTTCGGCCTGACCTGGTAAAGATAGAGGCGGTAAATATTTACTGAAGCTGTACAGGAAGCCGACCATTTTTACTGCATCTTTGGCGATGGATTTTATGTAAGAGTCCCACTTGAGGTCAAGGATGAGTTTAAGGCCTAATCGTATCTCAAGTAAACTTGGTCTACCAGTCTCTGTGGTATCGATGTACGTTGTCGTGCAGTGGATATCGGTTTGGAACGAGAAATCGGGGAGTCGAGTTCAAATTCCAGTTGAATTCCTTGCCTTCACTTCCGCACAAATACCCTTGGGAAAGGTATTAATCGCTCTATTTCTTCCAGTTATGGGTTAAATAACAGGACAGATTGGGTTCTATCGCCTTGGTTGGTAACCAGTCTACCGCAGAAAGTAATGACAATCTACTGCGGGATAATCTTCTGCTCAGTCAGTCATGTCTCGAAAGAGGCATGATCGCCCAAGCATGTATTACGTATGGCACATAACTGACTGAGTATAAGAGACGGAGCTTCCCCGAGGGCACATCCGTTCATCGTGACTGGTACTTGTTCGGGATCCGATCAGCGATAATGGAATTTAACGATCAACTGTCAATCCCTGATCATCAAAAATATACTCGATCATTTGCGAATATATTTGCTGATGATATAACGGTATATGAGTGAAACACTAGATGATCAGAAGTTGGCAGCAGCTGATCTCTCGTCTGGCAGCTCAGTTGTGGAAAAACTGACTGGTCATCTAATCTAAACTTATTTATAAATGGAACTTTGTGTGTGTGTGTGTGTGTTCGTTATCTATAGACTCCGAAACGGCTGAACCGATTTTCTTGAAAAATTACACAGTTGTACTATAAGCGTCTGCGAGTGTTCTTAGCTAGGTTTATGTGTCGAGCTACCCCCGATAAATATCGAAAATCGATAATCGAAAAGATCGGGTTATAGAAGGAGTGGTTCGATTTTAATCAAATTTGATACATTCATAGACAAAGACATAAGAAACAATATTCAGAAGTTTTAAGGTTGCAGTTCTTACAATAGTGCAGAAAATCGATAATATATATATATAAGGTAAGATGTTTGTTTGTGTGTCTGTTTATCTGCCTGTATGTCTGTATTTTTTTCAGCCCTTTTATTTTAGTTTTTGCTTCGGGTTTGGTTCTAAGTAGGTATAATTGTAGTTCTTAGTCTCAGCCAAGATACCATTTACTCAGAGGACTTATTTAGCCTTCAAAATTCAGTTTACGACGAAAAAATCTTATTTGATATCGATACCAGGAAGTCAAAATTTGACTTGCATCCATTCATTTTTCTTTCAATCTACGGTTTCGCTTTAACTGGAAATAACTATTGCTTTTTAGTCTTTCGTGCCAACGTCCAAAGAGTTTGAACTCCAGGACCATGGATTAGTTTTAAAGCTTTCATTACACCCGAGCAACGCCGGGCTATACTGCTAGTATTCTATAAAATTAAAACGATTGCTTTATTTTATTGCTGTAGCCTATACTAACAGGTAGGTCATCTTTTTTAGATCAGCTACCAATTTAATCTTATCGAACTGATCAGATTTACCATTAAGAAAGGAGTAAATAGTTGTGTCATCTTTATAGATATTGAGTTGAGGACATTAAAACTTGTTTGGTTGTGCCGTGTGAGACTATTTTTTTTTCTTGCCAGAATCTATCTTACACATTTATTCGTCCGTGCATTGGATATTTTTACATGTGGTTTGGTGCTTTTGCTATGCATTTAGAGAGTCTTGATAAAATACAAAGAATCTGCAATGTTATTGGTCTTGAGCTAGCATTTCGGCTGTTGTAATGTAGTTTCCCTGTAACTTTTCTATACATAATTTAATGGTAATTCTTCTGGTAAACTTTCCTCTATGGTACCTTGACTTAATGAATTTAAAGGCGGTACTAGATTGGCGGTAAGGTCTTATTATTTTACAATTTAAATGGCTAGATGTAATCGTAAGTTCTATGCTAGCAGTTTCTTCGTTTGCACTTCTCACTTGTGGAACTCTCTTCTAGCCTCTTGCTTTCCAGTCAAATTTTCATCTTCAAAAGTTTAAATGCCAGTAATCGTTGCCTTCTTAATTCCAGTTCTTTTATTGTTCTCTCTACTGAATAAGATATTTGATTTTCTCATATTCTTTCGTACTAATTAAATTCTTGTATTTTAGTGGTTTTATTGCCTTGCTTGTAGTGAAATTATTAAAAAAAGTTAGTTTAATTAGTACAATGATCCGGTTTCCGCTATAGTCAAAAGAGTATTCGTCCAGAAAATGGCGCCTTTGGAGTAAAAGTTACAGTTGGCGTATACTAAGTCTTAACTTTTTTTTTCTAATGTTCATCAATACAAAGCCCACGGCTACTCAAGGTAGAGGATTAGTGTGTAGAGTTGTATTAGTTTAAGAAAGAGTAAAATAACAGGAAAGGTAGACAACTAATCCTAGACTTGAAGTAGTTAATATTCAATTAGCGAATAAAATTTCAGAGTTCAGGCGGAAACGTTAGAAGTATAGAGTTGAAGTAGACATTAGAAGGGACCGGAAACCCAATCCGAAACAGGAACTAAGGAATAAACCTGTACTCCTGTTCAAAAGACCGGGGAGGACTGTGAACCGGATGTTAGGTAAAACTAATCTATAAGGTAAACTAAATGGAGGTGCGTTATAAAAGTTTTCAGTACTGAAAACGGAATCTGTAACCCGAGTTTAGATTATGATTGATGCTGCTTTTGTTCATCTAGCTTTTATGCCCCTGAAAAAGGCATATCGCCAGCGGGGCCGTGTCTATAGTAGACGACTTCTTGCAAACATTAAAAATGATGGAATGTCACGGCAAAAGCAAGGATATCAAGAACAAGATTAGATTATGCCAAATTTATCAATAGCAAAATCAAAGTTACAAGAAAGAAATTACAAAAACGTTTCAGTATTTTAAATTCCCTGGATGATCATGCTGGAAGCCATCAGTTTTGCTCTGAAAAGGATAGCATATCAGTGCAACACGAGAAGACATGGTTCGAACCCGGATGCGATTGGAGGAAGTCTTTTGGAGCTAGCTGAAGTAGTTAGGACTGAAGATGATAGCGGCTAGCTAGCGAATGTTATTGTTTAAACTGCTGTTGGTGGCTATGTCAAGGGCTGGTTTCGGTTGCTGTTCTTACAATTACCTCTTCACCAGAGGGGGGCGTGTACTACTCCTCGGTTTTGTTTTTGTGTGCTGATTTTATGATTAAAAATGTTACAACATTGGCGGGTTTAAGGCTACTTCTGGTTTCGAATGAACAATCGTAAAGCAATTTTGAATTACGAAATATAATACAAATAGACATTGCACAACCAAGAGCAGAAAAGAAGTCGTATTTACTTCCGGGACCCTCGGAAAGTATCACCGAAACAATTCACAGAATTATTAATCTCGACCATACTGTTTTAGGTCACACATAATTTTAAGAATTAGCAAGAGGATATGATAAACATGAATCCGCATCTCGCTCTATCCCATGTCAATATATATTAGCAAAAAATAGTGAATTAATCGTTGAATAAATCACACATCTAGAAAGGCGTAAAAATATTGTTATATCCTTTTTCAACTTTAACAAGGTGCCTTTGCGTATAAAATAGTTTTACTCGTGAAGCAATTGCTTTCCGAGTGGATTGAATAAATTAAAATTGCAGGTGATATCAGACGCCAATTATCATTTACTTTGTGTCAAATGCCTTATTCATAATTCCTGGATAAGACGGTAAACTACATCCTGCAGCAAGGCCTTTGATCGCTGTTGTTCCCAGGTTCACCCTAACCCATAGTGGTAGCACCTGTTATGGTCCCAGCTATGAGCGAATAGTGACTCTCCCAACAAAAACAAAACACTATAAAAGTATAAAAACACATTTTATAGTAAAAATGCTAGCAATACAATTTTATATAAAAACATTTTTCTAACAATACATTTCATTTTCTGTAGTTGAAGGTATATAATTTCGTTCAAAATATTTACATTTCGGCATTAGATAACCCATAGAGGTTGATATAGAGCTAAACAAAATCAAACAACCTTCTTCATAACAACTGAACGATATAATAATAATAATAATAATAATAATAATAATAATAATAATAATAATAATGAAGATAATAATAAAATAATAATAAAGATAATGATAATAATAATAAAGATAATAATAATAATAATAAAGATAATAATAATAATAATGATAAAGATAATAATAATAATTATAATGAAGATAATACTGATAATAATAATAAAGATAATAATAATAATGATAATAATAAAGATAATAATAATAAAGATAATGATAATAATAAAGATAATAATAATAATAATAAAGATGATAATAATAATTAAGATAATAATGATAATAAGGATAATAATAATAATAATAATAATATTAATAATAATAATAATAAAGATAATGATAATAATAAAGATAATAATAATAATAATAATAATAATAATATAATAATAATAAAAAACTTGTCTATTAATTGATATGGCTTGTCCAGCGGATTGTAACATAACAATCAAGGAATTTGAAAAACTGTCAAAATATAAAGACCTGGAAATTGAAATAGAAAAAATGTGGAAATTGAAAACAAGAGTTGTGCCAGTGATAGTAGGTGCACTTGGAATGATAAAAAATGGAACAAAACAACACATTGAAAGAATCCCTGGAAACCCCAGCATAAGAGATATACAAAAAATTGTCTTATTAAGTACAGCCCACACACTAAGGAAAACTTTATCTATGTAATGCTAGGGATGATAGGGAAGATAGAAAAACATGAAATGGAGTCATAACAACACGCCACGACCTGCCTTAGGTCTCCCCGCAAACTTGGTTGGTAGTGAGACCAAAGCAGAAATCGAAATATGATGGAAAATGACATAATAATAATAAAGATAATAATGATAATAATAATAAAGATAATAAAGATAATAATAATAATAATAATAATAATAATAATAAAGAAAATGTATTGTTTGGTCCTCCATTTTGCATCGTATCATTATCTCGATTAATATCTCTGTTGCGGTAATGGTTATTATTTTATTTAGATGTACGACCATATAATAAATCTGGAAAGACAGCAGTACTGGGAATACGGTGATATCACATGTGCAGGGTACCCGCTAAAAGAAATTGATACGATATCAGAAACTGGAGAAATCAATACTAATTCCACGCTTAGTCTCATTGTATACGGAGTAAGTATGGATTTAATTTCTCTCTCTCTCTTTATATATATATAGTTATTTTGAATTCTGCAAAATATAGACTGACGTATTTTTTAAAAAGAAGTAAGCATTAGATGAATCCTAAATGAAAATAGTGACCTGGTTACTCTTCATGTATTTTCTGTTGACAGGACAAAGAGGAACATCTTTTCATGATGGACGGGATCATATTTAGTCTACTGGAAGAGAAATGGCGAACGTTTGCTCGTTATCGGTAAGCTGATTCCGCTCTCCATTCCTCGTATCGTTCCAATCATCTTTTTTCTTCCTACTTTCTATATTAATCACACTTTTTACTTTTCTTATATATTTACTTTATTCATTTATTCTTTTTGAGTGGCCATTTTGTCGACTAAACTTTTGTCTATACTTCTGAGATGAGGTAGTATTTACACTATTTACATTATTTGAACTATTGTCCTCATCTTTTCTGACATGTCTACGACGTTTTCGGCCATTGTATGCTTCGGCCTTCTTCAGATGCTAAGAATGTTGAACCGAAGCCTCTATTACGATTACTGGGGTATATCATTCTCATTCAATGTGCAATGCCGCTACTGGTAACCATGTAGTTATCTCCCTTTAACTTAACTCTTCTAAGTTATTTGTTCCCCACTGCTGTAGCCTGTTGGAGAACGTACCAGTATTTCACTAGATGAAGATGCTGACTTTCTGCACACAAACAACACACTTTAGAATGGGATCAGACATATATCGGCAGGATGAAGGCTTAGCAATGGGTTCGCCATTATCACCATCACTGGCTAACATGAAATGCTTTGAAGAAATGACATTAGAATCCACATTTCTAAATCCAACTCTGTGGCTGAGATACCTTCATTCTCTGACTACACCAGGAAAAGGTCAAGACCATAAGATCATCGATGAAGTTTACTATGGAAAAAGAGAGTGACAACATACTAGCATTCCTGGATGTACTAATATCTGGAACAGAGAGGGGATTCAAGATATCCGTATACAGCATGCTACTATTCACCGGACAATACTTCAACTTCAACTCTCGCCATCCATACAATGTAAAGAAAGGGGGATCGTTCGCTGCCCGCAACATTGAGCAAAGGTCATAAGCGGCGACCCAGAGACATGCGAACAGGAAGTGGTCAGTATAAGCAGTACCCTACAACGTAACGCTTATCCAGGGTACATAGCAACAGCTTCAACGAACGTGAAAGAGAAGGTGCATGAGGATGATAACTCTCAGAAAATAGACTTGGTCTGTCTATCCTATGTGAAGGGGTTATCGGAGAAAATACAAAGGATCTTTGGTCCATGTAACATCAGGACGAACTTCAGAAATGATTCTACCTTTCGTAGATACCTCTTACCGAGTAAGACCCCCAAGAGGAGGACATGACTAAGGACTATGTGTGCACTATTCCATGTAACTGTGGAAAGAAATATAAAGGAGAAACGAGCTGTCCCCTTAAGGTAAGGCTACAAATACCTCGCAAGACCCAGGGGAGTTAGAAAAATCAGGTGTAGCTGACCACATATTGGGGGAGAAACGGGATCAAATAATAAATAGAGAACATCACTGTAAATAGTGTACTTAACTTTTGTTTCGTCTTTCTTACAACTGTGCTACTGGCTTTATTAGGATATTCAGTCAGTCAGTTAAGTGCCATACGTGATACACGATTGGGTGATCATGTCTCTTTCGATCCATGACTGACAAGATTTTCCCTCAATAGGTTGCCATTCTTTATGCGGTAAACTGTCTGCCAACCAAAGCTATGGAACCCAATCTGTCCTGCTATTTAACCCATAGCAGGAGAAAGAAGAGAAGGGTTAATAATAGCTTTCTCAAGAGTATTTGTGCGAATGCAACGAATTCAACTGGAATTCGAACTCGGCTCTCCGATATCTCATTCCGAGTCTATATCCATTGCACCACAAACTTGAGCAATTATAACAGGTTGTTTGCTTTCTAATATATCCATCTCCTCGGATAGCTGGAAAATCAGTGTTACATAAAAGACATGAACCCACTTTTCATGCTAGCTATGGTTAAATAATAGTGTGTGTGAAACCGTTTTACGCTATAAAGTAGTCCATCAGGGCGTCAGGCTAATACTCCGACCTCGTAAAATTTTGCAATTGCTACCAACAGTAACTAGGCTCCTGTAGATCGTCCGAGAAGTAAAGACAAATGTGCCGTGTGACACTGGAATCAATTTTGTATGTCGCCATTAGTTAAGAAAAAGGAAAAAAATAAGAAAATATTAAACTCCTGTTGTTATTATTTTGTTTCCACCTATGAATTACATTTAAGTCGAACTGAAATAGCAATTCTTTTCTTTTCAGGTTTTATCGAAGGTTCTTTTTTTTTACTCTTTATTTTATTATATTTGCTTCGGCTTTCGCCCTTAGACCCGGAGCTGACCCTCGTTTGGGTGGTAATGTAACAGAACTTATCGAAGATACAAAATGTAAAAAAAAAATCTACATTGAAAATGAACCACGAAATAAATGTTATCTACTGTATCCTTATACGAACTACGATTACGTAAGTAAGAATGACTGAAGTATTCCTTATTTTGCAGTCTGTTGAGAGACTCACCTCTTTTGTTGCAAAGTGTAAACATTTTTCTGTAAATATTTAATGGCTCCGAAAATACTTGTCACACAAACGATATTTGGCGGACTCGTGTGTGTCCGAGCAAAAATGAAACGTAAAAACATGAAATTTAAGCAAACAAATAATGCATGTATTAACAAAAAGAAATTGCACTAATCTGTACGCTGTTAAAACTAAAGGAAAAAAATATTAAGAACTTAACTATTGAGAATGTGCTTGTTTGTGTGTGTGACATGCGCGCATGTGCATTGCGTCTCTGTTAGTTCAATCGTCAGTGAATCGGGAAAACGAACTTATTTACGTTCTACTAAATCTTGAAGCTAGAGAGAGAGAGAGAGAGAGAGAGGAGAAGGATATGTTTTTATAGACTTAATCAGCGCCACCTAATGGGCGTTCGGCGGAACCAAGTGGGGCAACCCGCAGATCATACTGAAGAAATGTACAAAAATTATGCTAATTAGGTAAATAATTAATGAAAGAGAACTCGAGAAGACAAGGTTGTAAGTAGTAGTAGTAACAGTGGTGGTAGTTGTAATAAAATATATTACGATATGTTTTTATCTTCTTTTACTTATATGTGATGAAAGGCGATTTAATGAACGTATCATGCGTGTGCTGTGGGCCATAAATGACAGATCAGATATTAAGAAAAATTACAATATTATAATATTGTCATTGACGGTCAACATTCCAGTAGTAGTAGTAGTAGTAATAATAAAAGTGATTTTTCTGTTGTTCTGATTGGCCAGACTCGTTGTATAATTGACTCTATCTTTTAAAGCATTTCTTGAGATTGAAAAATCGTTTATGACCCCAAATAGAAAATTCTGCTTCATACGTCTTTTTAAGATTTATATTTAATTTATATTTTATAAATGCTAACATTATAAAGCTTTAGTAAAAAGACCAACTTTATCCGCATTCAGAAATTACCCCAAAAGCACCGCGACACCCAAGGTACAACAATAAATCATTTACGCATTTTCAATTAAAAAAAAAAATTAAAAAAAGAAACGTCTTTTTCTTTTTAATTTTAGAATTTATTTCGTTTTTGAACGTCGTTCTTGAAAACTACATCGTTCTTTTACAAGAAGATACGCAATTGATTCCGTGTATGAATGGTTACGTGTTTCCGCGTGTCGACATTTTATCAAGTTGTACAACCTTTTTAACATGCTGCTGGCACTGCCTCCAATTTAAAAGCAGTAGCAACAATATCTTGCGCACATAAATGGTGAGTGCAAGGAAAAAATGTTGGTATATTATGTTTTTTATATATAACTGAGTAAAAAATAGAGAAAATACACTAGTATTCATGAGTATGAAAGAAGACATTACAAGTTAGGTAGTGTGTGTGTGTGTGTGTGTGTGTGTGTGTGTGTGTGTGTGTGTGTGTGTGTGTGTGTGTGTGTGTGTGAAGGTTCAGTCACTGAGGGGAAACATATCCCTATGCCTGGGAATAACGTCCTGTTGGTATTATCACTAAAGTATGCTGAAAGAGAATGAGAGATAAGAGAATGACGACAGGAAGTGTCCCGTTTTTATAGGCGCCTTACAGTACCACCTAATGACTTATTGGCAAAACTGACAAAGGTATATGAAGATATCCCACAAACATCGTTAAAATAAATTACGTTGTGGTGTATACGAAATTAAAAGTAACTCTATTCACTTTCTACAAATTTCACAATCCCGTATGAAACTTAATTTTGACGAATAGGAAAGGATTGACCCCGTAATGAAAGAAAAAGACGAAACTAAATTTCGTGATCCGATGTTAAATTTATTTTCTAACCAATGAAAGGAAGCGAGTTGAAAAACTGATAGAAAAGTTAACAATCCAGTGTGAAAAAGTTTCGCCTTAAAATAAAGAAAGTGATATGTCCCGGAAAGGGATATATATATAAGGTAGCTAAGTGGTTTTGGCAAATGTAACCGGGTAGGACAATCTAGCAAGTAGCCGTAATGGACCGGTACTCGTCGTATTCGTATGCTGTATGCTTAGGCGTAGGCTTATGCAATAGACGTAGTCAATAGGCGTTCCAATAGGCGTAATTCTAGGCGTCTCCGCCTTAGTCTGTATTAATGGCTGACACCAGCCAATCATATTAGTGTGGGGGAACCAAGGTGTATGTATATTCATTACACCAGAAAGAAAGATGAGTCAGTCAGGGAGATGGAAGCAGCGATATCATACACCGGCAGCATGTGACAAAAACTTAAACTACCCGTCAACTTCATAAGGTCCCGTCACACATTCGTCCTCCTTCTCTTTCTCGTGTCCTAATTTTTTTATGTCTTCTTCTTTCCTCACACTACTCTCCCAGTCAATAAAAAAGACGACAACAACAAGATACTTCAACTGACCCCTAAAAATGAACTTCGATAAGTACCATTTTCCTTTATTGTCTTACCTTCCTTTTCACTTTCTCGCCGGCCATAAAAAAAGAAAGAAACACAGATTTTATTAAACACATTTTGCTACCTACAACTACGAAATCTATATTCACTTAATTCCTTACTACTATTTCTCTTAGAACATTTAACTCCTACAGTTGATGTTATTCTGTTCTGTTAATAAAATTCTACTTTAACATACAAACGAAATACTTTTATTCTTCCAACCTTATCCTTCTGATGATTACGAATAACCCTAAGTTGTAGGGAGTGTCGGCTATGTTTGTGAATTGGCTTTATACCAGATATGATTGACCGTCTCTATCTCAACGTTTACATGCTGTGTAATGTCAATTGTCATTCAAAGTGAGACTACCAGTTATGTTGATGTTCAAAGCAGACAGACCTTCGGGTTGATACAACAAAAACGCCATGTTCCATATTTTCGTGCATATTAATAAATAAATAGATAAATAAATAAATAGACTGTAGCTAAAATATATGACACGTTACGAGATAATATTTAAAGTAGTACGTTTGTTATATAATAGTTGTTACATTTAGTGTATAAAATGTATGTACAGGTGTAATAATTATTATGGGACAGAGGTATTTTTCTCACCCCGCATGTGATTAACAATGTGGAAGAATTTTCTTCTCTTTCTCTCTCCATTTAGTGTCAGATTTGCTATTATGAATGAAATCATGTAATGAAAGATAGAACTGGCATGAATATTGTAAAATGTAAGACATTTTTGTTCGTTTTTTGCCTAAATGTTGTTTAATTTAAAACTTTAATTGAAGGATTGGTTTTGTTTTTAGCAGAAATTCCTTTAAGTGTTGGATTCTTTGTCTTTATTTTATTTTATTTTTTCTTCCTTTCCCTAGTCTCAGTCACACTTTCTCTCTTTCTTCTTTTCCAATCTTCTCACTTTTTTTTTTTTTTTTTCAATTGGAGTAGATAGACTAAACTACCGCCCGGTTTACACTCCACCCATGTCTATTGAACAGGTGAAGAGGCTCATGCCTTGTTTCCTGTTTAGGATGTGGTTTCCGGCTTTCTCTTTTCCAATCTTTTCACTCTTACGTAGCCCCCTGCTCATCAGTGGCGTTACCCCCTTGCTCGGGGTGATATGATTAAAAAAAAAACAAAAAAAAACTGTTTGATGAGTTCAAATTTTGTGATAATTTCTGTCGATAACACAAAATTCCGGCCGATTTCTTTTCTTCAACCTTACTCATTATTTCCTGAATTCGGCCATTTTAAAATCTGTTGAATACAATTTTCTAGCTGAAATTATGAAGAAAAAATACACAGCAAATTCTAAAGATCAATAACATCATAGACCCGAGCAAGACTGAAGAATCTCTCAGCTGAACAACGAAAAGCTGAAGACAATAATCCGAAACTAAATAATAAAAATTCCTTCTTTCATTCATAAAACAGTTGTTTGGCTTGGTATTTACATTCTTACTGATTTTATCGCAACATTTTGACGGATGCGTAAGAAAGCTGAACACGTCGATAGAAACGTAATGATACAACTAGCAAGAATGATAAAACTAGTTCGAATACTTTGTGAAATTGCGATAACTTCATCTCGGAATTTCATCCTTAACCCTTGATTTAAAATTTTAAAAAATCACAAAATAGTGAATCAAATCGTCCGTCATGAGATTTACAATGAAAACGATCCATTGCTCAAACGAACAATGGTGGTTGTTTTTAATTTCTAATAACATTACTGCACGCCTATACAATGGACACGTGACCGAATGGTTAGAGACTATGATACTCGGGTTGGAATTCCACTCTGAGTCAAGGCGGTAACTTTGAACTAGTAGGGGTTTTTCCACTGAGTGTTCTCCGCAGGGTCACCAGTGTAGCAGTAGAGAGATGGTTGAATGTTTATTAAACATAACCTAGAACTTTAGGGCTTATCAAGTCATCAGAAGATGGAAGGTTTGAATGTGGAAGAATAAAAGTGTTTCATTTGTAAAATAAGTGGAATTTTATTAACAGAACAGAATAACATCAATTTGTAGAAGTTAAATGTTCAAAGAGAAAATGTGCCTAGTTAAATGTTCCAAGGTAAATAGTAGTAAGTATTTAAGTGAATCCAGTGCTTGTAGTCGGAAGTAGCAGAATGTGTGTATGTAGAAAGATTAACAGGTTACTAATAAAGTCTGTTCATTTTCTTTCTTATGGCTGGGGAGAAAGTGAAAAGGAAGGTAAAGCAATAAAGGAAATTGTACTTAGCGGACAATTTTTAATATTTGACAAAGAAAAAGAAATCGATTTTTAAAATTATTTTAACTACACTTAATATATGACAAAGAAAATGATTTCGATTTTTAAAATTATTACAACATTAATTTTGATATCACAAATAGAATTTAATAAACAAGCATGTCACAAGTTTCACTTTACTGATTGCGTTTATTATCGACTTTGTACAGGGTGATTATCATTTTGTATTGTTATCAAAGCAATTTTATTCAATCGATTTCTGGTTTGATAGGCCGATGAAGCTTTCTCGTAGCACCATAGTCTGTACGTTTCAGGCACCCCGACTTATTAGCGGGTTGAAGGAAGTATATTAAAGTTAACATATAACTGCCTCAAACCTGATTTTGAATTCAGATCTGTTCATCTAGAGTAATTGCCAACCCGGTTTAGAGAGCTCAGTTTGCCATAGTATTTTAGCTGTAATTGAGGAAGACAGTGACTGTTTACAATACTCTGCAAATTCCAGTGGTAGTAGCTTATGAATAATTTGTTTTAGTAACTTGTACATCGAAAATGAGGGAGAAAGAAATTTTCTTTAATCGGGAATTAATACTGATAAAATAGAGCTATTATTTGTATAATCGTCTTATAATTATGTTACCCCGTAAGTTAGTTAGCACGTGTGTTACCGGAGAAAAAGAAAGAATACATAATAATAATAAGAAGAAGAAGAAGAAGAAAAAGAAGAAGAAGAAAGAAAGAAAGAAAGAAAGAGAAGGATGATAGATAATGCTCTCATATGTTTAACATCTGAGCCAGTGAAATGGAAAACCTTGTCAAACTGAATTGTTTTATTTGTATCCTCTTACTTTTTTAAATGGCCTGCATTTATATTTATGACTACTGTCATTTTAATATTTTGCTAAAGTTGTTAAGATTAAATTTTTAACGAGACAATAGGAGAATTTTCATTGGTATTTTACTTGCAACTTGCCATTAACTTATCTAAACTTATTTATAAATGGAACTTTGTCTGTGTGTGTGTGTATATGTGTGTGTGTGTGTGTGTGTGTGTGTGTGTGTGTGTGTGTGTCCGTTACCTATAGACTCCGAAACGGCTGAACCGATTTTCTCGAAAATTTGTACAGTTGTACTATAAGCGTCTGCGAGTGTTCTTAGCTAGGTTTTGTGTCGAGGTACCCCCGATAAATATCGAAAATCGATAATCGAAAAAATCGGGTTATTAATCAAATTTGATACACTCATAGACAAAGACATAAGAAACGATATTCAGAAGTTTCAAGGTTGCAGTTCTTACAATAGTGCACAAAATCGATAATATATATATATATATATATATATATATATATATAAGGCAAGATGTTTGTGTGTGTGTCTGTTTATCTGTCTGTATGTCCTTTATACAAATCCACAATTTTTATCCGATTCTCACCAAACTTCAAAATTTGACTTACATCCATTCATTTTTCTTTCAGTCTACGGTTTCGCTTTAACTGGAAACAACTATTGCTTTTTAGTCTTTCGTGCCAACGTCCAAAGAGTCTGAGCTCCAGGACCATGGATTATTTTTAAAGCTTTCATTACACCCGAGCGACGCCGGGCTATACTGCTAGTTCAATAAATAAAGTATTATAATACATCAGAAAATTCAAATAAAAAAACTGAAATTTTTACGAGCGTTGTTAGTTCTAAATTAATATCCCAACTAATATAAGAATACTGTATACACATAAATTATCATGTAAATGCTTCAATGTTTGAATGATATGATTTAAGAAACGCCTTTTTAAAAACATCTTCAGGATTCCTGTTTCTATTTCGAAAAACGATCTTTGTAAGTGATTTATTACGGAAATGTTTCAATGCTCTATTTTTATAAACATTTGATAACATTTTGCTTGTATCCTTATGGGAATGTGGAAACTTAGGTAGCTATATATTTCACTTGAAGATATAAATATTTATTGCATTGTATTTTCATATTTCAGAATAAATCATGAATGACTTTTTTAGAAATGGAGATAGATTGCATGTAGCAGAAGGTGCCTTAGTTCAAAAACAATTAATTCTGCAGATCTTTTTTTTTCTTTTGTTCATTGATCTTCTAACTGAAATTCTCTTTATCTCTAGATTCGATTACCATTAGAGATGTTATCTGCAATTGGGGCAGGAATATATCTATTTGCAGCATCGAAAGAAGTTTACCACCAAGGATTAAAAATATTTTTGGTAACTTTGGTAAGTAAATTTGTAACTGTTTGCTTTTTGTCGTTGTGAGATAATTAGAAAAATTAAGATCACAATATATGAGTGACCGATGAGCATCAAGGGTTAAAAAATTGCTGTTTTATCTCAACAAAATTCAGTATATCATTCTCGTTCCATGTATCATGTTACTTACGGATGTCATTTAGTTATCTCCCTTTAACTCAACTCTATAAATTATTTGTTCATCATTGTTGTAGCCAGGTACTGAGCTCACTACTCAGTACGTGGCTACAGCAAGGGTAAACAAATAACTTAAGAGTTGAGTTAAAGGGAGATAACTACATGAAATACAGAAGTGGCACGGCGTACGAAACGAGAATGATATACCCAAGTGATTAAAATAATGAGTTCGGTTCGAAATTCCAAGCACCTGAACAAGGCCAGAGCGTATAACGGCCGAAACGTCGTGAAAATTGCAACAACGATGAGGGCCACAGTCCGAACAATGTAAATACTACCTCATTTCAGAAATATAGACAAAATTCAGTAATAAATGAGTAAGCTATCTACCGGATGCTCAGAGTGTGACGATAAAATAAGAAGTCTTTCGTAGACAAGCGTATCAAGTTATAATTAATAGAGCTCAGGTTTCAGCTTATCAGCGACATCAGTTAAACTCCAAGACCACTTGATGCGCACACACACACACACACACACACACACACACACACACACACACACACACACATGTAACCATTTGGAGAAATTCTGTAATCTATGTATAACAAAACCAAAAGTTTCTTTACAATTCCTAAGGGATCACAAGAAGTTATTTTTTGCAGTTATTTAAGTGAAGCTCCTGTTGCAAATTTTCAAAACAATAGAAAAATCTGAATTTCGGGTCTTGATAAAGCATAGCTTTCTGATAGGAAAAATACTGTTCAAGCAAAGCAATGGCTTAATAGGTGATATTCGGACTCTACACCGTCGGAAACAATGGTTAAAAAGTGGTATGCTGACTTTAAATGCGGTTGTACAGACACAATTGTTGCTGAACTCTCAGGTCGCCCAAAATCAACAGTTGTCCCGAAAAACAACAAAAAAATCCACAAACTCGTTTGGGCCGATCGTAAATTGAAGTAGCGTGAGATAGCAGAGGGGTTTAACATATCAGAAAGTAGTGTATTTACTATTTTGCGTGAAAATTTGTCAATGAGAAATCTGTGTTCAAAGCGGGGGTTGCCTTTACTCACAGTCGATCAAAAATAACAACGCATCAACGATTCAGAGTATTGTTTGCCACTATTTCAACGCAACAAGCAGGAGTTTTTTGCGTAAATATGAGACAATGGATGAAACATAGATCCACCACTTCCCTCCGGAATAATATCGGCAGTCAGCTGAGTAGATATCAGCAGGTAAAAGCCGTCCAAAGCGACCAAAGTCGCAAACTTTGAGATGTGCAAGGTATTTTGTTCATCAATTACCCTGAGAAAGAAAGAACCATCAATAGCGAATATTATATAGCATTATTGGTGCATTTGAAAGAAATTCCACAAATGAAGAACAAAAATGTGATGTTTCACCAAGTCAACGCACAATGTCACAAGTCGATCACGACAATGGCAAACTATGAATTGTACTTTGAATTGCTTTTGCATGCACCCTAGTTTTCAGATCTGGCCCCCAGTGACTACTGCATACCTCCAAAGAATGCTCCGGAGAAAGAGATTTGGCTCCAATGAAGCAGTGATATCAGAAAGTGAGGCGTATTTTAAGGCCAAAGACAAATCGTTCTACAAAAAAGGCATCGAATCGATAGAGAAGCATTGGTATCACTCTAGAAGGAGACTATGCTGATGAATAAAGTCGAATCTTTCATGTAGGTTATTGGTTATCGCACCGAGGCCGTGGTTAGCCTTCTGACAAACATCTATCAGAATTTAAGGTTACGTTTTTAGTATAAGGCGACGCCCGTTTTTTAAGGGTGATTTTGGTGATATATATATAAATATATATATATATAATTGCTTTGTTTCTGTTAGGATGCGAAACTGACCAGATATGAATGTTTCTAGAATCTGAGACTCATTTGCGTTTATAAGGTACTATTAGACTTTTTTTTGATTTGTGGCTGAAACTGTCTAGAGCACGTCGACCATCACAACAGTTTCTCCTGCTAAAGAGGATACAGATTCGAATCATGCCGGGGAGCGCATATAATTCTTTAATAAAATTCCTTGAATATTCAGGCCGGTAGACGAAAATAAATAAGTATACTGTTTGATAAATAATCAGAGCGTCTACTTCAATATGGGTGTCGGTTAAAAATAACGTTTGATATAATCTGTCGAATTAATGAATAAAAAATTTCTTTAGAAAAAAAAAACATATATATATATATATATATACTTCTGATACGAGGTAAGATTTACATTATTTATATTACCTTAAGAAAGTCGCGGCAGCTTTTGTTATCTGTAAGCATCTCAATTCACTCAGCAGTAACAAAAGTTAATTCTCGGTTTGAAAAATCTTGTAAAAATTAAATGTACATCTCTTAATCGTTATTTTTTTTAAAATATAAAATTTAAAATTAAATTAATCTGATTTGAAACAAATATTACCTGTTTATGGCATGAGATTTAGAATAAAAGTATTTCTTAATCACAAAGGTCTGACTCGTTGATCTTTCAAGTACGCGATGACAGCCCCTGTTATCAATGAATCTGGAGGTTTGATGGCCAAAAGTTGATATAACCCAATTTAAAATTTCGTAAGTGGAACAACCTTTAAAACATGTGATCTTTTAATGATGTCTCTTATAAGTTTCCATAGTAAAAGAAAATTTGCAGGTTAACATAAATAGAAAAAAAGATTTAGAAATCATTTTAAAAATCTTAATTCTAAATGATTTGTATTAAGCTTTTGAATTTTCGATTTATAAATAAAATCTATTTTTAATGAATTAATAATTGAAGACACCGAGTAAGTAGAAGAAATTTAAAAGATGTTTGAAACTTTAATCAGCAAAGAAACAAATGAAAACAATTCTTATAAAATTCATCATTCATCGCAATTCTTTTTCTTCTACAGTATATGGTATCCTAAAATTATATTATTTTTAAAATAAATCAAAAGTTTATTTACATTAAAAATAGCAAACTTTTAAAGCATTTTGATTTTGCAATTCGGAGCAGATTTTAGGAAAAATGGTCTTGCAATTAAAAAAAATTACATGATTTACATTGCCCAATGAGTCCTGCATTCATCTAATAAAGAATTAGTATAGATAATGTATTTTTGGATGTTTTACACAATTAATTGGAGTGGTGAGGTAACAGATGTAAAAAAAAGATATTTTTATCAAGAGTTTCTAAAAATAATAATTGCATAAATAATTTCATTCATTTGTGAATAAGTCCTGAAAGTTTCATTAAAATCAAACAATTAGTTGATTTTTGCAAGAATTTTTAAATTATTGTATAATTCAAAGCCAAAAAACGACTTTCATAATATTACGTTTTCCTCAATAGTCATATTACGTAAATTGCTGACGGAAAGCAATAAAAGAAATTTTAACTAAAATTCCGAACTTGTTAGAAAAGATTAAAAAATTTTTAAATAATGAAAACAAAATTTGATCTTTCCTCTTAATAACAGCATAAATATTTTGATGATAAAACTTTGTTTTTATTAAGTTTGAGCCCTTTTAACATCATGCTATGCTGCTTTTTCGGCAATTGCGTGGGGGTGAATAAGGTTTTAATGTAAAAAAAATAGCATTAAAACGGATATGTTAAAAAGTTATATTATGTGTGTATTGCAATTTCTTTTCAACAGAGAGAAGCACCGGCAAAGGCCATGTTTCTTATGTCATGTGTCCTTGTTCTTATGATGATTCCTGGTCGCATCACTTGTCATTACAACTATGAAGATATCATTGGAGTTATGGCCATTTTATGCACTGCTCCATATTTTCTCTTCTTCTGCAGGTTTGTTCAAGTAATTATCATTAATTTAAACGCCAGTCATGCTCATTCATATGTGCACGTTGCTGGAAATACATGGCCTATATATATATATATATATATATATATATATATATATATATATATATATATATGATATTTCAGACCGGCCTCGGCCTTTCATCAGAAACAAATGATTTTTTAATTTAAACTAGAAGCGTCCGTCACGTGATGTAGAAAGCAATAGAGTTTGAATATTTTTAAACGTAAATCTAACTGTAATTAAATACTTTTAAGCGTTGTTAAAAATATTTTTAAGTGTATCTAAAAAATGTTTAACTATTGAAATATTTATAAAGATTCAAAATACTTAAGTCCCTATTTAACACTATATGTATTTAATTTTAAAATCCAGTATTTTTCTTTCTTTCTGCGTGAGTATGTGGAATTAAAATCGGAATCTATCAGTAAACATTTGCAGTTTTCTAATGTGTGTCCTGGTTGATTGAAGTGTTCAGTTATAGGGGAATAAGGGTTGTTTTGGCGTATAGTTTATGATTATTAAAACGGAATCTAATGTTTATGATTATTAAAACGGAATCTAATGTTTATGATTATTAAAACGGAAACAAATGATTTTAATTTTAAAATCATTTGTTTCTGATGAAAGGCCGAGGCCGGTCTGAAATATAAAATATATATATATAATAATAATAGAAATAAATAAATACTGTCAAAAATACATTTTTAACTTACAAATCTTTAGTAGTTTTTTCCTATACATATTAAGACAGTATACGTGGATTATCATTATGCTATATATATATATATATATATATATATATATATATATATATATAGCTATGTATGAATTTTAATTAACTATATAATTATATTAAGCTCTATAATACTCATTATATTGAGAACTGTTTATAATAAAATAAATGCCAGTGCACTCAAAATATAAAAACCTTGAGTCCTCTTCACTTGATATATATATATATATATATATATATATATATATATATATATATATATATATATATTATTTAATTACTTAGCTTGGGGTCATAATAAAATTAGACCAGTGCACATTTGTATTAAAAAGTTTTCAATACAGTTATATTGTAGAAATTTTGAATATTTTTCATTTGTAAACGAGTTATTACGCGATCTAGGTTTCTACTATGTGGTGTCTTCAAGCGATTTGCAATAACTGATTTTACTGTTTAGCCAATTTTGTACAGTTTTTTAAAGTTTTCTATTTTGAATGTAGACTTGTGATTGAACCACCTGGTCTTAACGGAGTCTTTGATTGATCTCAAATATATTTTATTTTGACCATTTAAGTCATATACATTTTCCGTGTAAATGACTTCTTTTGTATTACAAAGTCCTTGAAGTGAACATTTATTTTTGTCCCTGCAGTCATGTGTGGAAACTGAAATCAAAATGTGGAAAAGACCCAGACATAACGTGGAGTAAAGTGAAAATAGCCAAGCCTTACAACGGTGGCAAAATATATAAACTGTGCAAGGAAGAAAAGTTAGCGATTATGCTATTCCCAAACAAAACTGATCTATTGAATGAAAGAACATAAATTATGAGCGTTCTTAAAAAAAAACGGTAATCAGTAAAATCAGTTATTGCAAATCGCCTGAAGACACCACATTGTAGAAACCTAGGTCGCGAAATAACTCATTTACAAATATATATATATATATATATATATATATATATATATATATATATATATATATATAGTGACGTAAATTAATAAATGTACATATGAGGAGGGTGTACATATGTATAATAAAACATTATGTTAATAAAACAGTGCTCAATGTATGAACAGTGCTGTATTATATATATATACTAGCAGTATAGCCCGGCGTTGCTCGGGTGTAATGAAAGCTTTAAAACTAATCCATTGTCCTAGAGCTCAGACTCTGCCTAAAGAATAGTTGTGTGAAGTTTGGTTATAATCGAATAATAATTGTGGATTTGTATAAAGGACATAAAGACAGATAAACACACACACACACACACACACACACACACACACACACACACACACATCTTGCCTTTTATATATATATATTATCGATTTTCTGCACTATTGTAAGAACTGCAACCTTCAAACTTCTGAATATCGTTTCTTATGTCTTTGTCTATGAGTGTATCAAATTTGATTAAAATTAGACCATTCCTTTTATAACCCGATTTTTTCGATTATCGATTTTCGATATTTATCGAGGGTACCTCGACACAAAACCTAGCTAAGAACACTCGCAGACGCTTATAGTACAACTGCGTAAATTTTCAAGAAAATCGGTTCAGCCGTTTCGGAGTCTATAGCTAACGGATACACACACACACACACACACATCTACATATATATATATGCATTAGTAAAACATTCGAACAATATGGATTAAGAAGCCCACTAATAACAGTGAATTCATTTTTCATTATATTTATTCAAACTAATTCCCCTGACTTTTGGCGTTAACGCAATCTCAATACAGGAAGAGAGAGGTAAATTATCGCCATTTTATATTTTAATATTGCGCATGCCCGGTGTTTGTTTTGGCCTTTATGCGCAGCATAATAGGTTCAGTTGGGAACCGTCTGTGAGAAAAAAAGCGCTATGAAGAAATTCGGTCCGTCAGTAATTTGAAAACGGCATGCCCTACTGTTGGCATCGGCGCTTGATGCTCTATGACCGTTTCAGAGTGCTTGGATGTCAACCTGATGACAGTGCAGAGCATTTAGAAAGTGCTGAATGATATATATCCAGTGAACATTATGGTGTTTGGAGTGATCACTTTTAAAATGAGATGTTGGTGTTATTTTCATTTTTGCATAACTTAGATGACATAATTTATCTATCGAACCCTGTAGTTCAATCGCTTAAAACACCAACTTTCTATTGATTATTATTTATTTATTTAAACAATGTTGGACCTTGTTTCAGACTACGGGCAGTTGTAGTTATTTATTTATGAACGATTATTTATTTTTAAAATGATGAATTCTTGTATGTATGCGAACAATTGAAGTTTTTCTGAAGTTTTCGTATAAGTCCTTACGATTTGACCTGAATCAAAGGTAATTTACATTATGGAAAAGAACAAATTTAAACATAATATTTATTCGATTGAAAAACAATATACGTCTGAGAAAACCTTGACCATTTTTTAATATCTTTTGTCATAAAACAATGAAAGAACTCCTTTCGAAAAGGTCCGGCACGAAATGTCAGAAGTGGAACAGAGTTCTTGTCGTCTATCCAAGTTCTGGACGAGAAAAGAGACCAAGGGCTTAATATCTCCCTCTGAGGTAGCAAGAAGACGCAACACGATTGGACAGTTTTGTGACCAATCCGGAACTCCCATACATCTAGGGTTCGGCAAATCTAGGCAGAGAATTATACTTTACTCCTGCTATATTTGTGTATTATACTCTATTTCTACAATGCAAAGAAAAATGTACTGGATTTTTATGTGATGTCTGCCCTTCAATATGACAGCAAATTCTGAACAGTCTCATCAAAGATGAAAGATAGAAACTGAAGCAACCGAAATGTGGTTCTACAGAAGGATGCTGAGGATGCCATGGACCGAAGATGTAAGCAACGACGAAGTTTTAGAGAAGATGGAAAGGAGAAGTAAATTTATGCTTAACATCAGGAAGAGACAGCTGAAGTTTTCGAGACATGTAATGAGGAAGGAGGGCTTGGAAAATCTGATACACACAGGCCAGATAGAGGGAAAGAGAGACAAGGGAAAGCAATGTGTGACACACTTGATGGGCTTAAGCAAGTGGATGGTAGATGAGGGGTTTGGAAGGAATAACATGAGAAAAGGTGTTAAGAATTACAAGAGATAGGAGGATGTGGAGGACCATGATCACCTCCATCCTGAAGGGCCACGGCACATAGAAGAAAAGAAGTATATATTGGTAAGCAGTGAACACCCAAACTGGGGTCAAAATATGAAATATTTTTTAAAGAATTACCTCTCTCCCCACCCCCGTATAACCTTCCCTTTCTCTCCACCTATGTATCTGTCATCGCACCTGCTTTCTCAGCTTTCTATTGCTCCTTTCTAACTAGTTTGTACTCCTCACTTTTTTCTAATTAATCTTTTTACAGTTATGTAGCCCCCTGCACATCAGTGGCATTTCCGCCTTGCTCGGGGTGAAACGATTAAAAAAAAAAAAAAAAGAAAAGAAAATTTCGGATTTAATAGCTCGGCAATTTTATGCAATAAACCATTGGCAAAAGTTCCCCCGTGGTAAGTGATCAAAGGAAAAAAAAAAAAAAAGACCCTGCACACGTTGCAATTGATACGGAAACAAAAGCTGCTTCCTGAAGTAGCCTCTATGCGGTGCTGTGAGATGTACAACATGCTAGTGTCCCTTGACGTCATGTGCTGATACCTGGATCGTCACCGACAGACTGTAGAATGTGTTCTTCATTGTCAGGCATACGAGCGGATTTCGGTATGTGTGCGCATGTCCATGCAGCGTTTGTATACGCGCATGGATTTGCCAGTGGGCTACACAAATTCGTTATATCTGAAAAATTCAAGTAGATCACTCCGATTACAATAGCGTACAACGAACTGTATCTGTATTGGAAATTTGTGCCTACATTCTGTGGGCGAAAACATGCCGTTTAAGTAATGTAAATCGAACAGGACCTCCGCTTAGATGAGCTATGAATTCTAACATTATTAAAAAACAAAGACGCAAGCGTTGCATTTATATATATATATATATATATATATATATATATATATATATATGTATGTATGTATGTATGTATGTGTGTGTGTGTGTGTGTGTGAAATTTAATGCATGTGCTTTATCAACTACTAAAGATCTAAATATCTTTTAGAGATGCACTGAGCGACGGCCATTAATTGCCGCAAAATACTTATTATTACATACTTTAGAGCTTCCATACTTTAGAGCTTCCATATAGTTTACCTTTACATAACCTGTTTAGGTGCTGATGAGGCATTAAACGCCAACCTTTCCAAAATTGAATCCAGACAATTGATATCACTGTTCCGGCTTTTTAGTTCTAACAATCAGTAGACGTTATGAAAGTGGTGCAAATAAAAGAAAACGTAAAAACAAAAACCCATATGTAGTCAAACACATCTTTTGGCTTTGCATATTCGAAACAAACGAGTTCAACAGCAGATGTCGAAGATTCAGATGCATTACTTGGCACTCAGAAACATTTGTCAGTAATACTTAATATCAGTGACACTCGGGAATATTTCTTAGTAACTCCAAGTATCAGTGGCACTCTAAAATCTTCGTCTGTAAATCCAAGTCCCACTGCTACGCAGGAACCAGTACCGATAGATCCACAGTGGCAGGAGCTTTAGTTTCTCTCACCTAATGTATAGAAGTTTCCACAGTTTACTCTCGCCTCCTACAAAAATCTGGTGTAGACGTCAAAGCTAACCTCGCAGCCGAGATTGAAAATGACTTCCAATCCATATTGGACTGGGGTAAGAAATAGCTAGTAAATTTTAATGCTTCTAAAACGAAGCTACTCTCAATTAACCATCATCGACAATCTCACCTACCTCCCATTAGCATGGACCAGGCTTGCCTCCCAGAGAGTAAAACACTACGCCTCCTTGGTCTCACACTTTCAGCGGACCTCAAATGGATTGACTATATCGAATCCATTGCTAAATCCGCTGCTATGAAAGTCGGTTCTCTGTGTAGGGCCCGGAAGTTTTTTCCGTCTAAATCTATCCTGCACATTTATAAATCTACCATCCGCCCGTGCATTGAATACTGCTGCCATATCTGGTCGGGTGCCCCTGCTGTTCTCCTCGGGCTTCTCGATAAGGTTCAGAGGAGGGTCTGTAATGTGATAGATACCGACTTGGCAGACCGCCTGCAGTCTCTCTCCCACCGGCGCCACGTGGCTTCCCTGTGTCTCTTCTATAAATACTTCCACGGCTTCTGCTCCGATGAACTTAGATCACTAGTGCCCCCTAAATACGAATTTGAACGAGATACTAGATTAGCAACTAGATCCCACCCTTTTACAGTGAAACCGATAAAATGCAATTGCAACTTCTACTCCAACAGTTTCTTTCCTCGCACTTCCCGACTGTGGAATTCTCTTCCAAATGATTGCTTCCCCGACGGCTACAATCTCCAGGAGTTTAAATGTAAGGTCAATAGACACCTCCTAACACACTAACCTGCTGCCATTCTATCAAACACTCTTCCCATCTGCCCAACCCTCATCCTCGCTATTCTTACTCATCTGTCACCTTCCTCCTGACATTCCCTATGTCTAACCACTCCTTCTCTTTACCTTCCCCTATGTAGCCCCATGTGCAATAGTGGCAGTGGAATGCCGTGCTTGGGGTGAGATGATTAAAAAAAAAAAGAAGTAAGTGTATGCTCTTGATTTCATTGTCAAGAATGATGTAAGTTTATGGACCACATTGAAGAATTGTCATATTGAATAGAAAAAGGCCTTTTGGAATGTCAACACTATTATGGACCTTTCATAACTTTGAAGAGAACCTAAAAAACTCGTTTTTGCTCAACAAGTTTATTCTTCTCCACTAAAATAAATAGAGAAACCTACCCTCGGGAATGGCTAATATATTCTCCAACAGAAGGAAAAATCTATTGTTTTCTGTGCAAACATTTCTCAAAATTTTCGAAGAATGTTTCTTCAACTGCAGCTCTAGATTCTTCATGATTTGATAATTGGCAGCATCCCCAAATTATTATGACCTATGAAAATTCAAGAAGTCATATGGATTCTATGTTGATCTACTTAACAAGTAAACGTGGTCAGATGCATACAACAAAGTTTAATGAGCAAATCAAAGCAGAACAGGAATACTGAAAGCATGTACTTCAACGAGTGATGACACTGATTTGTCTGTTTGCAGAACGTGGATTGAAACCATCAGCTCTCCAAACAATGGAAATTTTCTCGGTTTGCTGGAATTGATTGCCAAATTTGATCCATTCTTATGTACCCACATAAGCCACTATGGAAATAAAGGATCTGGCCATCCAATATACATATCCATGACCATATGTCAAGAAGTTACTCCGTTAATGGTTAAAAACGTTCGTGAATAAATTGTGGAATACATCAAAGATGCAGAGTATTTTAGTAAATCAGTCGATTCAACACCTGATGTTTTCAATGTTGATAAACTCACATCAATTGTTAAATGATTTTTTTTTCCTTGGTGGAATATCAGTTGAAAGATTTTTGGTATTTATTGAACTGAAGAATCACTCAGGTCAAAGAATTGCTGAACTGATTTCTTTGAAGAACTTGAAATTGATTTTAGTAAATGCAGGGATCAATTGTATGACAATGCAGCTAACATGGCTGAAAAGTATAATAACATTCGACAAAAAATTCTAGAAAAAAAATAAGTTTGCAAAATTTATTTCCTGTGTTGGACATTCTGTAAGTTTAGTTGAAAGAGCTGCAGTTGACTCTTACTTGGCTACAGTGAATTTCTTTGGTGTGGTAAATGAATTTTATTGCTTTTTCTCAGCTTCTACAAAATGATGAGAAGTGCTGAAAGATTTCTTGCCACCAGAGTCAAAAGTTCTGCAACATTTATCTGACACAAAATGGGTAGCCCATTTCAGAGCTAAGACTGCCATCAGTGAAAGTTATGCACAGATTGTTGAAGCACTCAATCACATCCATGATGATGATATTGGAATCTAGTATCACCTAGATGACAAGAATTTGAATTTCTGCTTATGCTTCAGGTTTGCTTGAGCAGTTTCACAAATTAAGTAATGCCTTTCAAAGTGCACAGATTTCATTGACCACATGTGCAAACCTATACAGTTCACTTCTGCAATTTGTTTCCAACACACGGGAAAATTTTGATGACATTGAGGAGCAATCAAAAACTATTCTACCTGATGGTGTAGAGTACAAAACTCTCCAAAGAAAGCGTAAAGCGCCAAAACAACAAAACAATGATGACAGCACAACTGAAGTCTTGGATGGAATTCCTCCAAGATATAAGTTTATGAAACATTTATTTATCTCCGTAATTGATGCACATCACTCAAAGTTGGAGAGAATAGCTACTGTGTACAGGAGTTTTGCTGACAATTTTTTTTTAAATTTTTAACTGATCTACAAGCAAAGAGGGAACAGACAAATTCTCCATTGTGTCAAGAGATTAGAACAAGAATATCCAAGGAATATTCATCTCAATCTTGTTGATGAACTTTTGACTTTCCACTTGGATGTCAAAACAGGGTCATGCAAAGCAAGAAAGTTTCAGCCACCAAGACATGTACCAGATCATATAACTGAAAAAAAAAAAACGTAGACTGCTTTTCCAAACGTGAAACAATTTTCAGATTGTTCTTGTGTTTGATGGCAACTAACTGTTCTGGAGAGAGATCTTTTTTCAAGCCGAAAAGGATAAAAAATGAGAGAGAGGGAGAGAGAGAAAGAGAGAGAGAAAGAGAGAAGTGGGGAGATATTATTAAATGACAATATTTCAAACATTTGAGAGAAATCGCGCATCTGATGCGTTCTTTTTTCTTTTAATTTTCTCTCAACCTTTTACTTACTGCTTTTTCTTCTATCTGTCCAGGAGCCACCATCAATACATTATAAGCGAGATGAATTATAAAACTAAGAGAAGCACTTGAATCCCAAAATTATGATTCGCTATTGGACAAGGACGCATTTCAGAAGCTAGCCCGAGTACTGAAAGACAAGAGGATCTCATTAGAAACAAAGAAAAGAGTGCTGGATAGCTATGTGATATCTGTCCTTCTGTATGAAAATGAATGTTGGACGATCTCATCACAGATGAAGAAGAGACTTGAGGCAGCAGAAATGTGGTTTTATGGAAGGATGCTGAGGATACCATGACTGGGCACATATGCAACGATGAGGTGTTGGAAAGGATGCAAACGAGAAGAAAACTGATAATAAATATCAGGAAGAGACAAATGAAGTTCTTGGGACACGTAATGAGGAAGGAGGGCCTGAAGAACTTAATACTCACAGGTCGGATAAATGGATGAAGAAACAGGGGAAAGCAGCGCCAGACGTACTTGTTAGGTCTGAGCAAATGGTTGACGGAGCGGGGCTTGGAAGAGATACCAAGAGAAAAATTATTGAGAGCGGCGAGAGACAGAGCCAAGTGGAAGTCAATGATCGCCTATGTCCTGAAGGGACACGGCACAAGAAGAAGAAGAAGAAGAAGAAGAAGAAGAAGATTGGACTTCAAACTTGCCTTATCTAACTACATCCTGTCAACTAACCACATCATCGATTTTCAACATTGACTTTTTATCACTTTTCTTTAGCTCGCTTTTTACTTTATCTCTACCTTTTAATGTTAATCACTGCTTCGTCGTGGTATTTGTTTTATTTGGTTCCAACTACTTATCATTTCTTCCTTTTGTGCACACGACTATAGCAACTTATTTTCATTTATAATCTAAAGTTATGTTTAAAAGTCAAATACCAACAAAATTACATGCAAGTATTGCTTATCTACAAATATATATATATATATATTCTTTTTTATTCACATTTCATTTTCCAGATCAAAATTGTGATCACGAAATTTTCGGTGGCATACAAGTTTGACGAGCATGTTGTTTAATTATAAGTAATTTTTATGTCGATGTATTATTTTAGTTTGTCTCCCAAAATGTATCAGTGAAACATGAAAATCTAAAGGAAAGAATATATGAACATAACACAGACTTAAAATTAAACCAAACACTTAATACACTTGTATATGCTACCGTAAATTTTTGAATTACAAATGTGTGTGTGCGCACGCGCGCAGTGGCGTAGGGTGGATTTTGAGGTCCCCGGGTAATTTCTAACTCTTCCGCTTCCTCCCCTCCTTATTAGCCATGAGCTGGTAGAAATTCTATAAATTTATTTTTATCCAACAATTTTGCAGCCCTGAAGATTTAAGACAATCACCTCTCCGATCCCTTTTGCTGCACCACTCTGTGTGTGTGTGTGTGTGTGTGTTAGTGTGTGTGTGTGTGTGTGTGTGTGTGTGTGTGTGTGTGCACGAGCGTGCGTTCGCGCGTGTGAGTGTGTAAAGGTTTGCGTAGTCTAGTTGAAGATCACAACAAAGTAGGAAATTTAGTGAGGTTCAAACTCACTATTAATGGCTTGTGAGACGAGTATGTGCGTGCGTCCGAACGTATTGTTGATTGTATCAATTGATGATGTATATCTTTTGTTTTGAGATAGAGTGCTGATAACTGAATTAAAATATGTCCACGGATTTGACTTGAAGTTTGTTTTTTTTGTTTTGTTTTTTTTTTGTTTCCAATTAATTGGCGATATTTTTATTGCAGGGGATTTCGCATCGTCGGTCCATTCGTGGTGATGGTGTATTCCATGATCAAAGGAGATTTGTTGAGATTCTTTGTGATTTACAGTATCTTTGTAATCGGCTTTTCTCAAGGTAAACATTATTTGAAGTTGAGCATTCGTTATTATTTACAATCACCTGTTATATGATAGCTATATGTATCTACTTATTTCACTTAATATTTCCTCTTCACACTCCTTTTTCTGACACGACCGAATCGCCTGAGGATCTGAGGGTCATACGCGATTTCCTTTATGGAAATGCAAGTTTAGTACTTTCTTTGCAATTACAGTTAAAAAACAAAAAAAACTTAAGGCTCTTTTCTTGATAAACAGTTTAAATTTTCTCCCAAATAAAGTGTTGTGTTGCTTCGTTTTGGTATAATTAGAAGATAACACAAACTTGAATTAATGATGTTTATTTTTGGTATAAAACTGTAGGTTTTTACATCAAGTTACAACCTTTAAATTTTGTGTCGATACAGGAGCAGACTAGCTAAATTCTCTTCACTGTCAGATGCTAGTAGTAAACGAGCCTATCCCTTCTGGACTCTAGTGGTCAACTGACTAGTGTCCGCCTCTTTTCAAATCTCCTACACAAAACTACTGTCCTTAACTCCTACTTCTTACTCCTACTCTTACTCCTAATTCCTACCAAAAGAAACGGTTCCTTATTTTGCCGCCCAATTTTGAATTCTTGGCGTCAGTGTGTCTTTTTCTATTTTAGAACACTCGCCATTTTATAAACCATAACAAAAGCATTAGTTTATGTAGGTAACTCTACCCACAAAAAAGCGATACCTAGCATTTAATTTTCATTTCAAAAATGAAAATTTTTTCATTGAAGCCTTTATTTTTTACTTTTAACTCCAAGTTAATAGGTTAAATTTAAAATTTCCAATAAGCAAAATAATTTGTTACTGTATTTCAAATTGAATTTAAACAAAATGATTGGAATTATTTTCTTTTTAATATATACAGCTTGGAACGCAATGGTTTACAAGTATGATGGCCGAAAAAATAGTAATACAAGATTTTATCAAAATGAAAATGTAACTTTATTTTTCTCAAAATATGTATTTCTTTATTCTCATTTTGACGTAATATTTTTTCAATCCTACTTTCAGCGATGTATATCCTTTTCAATGGCCTGTGTAAATACTTGTTCAGTAATCCGGCTGAATCGCTGGTTGGATTGTTCATTGTCTCCTTGGGCACATTTGCTGAGTTCTATAATGATTTGAACGTCACGAAACATCCGACTATCGGCAAAGTATGTAAATTAAGTTTATTCTATCAAATAACACACACACACACACACACACACACACACACACACACACATATATATATATATATATATATATATATATGAAATAATAATTAAATGTCATATTTTCCAAAACAACCGAGATTTAGAAGCAAGAGTATAAGAAAAAATATGAAAATAATAACAGTTACCAAAATTATGTTTGGTAGCAAAGCACCAATTAATATAATGGAGATATTCCCAAAGGTTTCAATAAAATTCCTTTGATAGGAAGAAAATACAAATGTTGCTTGCAGTACAGTCGAATTAAGACGGAATTCAAAGTTGCCGTGAAGAATACATATACTTCTATTGTCATTGTTAGATTGTTAGATTAAATTATTTGACCAACTGTATTGCTAAAAAGTGTAAAATGAAGTTTTAAAAAGTCAGCAAAAATGGCATTTTGAAAGGTTGGCTTATCTCTCGGAATAAAATTTATCAGGCTACTGGCAACTTTGGGAATCGTCTGCGGCGCCATCAAGGTTGAGGGCACAATCAAGCGTTCTACATCATCATCATGTGTCCTAAATCTAAAGCTTATAAAAACGTACTTACGAAAAACTTCAATCTGTTTTGAGTCATGGACAACTTAAGACATTTAATATTTATAAAAAAAATGATTATTTGCAAGCAAATAATTATCGTGATTTTATAATCAGCAAGATAAAAGTACTGTTGCTTTTGAAATCTCAAGTATTTTGTATAAATTCATTTCCCAACCGACATACTTCGAATTTGAGAGGAATTTGTCTCGTCGTTAATTATTTTCATTGCAAGATTTTGAAAGTTCTTGGTTTCACGGTTAAAAAGTTTTTTTTCTTCTTATGTACCAAAATTGTAAGTAAAAACACATTCGTATAAACCTAGTCTTGAAAAAATAGAAAATAGCTGAACACGGTACAACATGATAAGAGGCTTTTTCTTTCCTTAAACAGCTGATGTATTTTATTCTACAGCAAAGTTAAGTGCAAAGATGCTGTCAGTTGCAGTTGTTATTTTGCTGGGTATAACAATTACTTTGTCGATAAAAAAAAACCAGTCATTTATTGAGGTAATAACATGTAAAAACGCTTCCTTAAAAGTAATAAAATTAATATTTTATGTTGTACTAGACAAAATCAACGAATTCTATGCTTTTGAAAATATTTTTTATTACTTACAAGTTTCAAAGACTTTTCTTGATAGTGTGACAAATAAATATTGCTAATAAGTACAGTACATAAGCAGGGTGTGAGGGACAAATTGTGATCTAAATTACTCAAAATTAGAAATAACATTGTCAATTCATTTTAACAGATACCAAAATTACACAAAAATGTCTTGAAATACTAAAGAGTAAATTTATTCAACAAAATGCCATTGGTCACGGCCTTCAGAGAACTTTGGATCATAAACCCAATTTTCAAAATAAATTACAAACAAGATTAATTAATCCGACAAAATGTGATTTAGGTTTAGAAATTTTAAAAAGAATAATTGAGAATTTACAATCCACATTACACCCCAATCTTTGGAAGAACTCTACTGATGCCATTAATTGGTTCAATAATATTAAAGATAAATCTAAATCCACCTTACTTAAATTTGACATTGTAGATTTTTATTCTTCAATATCAAGAAACCTTCCAGATAATTGTATTAAATTTGCTAAAAATTATGTAGAAATCAACGACAGAGATATTAAAGTTATTTTAGCCGCTGAGAAATCCATTATTTCTTTCGACCATTCTACACGGATAAAAGGCCCTATAATAATTTTGATGTACCTATGGGAGCATATGATTCGGCCCAGGTTGTTGATCTTGTACGGAGCTATATATTATATATCTTAAATAGATTTTTCGACCGTAAACAAATTGGGTTATATCGTCATGATGGCTTTATATTTATTCCCAATAGTAATGGACCTTTAACGAATAGAATTCATAAAAATTCATTAGAGCTCTTAATTTTCTTGCCTTTAAAGTTGAAGTCTCCTCCAACCTTAAAATAGTTAACTACTTAAATATTACCCTTAACTTAAATGACGGCTTCCACTAGCACTTATCTCAAGAAAAATAATACCCCGGTTATGTTAATATCTATTCTAACCACCAAAAAACGATTATAAAACAAATATCCAAAATCATAATAACGAGAATTAACCCTTAATCGTCTAACCTCAAAATTTTCAATGATAATAAGAAAATTTACAACAAGGCCCTTCAAAAGAACGGTTGCAAGAATAAATTAATGTATGGAAAACCAATTATTAACCCTGAACCATCTAATACTAAAAATAAATGGAGAAAAAAGAGAGTATTATGATTTAACCACCACCCCCATATTGTAGACTATCTAATAGTAATATAGGAAAATATTTTCTCAAACTAGTAAATAAACATTTCAATTGCCACAGTTCACTACATAAAATCTTTAATAGAAATACTTTTAAAAAGTAGCTATTCCTGCACCCCAAATATGGACAATATTATTAATTCACATAACAATCAAATTTTAATGAGTTTAAATAATACCAACACAAAAACAGGAATTTTGAATTTTTGTAATTGTAGATCCAGTGGAATTTTAAATTCTTGTAATTGTAAATCCAGTGGAAGGCAAGTGTAGATCTATCAAGGTAATCTACCAAGCCCAAACCTCCCCAACTAACAACAGAAAAAATTACCAAACTTATATCGGTATCTCTGCTGGCGAATTTAAACAACGTTACTATACTCATAAACACTCCTTTTCTAATCCCGATCTAAGATTTCAAACATCTCTTTTCCGAAGATTTTGGGAAATGAAGAAAGAGGGACTAAACCCCATAGTTTGCACCCCGTAATCTATGTTTAGTTGAAAAAATCAAAATAATAAAGTATCCTTATCAAAACCTAGTTTTAAATGTCTGAAAGATTGCATAAACAAATGCCGCCATGAATCTAAATTTTTGAATTCTAATGTTTAAATTTTGAATTTTGAAGTTTAATTTTAGATTTTTAATTTTTAATTTTTATTTCATAATTTAAATTTAAATAATTTTAATTTTAAACCCCTTTATTAATAATCCAATACTAATTCCAATGTTAGAGATGCCTTCTTTTATTCTTTTCAAAAACTACAATATTACATATAATGATCTATAGACCAATTCTTTAACCCTTAAATATTTTTAGCCCATTTACTTATTTTAGATTGCAATGAATCTTAATTTCTAATTTTGTTTTTCTAATCCTTGAATACTTTCCCTGCCTAATTTTTTTTTTACCTTTACTTTATTGATAAAATGAGAATGTTTATTTTAAAATTATTTTATATATGTTTATAAATTCCAATAACAATTTTTCCTAGGTCAGGTAATTTTCTTAAATTATATATATATATTTATGTGTATGTATGTATGTATGTATGTATGTATGTATGTGTAGTATTTATATATATATATATGTGTGTGTGTATGTATGTATGTATGTATGTATGTATGTATGTATGTATGTATATGGATATATATGGATATAGATGTGTTGTATGGTGTATATATGTATATGTTTGGTGTGCTAATGTTCATTTCTTTTTTCTACATATATAAATGTGTATGTGGGTGGTGTGTGCATGTAATTGCATACGTGTGTGTGTGTGTGTGTGTGTGTGTGTGTGTGTGTGTGTGTGTGTTTTAAATGTATGCATGTATGTATATATATGTATATATATGTGCATATATGTGGTAATGTGTGGAAGTATATATATATATATATATATATATATATATATATATATATATATATATATGTGTGTGTGTGTGTGTGTGTGTCTGTGTGTCTGTGTGTCTGGATTGGGATGAATGTGTGTGTCTATATCTTTAAATATGTTTAAGTCTATATGTATATGCATGTATATATGTGTATGTGTGTATATATATATATATATATATATATATGTATGTATGTATGGGTAAAGATATGTTTATGTAAGCGTATGTGTATATAGGTGTGGATGTGTGGGTGTGTGGGTATGGAGTTGAATACTTATATTTATATATGTTATTTGCCAAATTCTTATTTTAGACCTACTATAATATTACTCCATTTTTATTTTATTCTATTAGTAGATTCTAAACCATCTACAATAGTCCAGCCATATTGTTATTATTTTAAACAAAATTTTTTTGTTAAATTTTTCATAGAGCTAAATATATTGTCTCCTTTCTCTACTTTCCTCCTGTTTCCATTTCTTTTTTTATATATTTTTCCCTTCCTTTCACCATCTGAAGCCGACATTCGTCATCATTGCTACCGAAATTTTTTTATGTCTTATTTCTTCTTTAACCCTTCCTCTATCTGCCCCCATTTTTCTCTTCCTTTTCTTTCCCCCTTACCGCTTCTATTCCTGGGACACGGTTAAATTTTGATTTTTTGATTCTTTAATACAGACGTTATCTAAAAGTCTTCTTCTAATATCGAGTTTTGAATTATTTTTCTGCCCCTCTGTTTTTATGTCTGGATGACAAATTTAATTTTTTTTTTTCTTTTTTAATCCTTCCCCTCACTTTTGTATGCAAACTTCCTGTGTATGGATATTTTGGGGGGCTTCTTCCGGTATGTGAATTTTTGTGCTATATTTGAAATAAAAAAATGTTTGTTTTTGATCGTATGTAGAATTTGAATATATATATATATATATATATATATATATATATATATATATATTGTCATCCTCAGACAGATTTGTTTCGCTGTATCACAGCTCATCAGTACGGTTAGACTACGATTATATATATTTCATTTGGAAATGAATTTTTTCCGGGACCAAGATTTCAACCTTTCTGTATTAAAAGAGTTCTAAATCCTTAAATGACTCCTCCATAATTTGAAAAATTTTTCGATTGTTTGAAAATTCCAGTTTCGCATTCGTAAAAAATCCCTGTTCGAACGTTTGAAAAACTGTAAAATCAGTTATTGTAAATTGCCTGAAGATACTGAAAGGTTGAAACATAGGTTGTGAAAATAACTCATTTCTAAATGAAAAACATTCAAAAGTTCTACAATATAATTGTATTGAACACATTTTAATACAACTGTGTACTGGTCTAATTTAATTATGACCAAAGATTAACCAATTAATATATATATATATATTGGAGAAAAATATCATAAATCTAGTGCTAGCTTTCAGAAAATATTGTATGATTATTTTCACTTTTTATAAAAGTTCTCTATGCATTTTACAACATAAACGTACAGCCAATTTTCAACACTTATCTTTCAACCTATTGTGTTTAATTATTTTGCTATCTTTTCTTTTTGCCAATTCTGTTATTAAAAATGTTTTTAAATGTTGTAATTATTTAACCCTATAAAGTAAAAGGTATTGTAACACAAAATAAATTCCCTGAATTTATAATTAAAGTTGTATTCGTTAATAAGTAACACATGAAAAATATATATTTGTATCAGTTTAAAATACAAAAAACTATAGTATATTTGTGTAAGTTCATAAACTTGTCTTTAACAGCTCTTTGTGCATGTCATTTTAGAATGTATCTTACTCTAAGTTATGTAACTGAAACAATAAGACATGTTAAACTCATCTTCATTGTTAATCTTGCTTAACAACTTCCATAGTCAGGAAATGTAATAAGTAATGTTTTCTGCTTCAGAACCTATTGTTGATATGATCCAAAACTGATCGTTTCTAATTTCAGATGATCTCTTCTCCTATAAGCATTCATTTATATATTTATAACAAATCATTCCACTTTCTAATTCTGACATTTCCAGTTCATAACTCAAACCTTCGGCTGAAACAGATAAAGGCGAATATTAGAAACTGAGGATATTAGAATCCAAGATGCCTGGATGTTTTTTTAAGAAGTTAAATGCAAAAGCAAAGTTATTTTTTCTATATATAGCTTTATTGTTAAACAGGGAAAACTAATTCTATAATATTGAAAAGATTGTTTCAGTTTAATGCTTGTATTTTTACATTTCAGGCTATATTCACGACATACATGGTGCTGGTCTCTCTTCTACTCATCAACATGTTAATTGCTATGATGGGTAATACCTATCAACTTGTAGCCAGTCAACAGATGGAATGGTTCAGACAGGTAAGCACAATATTTTACTAACACAAGTAAGATTTTCTTTTAGTAAGAGTAGAAGATGGATGATTGAGTTGTAAGAATACAAAACTAAATACAATTTCTATGCAGATATAAGGAAATTCATTGCTACTTATTGCAGTGATGAAGTGTCAACGAGTCAAAATATTTTCTTTCTTTTCAGTGCAAAAAATAGCCAATGAGAACTTAGGACAACATTTTTTTTTTTTTGCTTTCCAATAAATAAACTTTAACTGAGCTGATCTTGGGATCCTATTGACTGAGATAAAACAAAATTGTAATTCAAGAAAGAGATTCATCCGAGAAAAAAAGTGAAAACTAATTGCTATATTGTAAACATCTTCCCTTGATCCCAAAAAGAGTATTTTGATGACTAAAGCTATTTTTAATTTGACATTAGATTAGTGAATATTTTCCAGACAGGCCTTATATATATATATATATATATATATATATATATATATATATATATGTATTTGTATCAGTTTATATATATATATATATATATATATATATATATATAGTCATCCGCAGACAGATCTGTTTCGCTGTATCACAGCTCATCAGTACGGTTAGACTCTGATTGCTTTTAACCCAGGATTGAAACCCGACCGAATTGGCGTCAGTCGGCGATTCTACCACTGGGCTATGGGCGCTCGGTAGAAGAAGGCAGACTTTTTAGTGTGTATATTATCATTATACACGCCCAATAGCCAGAGTGCTCTAATTCATTACAGAATGAGCGATATATAGTTTTAGCACTAAGAATTTATTACTTTAACTGAGCAGGTTCATATCGACTTCAAAGTTTTGTGAGGACACTGTTATAATGCCCTCATTCATCGGGGCTGGTTTTATTACTTCATCTCTACATTGATATCAAGCACTTAACAGTAAAAAAACCTGCTTACCTTTTATCAGTAAAACTACTGAAAAACAACAATCTTGGTGCCAAACATTATCATAACTCAACACTATATATATCTATATATATATGATAGATGATATGATAAAGCTATGCTTTAATTTCATGCTATATTTATGGATAAGAGAACACAATATCAGGGATAGAGTGTATTTAAATATAAAATGGACACTGAAATATGTTGATCTCAGTGTCCACTTTTATCTTTTATATATATATATATATATATATATATATATATATATATATATATACTATCCGTATAGCCCGGCATTGCTTGGGTTTTTTTAGTCGTTATGTTGAAATGGTAAGGTCAAGTGCTTATTCAAAAAGCTCCATTATGAGGTTGCCTTGATGCGTAAGTAAAAACATGCGAAGTAAGTATTGTTTTTTGTTGTATTTTTAAAACAGGATTCATGCTTGGTCAATTTTGCCAATAAACGGGAATGATGTATGTACAATTGGAAGAACGGGGGTGGGCGTTACAGGAGCCTATAATGTGACTTTGTGATGCAGAAAAAGTAGGTGCATTGTTTTTGCAACATCGCAGAGGTTGTCACCTTGTAACGTGAAATTGTTATGGCATATGATAAAGTAGAACTTACAAAAAAGACCCTATTTTTGTTTGAATACAACTAAGCGTTTCCGGAGAAATAAACAATCGCAAAAGCAACATTTTCCATTAATTTTTGCTGTACCCTGTGTGTCAATTGATTTTTTTTTTTTTTTTTGCACGTCAAGGCATCAGACCTTGATCTACCAGTGACTCGATTTTGGTTGAGTTTGAGTGAAGCGTCTTCGAAAAATGAATAAAAGTGTGCAAAAGATCGTCCGAAATTGTTTGTCGTTGACTTTTAGCAAACCCTGGACATTGATTTGAAATTTTTTTTTGTGTACAACAAAGGTTCAGACCTTGATTTGCAAGTTACTCGATTTTGGTTGAATTCGCATAAGGTGTCTCGGAGGAGAAGCATTTGTAAATTCTAAGTGTTTCGGTGCTTTTTGCCGTACCTTGTTAACTGATTCAAAAACTATTTGCGTACATCAAAGGTTCATGTCATGATCGGCAAGTGATCCACTTTTGGTTGAAATCAAACCAAGAGTTTCGAAGGAATAGGGTTCGTTAGAATGGCGACACACAAACATACAGACAAACAAACATATCCATATATATATACAGGGTCAAGGGAAAAGAAAAAAGAGGAGGAAAAAAGTTAGCACGTAAATTCCTCGAGGTCAAACCCCTAAGATAATCTCCATTTTGATTAGCCGAACACACACACACACACACACACACACACACACACACACACACACACACAAAAACAAAGCACCCACATACATTCACAGTAAACCGAAAGTATTTGTCATTTGAATGTAAATCGTCTGCACAACCACACCAGCATTGCCTGATGATGAGAATTAATCTCGAAACATAGAAATTTCCATGTAGCAAGGAAAAATGGACATAACCATATATATATATATATATATATATATATATATTACGGAAATTAACGAAGATTAACGAAACTAGTTATAAACAACCAACAATTTGAAATGATTTGTTTGAACATTATTTTTTGATCGATACTCATATTTAAGTAGATATTCTGTTTATAATCAAACAGTATTATATATTTATTTCTACCGGCCTGATTATTTACGATAAATTTTTGTTACGGAAATGTGATTAAATCCTGCGACCCCTATCTACATAGGGGAAGACACCAAGTGATCGGGCGCGTCTTAGACCCCTCGACCACGAATGACGATCAGTTTAAACGAAGTCAAATTAATTATGTGTGGATAGGGGTCGCAGGTTCGAATCCTGCCGAATGACACACATTTTCGTAACAAAAATTTATCGTAAATAATCAGGCCGGTAGAAATAAATATATAATACTGTTTGATTATAAACAGAATATCTACTTAAATATGAGTATCGATCAAAAAATAATGTTCAAACAAATCATTTCATATATATATATATATATATATATATTTCTATTCTTATTTTTAATTTTAATTTATTTCATTGTATCTCTTTTATGTGCCAGGTCTAACATGTAATGGTAGCAACAGTCTGTCTTTTTTTTTTTTTTTTCATTTCACTACCCTTACTTCCGTTTCTTATACACACTTAAATAAATTTATTTTCTCATGTTTTGGTCTCGCTGATGTGTTGAGTTAAATTTACTTGTCAAAATGGTCATTCGATATAAGAAAACTTTAATTTTTTTATATGTAATATGTGTGTGTGTGTGTATGTTAGCTGTATTTGGGCAGCAACTTTAAATTTATTCATGTTTGCTTAAATTTTTTTTCAATTTTTCAATATTTTCATTGGATACTTCTTCCTGGTTTCTGGTTAAAGTTTAAATATAAATTGTCCAATGTTTTCAGCTTTCACAAACCATTATCAAATAGTTTTTTTTGTGCAATGTCAGTTATTTTTCGTTTTTCAAATATATCTTCACAAGTTATGTCATTTTTTTTTTAATAATCATATTGCCCCAAGCAAGGCATTTTATTGCCACTGCTTTGCAGGGGGTTACATAGGAGGAAAGTTATGAGAAAGAGTGACAGGTTACAGGGGTGTCAGGAAGTGGGTAAGAAAAGGATGAGAATACTGATGAGAGTGGAGTAAACAGAGAAAGGAGCATGAGAGAGAGGATGCAGGTTAGCGAGATAGGAGATGACTATTGACTTTACATTTAAATTCTTGGAGATTGTAGCTGTCGGGGAAGCAAGTAAATGGAAGAGAATTCCACAGGCAGGAAGTGCGAAAAAAGAAGCTGATGGAGTAGAATTTGTGTTTACAATTTATTGGTTTCACAGTAAAAGGGTGGGATCTAGTTGCAAATCTTGTGGCTTGAGTAAATTTATATATAGGGGACACCAGTGAGCTAAGTTCATCTGAGCAGAAGACGTGAAAGTATTTGTAGAAGATACACAGGGAAGCCACATTGCACCCATGAGAAAGTGACTGTATTTGAACTGCCAAGTCAGGATCTATCACATTACAGATTCTCTGTTGGATTTTATCAAGGGCACCTAGGTGAATAGCAAGAGCACCCGACCAGATATGGCAGCAGTATTCAATGCACAGGCGGATGGTAGATTTATATATAGGCAGGATTGTTTCAGGCGAAAAAAACTTCCTGTCCCTACACAGAGAACTGACTTTCTTAGCAGCGGAAATATATCATGATTTAGCACACAGTGCTTGAAATATTTATACATTGAAGAAGCTATATTTAAACTTTCACAAAAATGGTTTAAAATAAGTAAAAAATCTTTAACATTAATTGATCTTAAAAAAATTTTTATGTATCTATTAATGACAAAGTGGAAAAAAATTTCATGTGATGCGTTTCATCCTTTAGAACTTTATCAGATTAAAATGATATTGATGTGACTATACATGAATATGAAGGAGAATAGACACTGAAATTTTAAACTCATTATGGTGAGCAACTAATACACTTAATGTTTTGTTTTATAAACACACTGTAAACATCCCTTTTGCATTCATATAATTTTTTATTTTAATTCCTTGAGGTTTCTCCTTTGTATTCTGTGTGACAATTTTTAAATGTGTTTGTATAAATAGTCTTGTTAATTTGATTTTGATTATTTTTCTTTTTTTATATTTTTATCCCTTTTGTTATTAAATATCCAACATCAGGATCATAGAAGATCTCCAAAGAAAGATGAAATATTGTAAGAAACTGAATGCAAATTCACTCTACATAGCTTAGCAATTAAAGCATTTTCTATACATTTTGTTTTAGTAAATTGCTTTCTGTTGTAGAGTGACTGAAACCCCTTCAGCACTCTCAATTATGGAATAGTCCATGGTCTAAAATGGTCTATTTAAGTAAAGAATAGTAGCATTGAGTCATAACACTTGAGTATCATTCAAGTAATATTCACACTGATTACTTCAGCAACTATTGCAATCTAAATCCTTCTCTCTGTATTGTAAGTTCTGTCTTGTCTGTTGTTGTAACTATTGTACTGTTTGGAGTATATCTGTTTAGAACCGGATATTGTGCTGAATAATACCGCAGCACAATTTCTCTGTGTATTGTATCCACTTGCAATTATGATCAGTCTCATTATGGTGAGCAACTAATACACCGAGTGTGTTGTTTTGTAAATACACTGTAAACATCCTTTTTGCATTCATATAATTTTTTATTTAAATTCCTTGAGGTTTCTCCTTTGTATTCCCTGTGCAATTATTACAGGAGTAAATTCTTCTTTCAAGTTTTAGTTTATTCTTATTTTGTTTTGCATTAAGTCTTTTATTGTTTTAGAAGTGGTTGTAACAAATTTTATGCTAAGCTTAGATAAATTCTTTTCAATTAGAGTTGTGATAGCGTTGGTAGGTTGAATTATATATTTTGATTTCTTGGCTTTATCAAATAGTCCACTCATATAAAGGACAAAACATTAATTGAACAATCATATTTATTTATTTACATCTACTAACCTGAATATTGTGCACTGCAGCAATGTTTTTAGCTGAACAGTATAAATGAGCATGCAATAGCATTTTCACATCTGCCATTGAATATGGCTGACAAGAAGGATTTAAATTATTTTTATTAAGTTTTCTACCATCCTAACTTTTTTCTGTTTTATTGGAGATAAGTTTAATTAATTTTAATTATTTAAATTGTTCAAAGAATTTATCATCCAAGTGTTTTTGGTCGCTTCTATAGCCATTTTTAAGGATGTTTATGTCTCTGCTATTGTTATTTTTTCCTCATGTTTTGACTGTTATGTAGTAATACACGTCTTTTTGCTTTTTAAAAACAAGCATTCATTCTAATACATAAAATGACAAATTCACAAGGAGTCAGTAAGAAATAAACTATCTTGCTGTTAACATTTTTCTTTTTTTCTTTCAGTGGGCCAATATTGTTTTGATTATGGAACAAAGTGTAACAACACATGAAAGAATAGAACAACAGAAACAATACACGCAAGCTTTGGCTGATGGAAGACGAGTACTGTCTATACGATGTCACAAAGATGTAAGTAAGCAGTAAGGAAAAATGAAGACACTGTTTGAACAAGTGAACCACTTTTTTTTATGCTTACTGTTGGGGCTATAACATTTCGGCCAATCTATTGTTCATCCATCATCAGGTGTGAAATATAATGAAAAAAAGAAAAAAACTCCTTTCTTTCAGATGAAAACTAAAGAATGGGTCAGCCAAACAACGTGCATAAAAAAGGGGTTCAATTGTTTAAGAAATATTGGTTATATTAATGACTCTTCTTAAACTTATAAAAAAAATCCAAATGTACAAAGTACAAGGTCACCTGACATTATCAAACAAGGTCACCTGACATTATCAAACAAGGTCACCTGACATTATCAAAGATAAAGCAATTTTAAAGGTTCAGTTAATTTCATTTTTTAATTTTGATCTGTGTACATTAGAGCTGTGAAAACAAGATAAACAGAAAAAATTGTTAGTAGCCATAAATACATTCTTCTAAAACTCTACAATATATACTGCCAGGATAAGTATATGAATAAAATAACATTATTAATACATAATAGGAGAAAACAGGTTCTCCTATTGCCCAATTCATACTCCTTACTAGTCATTTGAACAGGAGTAAAGATTTATCCCTTGTTTACTATTTAGGATTGGGTTTCTGGTTCCTTCCAAAATCTTCTCATTTTCTTTTATTTCCAGTAACACCATGTATCCTAGTGATATTATTGCCTCATTTGAGGTGAAATTATTAAATAGAATAATAATATATTTATATTAATCTATTTATAAAATATGGTCTAGCAATTTAATTTAAGTAATCTTAAATAATAATTGGTTATAAATTAAATAGATTATTGTAAAGACAAATGTCTAAACTCGCATTGAAACATTATTGAATGCAGTTTAACTACTGCTCCTAAATGAGATTCAGCCATATCTTTTATAGTCAAGTAGTTTAATGGGTAGACAACTATGGTTGTCTTCAGCACAGTTATCAATAAGTAAAATTTAAAACTAATTTTTGTTTTGAACAATTTTTAAAAGAAAACTTTTTTTCAGTGCCATGTGTAGAAATTTATATATGTTATTACATGTACAAAATATACATAACAGATATTTTGTATTTTTTGTTTTTTGTTTTTTTCATACTATTTAACACATTAATATCCCCTATAATATCCCCCATAATATCCCCCATACCAACAATGGAATTGAAACAGGTACTACAAATGAGAGAAGACTGTGTCTCATTTAATATTCAAGTTATATTCTTACTTTGATAAAAATGATATTTAAGTGAAGCTAACACAATGTTTATTTAAATGATCTACGTTTGGTTCATAATTTTAGTTAATACCTTCATTTCAATATTTCTCAATATTTACTTTTCTTGTATTAATGTCTAAAGAATCATTTTCAATGTAAAGTCAAGAGGGTCTTATTCGTTTCAATGTCTACAATCTTGAAAAGCCTTTATTGAGTTATAATAAGTGTACATGTCCAAAATAACAAAGATTGATTGCTTTGCAATGTAAGATAACATTTATTAAACAAAATAATAAAAAGAAAGTTTAAAAGTTTATTTTCCTAAAAGTAAATTGCATACACAACAAAAATTGTTAATGAATCTAACTGAGTGTGACTTGCCTGTGTAATAGGCAAGTCACACTGTGTTTGTGTGCAAAGCATCCACAGCCCTTTTTACTTCAGTGTGAAAAGTTGATGGGACACATTTCAAAAGGATGAAAAACAAAAAGACAGAATTACTTAAGTGTTCACTTCTTTTATACACTCAGGGTTGCTGCTGATACTATGTTTATTAAAGCACTACTTACTTTGCCACTGAGCATAATATCAGGTTTTGTCATTTCTGTCTCCGGAGATGTTCCTAAATTAAAGCAAGCTTTCACTATATTATGAATAAGACCTTGTCCTTTGAATGGAGTTGACATGGAACAGACACCATATATTTTATGCCCTACAATACAATAGGCAATACATTTTATAACCTGGTCTAAATGAACCAAAGAGGAAATCATTCACTTTATTTGTTGCTGTCTTCCCCCACCAAAAAAAAAATTGAGGAATTTCTGCACATGAAAGAAAGAAAAAATCACATCTAGAAAACACTTAACAGTCTATATTTCTCTAAAACTTCCCATTATGCATGTAGCAATAACAATTGATAGCCCTTGAGGAACTTCTGATAAATGAAAGTTGATCCTTAAGGTTCTTTCCTGGACTATGACATATTCCCAGTGTGCTACAAGGAAACAAAGGTGGACTTTTTAAGTCACTAACAACAGTCGGTAAAATTATTAAAACTTCTTAAGTTGTATTAATTGTTGGTTATTTTCATTACAATTTAATAAACTAATTTTTATCATATTTATTCTGTCAATATTATCTCATACCTGATATGTTTAAACCCCGAAAACTGGACCTCAACCCAAACTCTCCCAAGCAGCAAAGGAATGGAAACAACTTCTATGATGAATACAGGAACACTACTCTTAACAAATTCAGCTTGCTTGTTAGCTGCATTTCATTTGAAGTTTATAGATATACAGTGGACCATACAACGTATGAAATGGATATTAACATCCTAGAAAAATTATTTGTTAATACGTGAAACAAAATTTTGGACAGGCACATTATAGCTACCTGGCAACAAAAACCAAGTGAGTCTCTGGATGGATTCCTGTGAGAATTCCACAAACTAAGCAAAAACTGTGCTTTCAAAGCAGTGACTGTCAAACAGTACCGAGAAGAATTTGCAAAGGACGTGTTTATTAACCATCTAGCTTTGCCTATAATACACCAGAGACTACATAGGAATGGTACTCTGGATTTGCAGGCTGCCTACAGACAGGCTTTCTCCTTACACCCACTGCATAAAAAACTCTGATGCCTATAACTAGATGTCAACAGACTATGTCACTGATGCTACTACTGCTCCTACAATAGATTTCAAAAAAATTCAAAGGGAAGAAAACGTTTGTAGACACATTGCTGCATCATTTCAAGATGGAAGGTTACTTCGTACTTTTAATAAAAAAAGAACAGTTCTTTTGTGATAGACTACTACACTAGAGAAATGTATGTCTGGCTAGAGAGTTCACTTGTCTCACTTGTAAAAAAATAGGACATTATTCAAAAGGGTGCAAATCTAAAAGTCAAAGTGCAATCGCTGCCAATGGATGCAATGAACCATTAATGGCTCACAGGCTAAATATGTTCCTAGACTCAAGCAGAACGTTTCCTTGAAATTTAGAATTGTAACCAAACTACTTGACAAAGAAATCTCCATGGCTTTGACCGCAAAGAACACACAAACTTGTTACCTCTGTGCTAAAAAAATAAACAAGACACTATAAGTCTGTCATTCTCAAAATTTTAAAGAACTTGTGTAGTGATTTGGTACTGGGACAGGATTTTCAGAAACAACACAATTTTCTTCAGATTAAATACAGGGGCCCTAAACTAGATCTTATTATATCCAACTATGAACCAGTTTGTGCTTTTTCTGCTGCTTCTGTTAGTGAACACTTGTTTTTTTCCAAACTTGTCTCCTAATTGTAAACCAATCTCAACAAAATCATGGCATTTTAGGAAGTATGACAGGGATTTTATCAGAAAAGAAGTAGAGAAGCTACTACAACAAGGCATAATTCAACTGTTAATCTCCAAAGAGGGCCCAGGTTTTGTTTTTAGGACCCCAATAATAGACATAAGAAGAGGTTATGTGTTGATTATCTACAGACTATCGACCAATTTACAGAACTCAGTGCTCATTCTCTTCCACATATTGAAGAGATTGTAAGCAAACTATCCACATACACAGCCTGTTCTACCTTTGATCTGAAAAATGCCTGCTCCCAAATTCCACTCAGACAAAATGAAAAAAATTCTGCTTTTGAAGCTAATGAGAGGCTCTATCAGTACTGTAGAGTGTCATTTGGTGTGACAAATGGCATGGCTATTTTTCAGTGGGTAATGGACAAAACCTATCCAAGAAAAAATGTTACTTACACTGAATGAAGCAAAACATTATCTTCTGTATTTTCAGTTAATATCTTTGGCTACTTTGTAGGTAATAAGATAATTGAACCTGACACAGAAAGACTTTGGCCACTCCAGGACTCACCTTTGCCAGCAATGCTAAATTTCTTAAGGTTAGCTCTCAGTATGTTTGCATACTACACTAAATGAATACCAAAGTTTTCTGACATAATCTAATCACTGATTAAAAACAAGACTTTTCTACTGAATGCATTAAAGAATTTAAAACTCTAAAGAAACAGCTGCAGAATGCTGATCTTCATCAAGGATTATGTCATCCTGAAATTACACAAATGCTTCATTTTGTGCAGACTAAGAACCTACCTGTCTCAATAAAAGAAGTAAAGGAAGTATGTTGTTTATGTCGACTATGTGCAGAAATCAAGCCAAGATCGTTTTGCATGAAAAAAGGAACTTTAATTAAAGCTACCCAACCAATGGAATGTCTAAGCATAGATTTTAAAGGTCCCCTACCTTCAACTTTGGGTAATTTTTATATCCTCACCATTGTGGATGAATATTTCTGATTTCCATTGACATTTCCTTGCCTAGATATGTAATATACATTCATCAATGGTAATAAAATGTTATTTGAACTAACTGGCTTTCCAGTATATATCATCTCTAATGAAAGTATTTTTTCTATAAAAAGAAATAAAGGCTTATCTATTAAATAAAAGCATTGCTGTAAGCAAGACAACACCCTACCACCCCACTGGTAATGTGCGGGTAGAAAGATACAATGGTATCATCTGAAAGAAATTAAACTATCCCTTAAGTAAAACAAATTGGATGATCATCATTGGGGGTCAGTACTCCCTAACACCCCACACTGCATTAGAGATCCCTCCTGTCAACTGGAATCAACTCCACCCGTACTCGAACACTTCTTTAGTTTCAAAAGATACTACCAAGCCCTCATTGGTTCATCAGAAACAAGAATGGTCTTCTGGTTGATGAGTTTGAGCTGATAGACACAAATCTATCCTATGTGTAGCAGAAAAGATATAAGTCAATAGCACAAATACTAGGAACAACCTCGTAACGAATTCTGGTTTGGTACACCACGCCAAGAATTACGCTAAACAGCCAAAGAAATAGTCACTCTGTCAGCTCAAGAACTCGCCTTTCTATACGTTCTCACCGAGCCAGAGAATTTGCATATTGGGCACGCTGCCAGCCTTGATCTAACTTGCTGGCGCATGTGCTTCGTCATTTCAGCGTCCGTGCTCGGAGAGTCTGCATTGTGAGCAATTTGCTTGCACCTATAGGCTACACTACTCTGACCCTCTTGGATTTACAAGGTAATTCGTCACACTCCCCCATGATCACCTGATCACATTTTCGCCGGGTGCTTCTTTGCAAGGTGGGGGTGGTGGTGGTTCTACTTCCTCTTCAGGTGAATTGTCCGTCTCCGAATTTTCGATTTCAAGAAACAGACTCTCAGACTCGCTTTCTGTACTGTCGGTGTCTTCCTCTTCCTCTGATGTGCTAACACTGCGATGTTGGCGCATGTCTTTCAAGTGACGAAGCATTCCGATCACTAGACAGGACTGCGGGCTAATGATCTTCGTTATATGCCCCCTACCGAATTTTGTGGTGCACCGACTCTGCAGAGGTTTGAGCCACACGCGATCTCCGACATGGTAAGTGCCACGACCAGGAACAGAGGGCGTCATCACGGTATCAACCCCCCTCACCCGGACTTCATATCAGTAAATCGTATTGGCCGGTGCGGTCAAGTGTGGTCGTGATTCGTTTCACTGAACGGTGACATCGCTCCACTATGCCATTCCTGGCTGGAGTGTATGCACAACGGAATCGCAAACTTATTCCCCACTCCTGCGCAAAATTTCTAAATTCCCTGCTGCGAAAAGCTCTGTTATTATCCATAAGGAGTTCACATGGTGGACCACGCCCAAAGAGCACCAAACAGCTGCCGAATTAGACTTGCCGAGTCTTGCCTTGACAACTGCTTCCACATGGAGAAACGTGACGGGCCGCGGTCTGTGAGGGTTAAGAAATGACATGAACCGAAATGCGTTATGTCCATTCCTAACCTCTGCCAATTCTTGTTCACCTCCAGCTTTCCCTTCTTCCAGCGAACTGGTGTTGGGTCTATCAATTGGCATTCTTCGCACACTGCTTTTGTTATTGCTGGGCAAACTTTCCTGACGAAGTAAGTGGTGCGCCGTACTCCCGGGGGTCCACTGCTCCTATGGATCGACAGGATTTGACTCGCGTCCAGCTCATCCAAGTGAACAGCACCAATCAATGGCCCGGGTTTATTTTCTCTCTTCATAGCGTTAAACCACCGCTGCGGCACCCTGGTCAGTCGGTCGGCCATATTTTCAGGTGATGCAACCAACATCATGTCCACAGCCAGCTAGTACTACGTTACTAGTTCCTTGGGTGTACTCAACCATTTTCTGATGAGCATCTCGTTTGCTGCCTAAATATGCACACGTGCCTTCCCGGTAGGAGTGTCTGATACCCAATGGTACACAGAGATAGAGTTTGTCTTGATGTGCAGCACCTTGCTCTGCCATTGGAGAGTCAAGTTAATGCCTTTAAACATGGAGTCTAGTTTGGCCAGGTTTATATGATGGACATTGTTTTCAGGTCGCAGCCAACAAGCGTCATCTAGTAAAGTGCTGTGCCTCTCCAACACCACACCAATTGTTAAAGAACTTGTGTCGACCCACACGTTTATCTCCCGACTGTCCACGCACCAATCCCCGCGAGTCTGGGCATTCCGCTTCACTGCATCCACAGTCGCACATATCATACGCTGGAGAAGAGTGTTTTTCACTTCATCATCCCAATGCTTCGTGACTGCACTGGCTTTTCTCTTGCTGACTCCACAAGCCACACGAAGCCACTCACACACCGAGAAGTGCCTGATAAGCCACCCGCACAAGGAGAACACGGTCCGTCGTGTGGCAATGTCAGGAGCTTCTGGGATCATGCTTCTGCGCTTCCACCGCAATTCATCATGTTCCCTCTCAACGGTCAGTCCCAGCACCTGTGCATCGTCCTCCAATCTTTCTGGATCTTTGCATTCCAGTCCATATTGAACCAAGTGTTCTCTGATGCGGATCGTGGGAATGATATCAACTTTACGGTCTGGAATGACCACAAAGTCTAGTGGACATGAACTTGGAGGTACGCTCTCCTGAGGTTCAACAGAGATACGTTCAAGCCTTTCTGCCGCCATTCGCGCAATTTAGCTGCACAAACATCTGCGTTAGCAGTGAACGCGTCAACGTGACGGTTGAGCTCTCGGTAGTCCATCACAGAACGCACCTTTTCTTTGTTCTGCTACAGCACAGCCATCAGAGGAATTAACCCATTGGGAGACTCTAGCCTTCCTTCTGGGTATGGCACGAGCCAACCATTTTCAATCAATGTGTGGAGCTCCCGCTCATAGTCGTCCTGACGTCTACCCTTTCCTGCCCCCAGGATTGGCACCAATCTGTATCTACTATCATTTTGGTGGGGGGGAGAAGGCTAGCGCTGGTGATGTGTCCCCTGGTTCGTTTTCCGGACAGTCCCGAACCCAGTGCCCAATCTCGCTGCATCGATAGCAACGTTTTCAATGCTGTTTGCAATCCTTTGCTGTGTGGCCCTTGCCGCTGCACTTGTAGCAGGTTACACTGGTGCTGGGACCACCCTTGGAAGGGGCCACAGCTGCGACCACCTCATGACTCTGGTTCCCGGCTGTCATCAGTAGCCACACTCTCACTATCAGGTCTGACATAGATATGGTGTCAATGTTTGGAGCTTGTTGAAGTCTGATGGAGATGGCATCAGGGTGAGCCTATTCAGCCCAACTCCCTCGAACCCGGCCAACCTAGACAACTGCCTGATCCTGTTTGTGTAGACTTTTACCTGCTTGCCAGCCCACCTGACCAGGCTCAGCTTCCTGTAGGCTGTAAATGCACCATTGGAAAACACCTCCTTCAACCGACCTTCATCCATCTCCATGTAGAGAGCTAGTGCGTCACCTTCCAGATACAATGGCAGTAGACTTGTGACATCATCCACCAGCTAAAGTCTTGCCACCAGCCTCACCTTTTTCAAGCACGCTACTACGTCTCCCTCGCCAGTAAATGGCTTTATCATGTCCCTGCTTATGCACACCTTCGCCATGGTAATGATGCCAAAATAGCTTGTAGCAGAAAAGGTGTAAGTCAGTAGCACAAACACTAAGAACAACCTCGTAAAAAATTCTGGTTTGGTACACCATGCCAAGAATTACACTTAGCAGCCAAAGAAATAGTTGATCTGTCAACCTTTTTATACCTTCTCAGCCAGCCAGAGAGTTTGCATATTGGGCACACTGCCAGCCTCAATCTAACTTGCTGATGCATGCGCTTCGTCATTTCATCACTGGTGCTCAGAGAGTCTGCATCGTGAGCAATTTGTTCGCACCTATATGCTACGCTACTCTGGCCCTCTTGGATCTATGAGGTAATTTGCCACACAATGCTACCATTAAGCATCAAGATGGATGAGATTCAATAGTATCATTAAGGAATCCAGCATTATTTCCAAATATCAGAGGCAGAAAACTGTAGAAAACTTTGAGGTCCCTTCAGCACTGATAGAAGGAATTGATTGCATTATTTCCAAATATCAGAGGCAGAAAACTGTAGAAAACTTTGAGGTCCCTTCAGCACTGATAGAAGGAATTGATTGCATTATTTCCAAATATCAGAGGCAGAAACTGTAGAAAACTTTGAGGTCCCTTCAGCACTGATAGAAGGAATTGATTGCATTATTTCCAAATATCAGAGGCAGAAAACTGTAGAAAACTTTGAGGTCCCTTCAGCACTGATAGAAGGAATTGATTGCATTATTTCCAAATATCAGAGGCAGAAAACTGTAGAAAACTTTGAGGTCTCTTCAGCACTGATAGGAAGGAATTGGATTGCATTATTTCCAAATATCAGAGGCAGAAAACTGTAGAAAACTTTGAGGTCCCTTCAGCACTGATAGAAGGAATTGATTGCATTATTTCCAAATATCAGAGGCAGAAAACTGTAGAAAACTTTGAGGTCCCTTCAGCACTGATAGAAGGAATTGATTGCATTATTTCCAAATATCAGAGGCAGAAAACTGTAGAAAACTTTGAGGTCCCTTCAGCACTGATAGAAGGAATTGATTGCATTATTTCCAAATATCAGAGGCAGAAAAAATCATGAAAACTTTAGAGGTCTCTTCTGCACTGATAGAAGAATTATCATATTATTTCAAACATTTACAGGCAGAAAACTGTAGAAAACTTTGAGGTCCCTCAGCACTGATAGAAGGAATTGATTGCATTATTTCCAAATACTGAGGCAGAAAACTGTAGAAAACTTTGAGGTCCCTTCAGCACCTGATAGAAGGGAATTGATTGCATTATTTCCAAATATCAGAGGTGTAGAAAACTGTAGAAAACTTTGAGGTCCCTTCAGCACTGATAGAAGGAATTGATTGCATTATTTCCAAACATCAGAGGCAGAAAACTGTAGAAAACTTTGAGGTCTCTTCAGCACTGATAGAAGGAATTGATTGCATTATTTCCAAATATCAGAGGCAGAAAACTGTAGAAAACTTTGAGGTCCCTTCAGCACCTTTGATAAATAACTGATTGCATTATTATTTCCAAATATCAGACAGTAGAAAACTGTAGAAAACTTTGAGGTCCCTTCAGCACTGATAGAAGGAATTGATTGCATTATTTCCAAATATCAGAGGCAGAAAACTGTAGAAAACTTTGAGGTCCCTTCAGCACTGATAGAAGGAATTGATTGCATTATTTCCAAATATCAGAGGCAGAAAACTGTAGAAAACTTTGAGGTCCCTTCAGCACTGATAGGAAGGGAATTGGATTGCATTATTTCCAAATATCAGAGGCAGAAAACTGTAGAAAACTTTGAGGTCCCTTCAGCACTGATAGAAGGAATTGATTGCATTATTTCCAAATATCAGAGGCAGAAAACTGTAGAAAACTTTGAGGTCCCTTCAGCACTGATAGAAGGAATTGATTGCATTATTTCCAACATCAGAGGCAGAAAACTGTAGAAAACTTTGAGGTCCCTTCAGCACTGATAGAAGGAATTGATTGCATTATTTCCAAATATCAGAGGCAGAAAACTGTAGAAAACTTTGAGGTCCCTTCAGCACTGATAGAAGGAATTGGATTATTTGAAATATTGTAGGCAGAAAACTGTAGAAAACTTTTGAGGTCCTCTAGCACTGATAGAAGAACTTACTGCATTATTTCCAAATATCAGAGGCAGAAAAACTGTGGAAAACTTTGAGGTCCTTCAGCACTGATAGAAGAAATTGATTGCATTATTTCCAAATATCAGATATAGAAAACTGTAGAAAACTTTGAGGTCCCTTCAGCACTGATAGAAGGAATTGATTGCATTATTTCCAAATATCAGAGGCAGAAAACTGTAGAAAACTTTGAGGTCCCTTCAGCACTGATAGAAGGAATTGATTGCATTATTTCCAAATATCAGAGGGAGAAAACTGTAGAAAACTTTGAGGTCCTCTCCAGCACTGATAGAAGGAATTGATTGCATTATTTCCAAATATCAGAGGCAGAAAAACTGTAGAAAACTTTGAGGTCCCTTCAGCACTGATAGAAGGAATTGATTGCATTATTTCCAACATCAGAGGCAGAAAACTGTAGAAAACTTTGAGGTCCCTTCAGCACTGATAGAAGGAATTGATTGCATTATTTCCAAATATCAGAGGCAGAAAACTGTAGAAAACTTTGAGGTCCCTTCAGCACTGATAGAAGGAATTGATTGCATTATTTCCAAATATCAGAGGCAGAAAACTGTAGAAAACTTTGAGGTCCCTTCAGCACTGATAGAAGGAATTGATTGCATTATTTCCAAATATCAGAGGCAGAAAACTGTAGAAAACTTTGAGGTCCCTTCAGCACTGATAGAAGGAATTGATTGCATTATTTCCAAATATCAGAGGCAGAAAACTGTAGAAAACTTTGAGGTCCCTTCAGCACTGATAGAAGGAATTGATTGCATTATTTCCAAATATCAGAGGCAGAAAACTGTAGAAAACTTTGAGGTCCCTTCAGCACTGATAGAAGGGAATTGATTGCATTATTTCCAAATATCAGAGGCAGAAAACTGTAGAAAACTTTGAGGTCCCTTCAGCACTGATAGAAGGAATTGATTGCATTATTTCCAAATATCAGAGGCAGAAAACTGTAGAAAACTTTGAGGTCCCTTCAGCACTGATAGAAGGAATTGATTGCATTATTTCCAAATATCAGAGGCAGAAAACTGTAGAAAACTTTGAGGTCCCTTCAGCACTGATAGAAGTAACTGATTTACCATTTCCAAATATCAGAGGCAGAAAACTGTAGAAACTTTGAGGTCCCTTCACACTGATAGAAGGAATTGATTGCATTATTTCAAATATCAGAGGAAAACTGCAGAAAACTTTGAGGTCTTTCAGCACTGATAGAAGGAATTGATTGCATTGAAAATGAAGATAATGATAGTAATAAACAGTTGGCATCTTAGTCAGAAAAACTTAATGCACCTGCCTGTCCACTAACTAAAGCTGACTGTCCAGTACTTCATAGTTCATCCAGATTAGTAAAACCTCCCCAGTGCTTGGACTTGTAACCAAATAAAAATAGAAGAAGAGAATGTAGTAACAACAATTCATAGCACTTGAGATACTCCCTGGTGAATGAAAGTTATCAACCCTTAATGAACTTTCCTGGCCTATATCACAATTCCTTCAAATCATGAGGAAACAAAAGTGGACTTTTTAAATCCCTAACAGTAGTCTGTAAAATTAGTTTAATAAAAATAAGAAAATAAAACTTCTTAAGTTATAATAATTGTTAGTTTCATTAAAATGCATCACACAATCCCTGCATTCTATACACCTATCACATTATATATATATATATATATATATATATATATATATATATATCAGCATGCAGTGTGGGTATAGAAAAATAGGCTGATACTTCCAGTTCACCATGAAATAACATGTCTGCTTTAATTTTTCTTTTATATATATATATATATATATAATCATCCACAAATAAGCCTGTTTCACTGTATCACAGCTCATCAGTGTGTCTAGACTGATCAAGCTGGGATCAAAATCCAACTGATTTGTCATCAGACAGTGATATTTCCCCTAAGCTTTCATCACATGGCAGAGAAAAGCAGAGCTTACAGAATGTTATTCACTAAATGTAAACAAAAAGCCAGTACACACACACACAGATAAATAGATAGATAGATAGATAGATATTTTGCTATAGTAACCGTTGTGGGATGTGGGCTTATTATATCTACTCTAAATATATGTAGGTATATATTGGTAAGTATTAAGCCTTTATGCATTCTTTTCTTTTACAGAAACTGACACAAGTGAAGAATACAAACGATGATGAGGATGATGACTAATGAGAACTCATCACATACGATTTTTACAAATACAAGACAACCCTATGGTTAACCTTCAAGAGAAAATTTGTACAATCTAATTTGACCAGAATGAACTCAGGGTTATTTTTATTTATTTATTTTTCTTGCATTTGCATTTGAAAATAATTACATAAAGGGTCTTGAGTGTGTCATGTTCTTCGTGGCATTCATTATCACATAATATTTAAGAGTTATCCCCCTTGAAATATTTTTGTGTCTCTTTTTTCATTCTATTTTTCAGTTCAACACAAAGACACCACAATATTATCATTTAGTCACAATTCACCTAAAACTATTTTTGTATCCTTTATGCTAGTGTGCATTATAAATAACTTAATTCAAAATCTCTGGATAAAATGCACCATTTTGAACTATACAAAGAAAATTAGACTTTAAAAATATTTTAATGCTGTGTTCATTCATCTCTAAATAGATTCCTTTTCTTTTATATCTATGAATTACAATGACTTCTAGGGAAAGAAAGTAATTTTGAATTCAAAGTAGTCTTAGTATATAGCTTTATAAATATGGAGGTAAAGACTTCTGCTTATGCTCTTCATGAATGTGATCAAAAGTGTAAACTGAATTCGACACTAGACTTAGAAGAAAATACCTGCCTCAACCTAACACCTTTTACAAATAGAAATACCATCTTTTCAAGAAAACATATTCTTTATATAAGCATTTATGTGCAGAAATGTTTCAAATTCTCTTTTCAATCCAGCCAACATTTTAGGCATTTCATTTAAGCAACATCATGCGTATAGCAAGCAACATTAATATTATTATTTATGGTTTAGAAAAAAAAAATGATCATTTGTTTTTACAGCATTAATTAACACTTTATAGGTCATTTAATACTGACTTTGTTTTGTGTTAAAACAGTAAAATGAATCCATAGATAAAAATATTCATTTTTGTAAGAGAGCAAAAAAGTTTTGGTCAAAGAAGAAAAGCTATTTGTCCTCTAAAATGGTTATGCAAAAATTTTTGTCCATTTCCTATAAACCAAGCCAAATACAGTGTTTTAAAACAAAAAAAATGTCTATAATGAAAATTTATTACATTATGTTAATTTTAGGAAGTTACTATACATTATTAATATTTCATGTGGCTTCCCTTAATTTGAAAAATTGCAAGTCACACTCATTTACCACTTGTCTTGCAGTCTTCTTTGGATGAGCAATTGCTGTTTTGATTAATTTTTATACCATTCCTTACTGAAGCTTTAAAAGGCAACTGCACTTTGGTCAATTGGAAATACTTTCATTGCTTTGAAACTTCAATAGAATTTCAGAAATGCTGCTTCTAGAAATTCCAAGTTCCTTAGCTGTTAACTGACTAGTTGTATTCTTGGCCATCTTCACTGTCTTTAACTTGGTTTGTTAATTTTCATCATGATTTCAAACATTGAATGTAGGAATTTTATGTAATAATTTTCATTATATTTAGGGAGAAATGGTTGCTGTTGTGTTATTTCCACTGATGATATGCAAATAATTTTCCACAACAGTAGCAAAAAAGCAAAAAAAAAAAAGCAAAAATTGTGTGGTGGCCAAAAACTTTTGTACAGCCATTTTTCTTCTAAAAAATAATTTTAAATAATTCTATGCACTATAGCTCCATTTGATTCTTTAGTTGTTTTCATCATAATGTCATAAAATTTGAATCTTAAGTAAAACATTTTCAACCCTAATTGCCTGCTTCATTTTTACATGCAATTATACCTTTGCTATTGATTTTAATAGAATTTAGTATTTTTTATTTTCTAAAATAGAGCAGACATAAAAATGAAAGGTTGGTTTTTAATGACTCCAGATTGAAAAGTCTGAATTGTTTTTTGATCTTCTGTTTCTCAAACTCTTTGCCTCTTTCCTTCACCAAATGTTTTCATTCATTCAAATTACCAAAATGTTTTCATTCATTCAAATTACCATACTTGTAAAAGTAAATGGTTTTAAGGAGTTTAACACACCAATATTCAAAAATAACCATGTAATTGATTAAATCAGCTAATTGCCTGTTTTATTCAAATAGAATAAAATTTCAAAGATATTAAAGTAATGATGTCCATGTAAAAATATTTAAGGAATAATGCATGCAAATTATCAGTAAATAAAATATACAAATTCAGAGGAAAATGCCATATTTATGAATAACTATGTGCAATTATATATATAATTTTTTATGCTATATAATACATAATACTTGATATTTCATATTATTTCCTGGTGATTAAAGTAAATATTGAGTAATATTTTATATCATTAGGCAAATTCTGTAAACAGTTTTATATTTGTCATCTGATAGATTAAGCATTCTTCATTGAGTAACAAGAAATTAAAATATTGAATTCTATTATGTTTATATATTTATTACATTCATTTGTTATTTTCGATGTGTCAAGTTTTGGATGAAGAAAGTATTTTTCTCTTCATTTTTAGTTATATAAAATTTTCTGGGTTGATTAATTTGTATAATTTGTCTCATTGAATATTAAGGTTATATTTTGACTTTAATTGAAAAGGTTTGATAGTTGTTCACTGATATGTTAAACGCTTTTTCTTTTTAGCACCAGACTCCAAGTGTGTCATCTGTGTTGATATTTGTGTATAATACTCTATGAAAAGTATTATACACAAATTATATATATATATAGAGAGAGAGAGACATATATATATAGATATATATATAGATATACATATATAGATATGTGTGTATTTTGGCAGCATTTTTTTCATTAATACAGGTTTCATTGAATAATATAGACAAGTCTGTCTATTTATTTTGTGTAAGATCCGTTCGTATGATCTGATTAGCTTGATAGTGTTGTCATGGAAAGATGACAAGAAATGGCAATAATTGTTGATTTTTTTATCAGGTCTGAGCTTACATAAGCCATTATCAAAGGATGAACATTTAATGTTCAGTGAACATAGAACATTTAAATTATTGTTAACAGAGTGGAGTTATACATATAAATGTTCATATATATTGTTATATATATAATGTCATATATATAAATGTTCATCCTTTGATAATGGCTTATGTAAGCCGAAAGCTCAGACCTGATAAAAAAATCAACAATTATTGCGATTTCTTGTCGTCTTTCCATGACAACACTATCAAGCTAATCAGATCATACGAACGGATCTTACATAAAATAAATAGACAGACTTGTCTATATTATTCAATAAAACCTGTATTAATATATATATATATATAGATAGATATATATATATATATATATATTTATTATAAATTATGTTTTAGAACATGTACATAATTTTTTCTATATATGTCCTCTACAATCATATGTTTGTTTCAATGTTGGGTGTCTAACGTTTCGTCAGGAGGAATAAGCAAGAACTGCAATCATCCGCTGTTTATATTTGGTTCATTGTTGTTGTAGGGTTGGTTGGGGTTATTGATAATGAAGGGAATGGGTCTTTCATTTTGACCGTTAAACTTTTGAAGAACTTGGTGTGTAAGTGCTAAATTGTTGATTAATGGCATTATCTGTTGGAATGTATGTTTTTATCGGTCGGGTATATCTTTTGGTTAGAATTTCGAAGAACGTGGTGTGTGGAGAGGTTTGATTACTTGGTCAGTTTTGTGTGTTTGTGTGGGGTTTTTTCTTGTGATTGGGGAACTTATCTTGTTTGTTGACCTTAAGAATTTTTCGGACGGCGTCATGATTGGCTAGTGTTTGATTAATTGGTATCTGTTGTTACCAGGCCAATTTTATGTATTCTCTTTCATTTTGTGGCGAGGAACCTCGGGGTTCCTTAGATAGACGTTATAGGGGTGGGGTGCTTTTTCTTTTTAATTTTGATTTTTTTGGTACGGAATATTTTTTTATTTTATTTTTGTTTTTTATATTTTTATTTTAGCGGGATAGGGTTTTTTTTATTCAAGTTTGGAGTATTATTGTATTTAGGCGAAGTCATTTCCAAAAAATCTATACTTGTATTTTTTAGGAAGTAAATGCAAATTTGTATTTTATCAGTTTTTTATATAAAGTTGTATATTTAATCTTAATTTTGAGTTTAGAGGATCGGTTTTTTTCTTTTAATTTCTTTTTTTTCATAAATTATCGTTTGGAATCCTGTTTATTTCATTTAATTTTTTATTTTATTTATTTAGATATTTTTGGTATTAGACCTTACTTTAACGATTTATTAGATCAATTTTTTCTATAGCATTTTTTATCTTTTATAATAAAAATATCTAATCAAATTTCTAGTATTTTTAGCATGATTATAGGGTTAGATCTTTAATGTGCTTACAGTTTATTTTTGTATATTATATAATTATTCTGAAATAGTATATTTAATCTTAATTTTGAATATAAGAATTTTGATTCTTTTTCGAGTTTGGGAGCCATTTTTTTCGTTTAATTTTGATTTTTCCAGTATGGGATCTTTTTGTATTTAAGTAAGGTTATTACAGTAAGGTTATTATGGTAAGTAAGGTTATTGCTATAGACTTTAGTAATAGTTTGGGAGCCTGTTTATTTCTTTTAATTTTACGTTTTATTTATGTAGATGTTTTTGTGGGTATTAGACCTTACTTTAAGGATTTATTAGATCAATTTTTTCTATAGCATTTTTAATCTTTTATAATAAGAATATCTAATCAAACTCCTAGTATTTCCTAGCATGATTGTAGGGTTAGGTCTCTAATGTGCTTGCAGTTTACTGTGGTTTCGTGCCTCTGATTTAAAAGCTTGTTACTATTTATATATTTAAGGATCTCTATTTTTTCTTGAAGACAAAGAAAACATGGTTCTTTTATAGATTTTGCTGTTCTTGCTTGTTTGAGGATTTTCCATTTAACCTTAGGTATTTTATTTTCATCTTTTAATTTCCAAAAGCATTTGGAGAGAGATGTTATGTTTTGTTTTTCTTTGTTATTGAAGGATGAGAGGTGATTGTAGAAGCGCTTTTTAAATACGTTCATGGTATTCCCAATATATATTTTTTCATCTTTAGGATTTTCTATGGATGAAATCGAACACATATATATCAGAGATTTTGTCAGACATTTATTGGTCATGGGGCATTGGTTGGGGTTTCTACAGTTACAGAGGTTGTTATCACAGGACGGACTTGTATTAGTGTTGGATTTATTTTTGCTGTGTATTTATAATATTTTGGTGTTATGCATTTTGATTATTTTTTCTAGATTATTGGAACAGCTATAGCTTAATTTTATGGTATTTTTATTGAAGATTTTGCTCAGAGGGTTATTTTTGGGAAAGTGCTTCTCTACTAATTTAAGAAATTTATGCCTCAGCTTGAAGTTAACTGATTGATTGAATGGAGGGTTATACTATATTATTTTCCTGCTTCTATTTTTGCTTTTTGGACTTTTGAATTTTTCCACAAAGCTGATTTTTGATGATTTATACCCGCTTTCATTAAGGATTCTATTATAAATTACCTTGTGCTTATCAAATATCTCTTTACTGGATGAGTGTGTGTTAATGCTACGTTCTACCAATGATGGGATGTGCTTAACAATGGATGGTGGGTGATTAGAGTTGGGGTTTATATATATTGGGTTAGCGTTGTTTTTCATGTAAGGTTGGAAAGTGTTCGATACTAGGTTTAATGTTATGTCTAGGAAGTCTACTTGCTTGATATTGTGGCTAATCACTACGTTAATGCCAAAGGATTTAAAGACTCTATGGATTAATTTTCTGGTTTTATCAACCTTACCTCCAGTAGATTTATCAATTATCATTAGTCCGTCATCCCTATATAGTCCTATATTGTCCGTTTCGATTTCCTTATGTGCAGTTAAGTTGTACAGTAAGAATAATCCAATCAGATCCGAAGCCTCTGCAGAATCCAGGGCACCCATGGATAAATCAAAGTTCTCCTTTGAGTTCTTAATCCACTGTTCGTTGTTGTAGATTATACCTGATTTCCTGCAGTTCAGAATAATTTTGACCTCAGACTCTGTGATGTCTGAGTAGAATTCTGCGAACTCCAGGGTGAGACCGAATAGGTTCTCTGAAATTGATGGGTAAAAATCCACAATGTCAAAAATCCAACCCCTCCATACACCACGTTCTTCGAAATTCTAACCAAAAGATATACCCGACCGATAAAAACATACATTCCAACAGATAATGCCATTAATCAACAATTTAGCACTTACACACCAAGTTCTTCAAAAGTTTAACGGTCAAAATGAAAGACCCATTCCCTTCATTATCAATAACCCCAACCAACCCTACAACAACAATGAACCAAATATAAACAGCGGATGATTGCAGTTCTTGCTTATTCCTCCTGACGAAACGTTAGACACCCAACATTGAAACAAACATATGATTGTAGAGGACATATATAGAAAAAATTATGTACATGTTCTAAAACATAATTTATAATAAATATTCACAGCTCTATACATCATATATCGAGCACTGTTTTAAATTAATGTTTTGGACAGTGAAAAAAATTTCTTTCTTCATTCTGTACTCACTCAGATTATATATATATATATATATATATATATATATATATATATAGTGTCAGTGCCTACTTTTATATTTACATACACTCTATCTCTAATATTGAGCACTTTAACCCATAAATATAACATACCTTAAAATAATATTTTATCATATATTGTGTGGAATTTTCTGGAATTGAGAAATATGTCTAAATATTATGTTTGTGTCTTATTTAGTATTGAGGTTATCTTCCTGAAAACATTGTCTAAATTAATATGACTAAATTTGGACAAAGTTTCCAAAAACTACATATACTCAAACAACTACTTTATGGAGATTATAAAATAGAACTTTAAGTGCAATTTACATTTTTTTCCCTATTTTTTGAGATATAAAATATTTTTATGTTGTCATCAAACTGATTTTTCCTACTGAGAAATTTGTATTGTGATTTTGATATTTTCTTATATTTTTTGCTACTAATATTATTTTCCTTTGCCAAATTGTTTTATATATTTTTACCTTGTTTATGTATGTGTAAGTTAATTCCTCCTACACCACATATACATACAAAGCGGCACACACTTAAAATAGAGAGAAAAAAGGAAGGATAAATAATGATTGGTTCTGGATTTTTCGTTTTCTTTTCAAATCTAAATGCAGTTCAATAGAAATTGAATGTTGTCAGAAATATTAACCAATTGCTGAAATCTTTCCTTTTGTTCTTCTGAGTTTTTCAAATAAAATCAAATGGAAACTTAAAATCACTTTTCTTTGATTGATTCTTTCACAAACTTTATTTTCCTTTTATTCTATATTTTCTCTTAAGGAAAAGAGGAAGAAAATCAACAAAAGAATTATAAGGTCAATAAAAAATTGAATTTCATTGTTTAATCAATCAAGATTCTTGTACTTGATGAACTCAGATATCTTTGTTTTCAGCATAGAGGAGAAAACAAAAATATTTACAAGAAATAAATATTGAAGCTATGGATGATAAATCCATAGCCAGATATGAAATTATTAGCTGAATTTTTATCTAAGACTTTCACTATATAACATTTAATCTAAGCGATTAATATTCATTAGTTAATCAAGTGCATTGACATGGAAAGGGATTATATTAAAGAATAAATATTTGTTGTGTAAAATAAATGCATTAGGCTATAGATTTATTGATACACACACACACACACACACGCACATGCAAACACGTATTTATTTTTTATACTGAAGAAACAAAGACAAACATTATATACATATATATATATATATATATATATATATATGCGTGTGTGTGTCACTTAAGTTCTTAAATTATTTGAAACACAAGTACAAGACTGTACCAACAGCCAATGATGATATTACATTGGAACTGATGATTGATAGTACAGCCAATGTACTATCATCATTGATAGTACAGATACTATTGATGATAGTACAGCCAATGTACTATCATCATTGGAACTGAAAACTTTGAAGTCACCAGAAGAGAAATTGATATATATATTTATTGATCCATCAGCCAAAAATGATTAGGAAAGAGCAAAATCCAATGCCTGGATGCAGGGCCGTAGCTGATGCTAAAAAAACACTGAGCACAGAGAAAATTGCCCGGATTTATTAGTTGACAATGTGATGATGTCATCAGTGTCATCCGTTTCCAGAAACTATGATTTTTACGGATTTTTTCGGCTATTCCAATGGAAATTAGGCACAGAATGTGAACAAAAGCAGGAACTTGGGTTCGGACTTTCTGAGTATAACCAGTCTTTTCTCCCAAAATTAATAAACAAACAAATTTTTACTGCATTCATTCGGATGTTTTCTTTCTTCATGAATTGTTTAGTTTGATTTCTGACGAAGACATTTTTCCTTGCCCAGATTTTCACTATGATTGCACAGATCGGCCCGGACCCGTGCCCGGTGTGCCCAGTAGTCAGATATGCTCATGCCTGGATGTGATCAGGTGTCAACAATATATATAGTGACATGCAAAGGTTTGGAAATGCCTGGGGTCAACTGCTTGATTCTATGCCCTTTAAGGCCCAAGTAGGTGGGGGCTATAGAGCCTAGAGGTGAGAGAGGAAACATTTTAAATTTTTAAATATGTAAAAACAGATGAAACATGAAATAAACACTTTATTCAAATTAAATATAAACTAAATTTTTATCTCACTCTTTGATTGGATGCTGTCCCAATATGGAATACTTGGGTCACTGTACCTTTTGTCCCCACTTATGCATCCTACTGTGTTTGTGTATATATAAAATCTTTATAGTCATCTGCAGACAGATCTGTTTCGCTGTATCACAGCTCATCAGTATGGTTAGACAGCTGATTGCTTTTTATCCAGGATTGAAACCTGACTGAATTTGCGTCAGTTGGCGATTCTACTGAGCTACGGGCTCTCGGTAGAAGGAGGTAGACTTTTTAGCATGTATATTATCATTATACACGCCCAATAGCTGAGAGTGTTTTAATTCATTGCTGAATGAATATATATATATATATTTAAACAGATTTTTTGTGGTACAGGACTTGAGTACTTGGGTATTGATTTAAAAGTAATAAGTTTTATATTACAGGGCCTAATGAAGATAAAATTTAAAACAGAAAACAACCGGTTTTGCTCCTGCTCATTAAAGTTTTTAATTGGGAGAACTTATAAATATATATTCAATCAGAAATGTTTATAGGCATCTCATTCACACACTTATACATATATACTTATATTAACTAATGTTATCGACCATCAAATGCACACATTCATACACTTTACCAATCAAAATGTTTCTCACACATGTATTTAAAAATTGTCCATCTTTTTAATACATTTGACATGTAAAACGCATGCCTATAATCACCAAGTGATGACCATCAAAAAGTGAGAGAAAAAACGTTAACAAGAAATACTAACAAGAATTAGTAGTAATAATAGTAGTATTAGTGGGATTATGATGATGATGATTAAAGTAAAAACAGAATAAAAAACAAAATTATTTGGGACTGTGAGATTCTAACAGATTACCAAATTCAGATGAGAAGACCTGATCATTTTCTTGTCTATATTTACAGGTGTGGTCTTCTACAGGTGTGGTCTTCTAGCTTGTAGAATGAGGATAGAGAGGTGAAGTAACTTGTTGTTAGCGCTATTCATTCTTCATAGAATACTACCAGAGAGCTACTATGAACGTACCAAAAAATAAAAATGATGATGATGATGAATGAATGGATCAAAATAAACAATTCAAGTTTACATTGTTTGCATTGAGACTAATGTCTTTATCTTTGTTGTTTTTATCACATGTTAGCCATTTTGCCTTACACTGTTCTTCATGTAGTTGCCTATCTGGGTAACTTTATTTTTAGACAGAAACAATTCAGTGTTGTTTATTTTTAAACAATTGCAAATAGAAAAACAAATTTAAACCTTTAATTGGCTGGACTTTGTTATTGTTGAATTACAGAATGTTATTTCATTACAACAAACATTAATGTATATTCATCATAAATTTTAGACTATTTATTTTTCATCTTTATTTTGCTTTGTTTTTATTGCAATGCAATATGAGTTGAATGATGCACCTAAAATTCAGCAAAATATTAGAATGCTGAAAATATTTTAAATTATTTAAATATTTTAATATCAATAAGCATTAAAATATTTAAGTAATTCAAATATTTTCAGCATTTTAATATTTTGTTGAATTTTAGGTACTTTGGCTTTGTATCTTGTGAAGACAGCTGTTGTGGAAATGTTAGATAATTACCAAGAATTTTTTAATTTTCTATAATTATTACTCTTATTTTCTGATAAGGTTGTGAAAAGAGACCTGTATTTCTATTTTTGAAATGCCTACTAAATAGTAACACATCAATGTCATATATTCTAGAATTCAGAGGAAACAAAAAAATATATATTAGAATAAAAATGGTCTCTGAAAAAGGAAGTTTCACACACAAAACAATATTTAACCACATGACAACTTCAAAGATTAAACAACTAATTACCCATACCCATACTTAAAATTAATAAACTCTAAAGTAAATACCAATTTTTTTTTTTAATTGTTTCACCCCAAGCAAAGCAGTATTGCCACTGGTACACAGAGGACTACATAAGAAGTAAGTGAAAGGTTCCATAGGGGGAGAGTGAAGAGAAAGAGGAACTGAAGAAGAACCTGTTACCGGGGGTGTCAGAGAATGGGCAAGAGAAGGATAGTAATACTGGTGTGAAAAGAGTTGCGTGAGAATAGAGTGAAAAGGGAGAAGAACAAGATAGAGGGATTGTTGAGGAAAGAATAAGAGAAGGATGAGAGTCAAGGGGATAATAGATGGTAATTGACATTGCATTTAAACTCTTGGAGATAGTAGTTATCAGGAAAACAAGTATACAGAAGGTAGTTTCACAGGTGGGAAGTGTGAGAAAACAAGATGCTAGAGTAGAAGTGGCAGCTGTATTTGATTGATTTGGCTGTAAAAGAGTGAGACCTTGTAGCCAGTCTGGTTGCTCAAATAAATTCTTCTAGAGAGGGCACCAGGAAGCTAAGCTCATCAGAGTAGAAGCCATGAAAATATTTGTAGAAGAGACAGAGGGAAGCCACATCGCTTCAGTGAGAAAGTGGCTGGAGTCAAGCTGCCAGGTTGGGATCAATTACATTGCGGATTCTCCTCTGGATCCTGTCAAGAATCCCAAGATGAATAGCAGGGGCACCCGACCATATATAACAACAGTATTCGATGCATGGGCAGATAGTTGATTTGTATATGTGCAAGATGGCCTTTTTATAAATAAGAATAGCAGGGGCACCCGACCATATATAACAACAGTATTCGATGCATGGGCAGATAGTTGATTTGTATATGTGCAAGATGGCCTTTTTATAAATAAGAATAGCAGGGGCACCCGACCATATATAACAACAGTATTCGATGCATGGGCAGATAGTTGATTTGTATATGTGCAAGATGGCCTTTTTATAAATAAGAATAAAATATAATAAAATAAACTCTAATCGGAATTATATATAATCTAAACACAGTCGTCCTAACCAAAAACTGTCAAAAAATGCTTGCCCTCTTTTTTCATTTCCTTAAGATTACATTTACAATACATGATGAGCTTTCACAAAGAGAAGCATTACATCATCTGATGTCTGGAGAGTATCAAGCTATGCTAATTATCTCAAGAAACAATTATACAGCTTTAATGTAGCTTGATGTCTAATCAAAATGAACAGGCACTCTCCCAAGGAATTATTCAGTCAACAGTGAGAAATCATTGAGTGAGTATGAGTACTGTGTGACCTTCATATTCAAAAAGATTTCTTTAATGCGTGTTTTGCAAAGCATTGTATAACACACATCAGTCCTACTACAATTTAAATTTAACTCTTTGTAATATTTGCTTTCTCTAAAGCTAAAATTGCTTTTAAAAGAGTCTTTCTAGATCATGGATGATATTAATAAGGATACAACAAGCTAGTTGATGGTAATATTGAAAGAGGACTTTGAAAACTTTTTTTTTGAAAAGTGCAAGTTGAGTGCATAATGATAAAAGAAAGATACTTTGAAGAGGACTAAAGTACCATTGCTTGAGTTGAGGCTTATTTCCAGTAATATTAAATAACTGGATGTTTACTGGACAAATCAGATACATATATGTTTTACTAAAACATGTTAAACAAGGAATTTCTAAAAAATAGTATATTTAAGGTAAACTGTATTTATAATCCCAATCAGCTAAATAAGTCATGTAACAAAACTTATCATTTGAATAGAGGGCACAGCAGAATCAGACCAGAAATAAGAGGTAAATTTTGGTTTTAGGTCCCAAAAGCTTTTTATCCCTTCAGATTTCTTCAAAAGTAAAGTAAGTTATGGCAGTGGATGCTAAATAATCTCATCAAAGATGAAGGAAAGACTTGAAGCAACCAAAATGTGGTTCTACAGAAAGATACTGAGGATACCATGGACCAAACAGGTGAGCAATGACAAGGTTTTGGAGAGGATGGACATGAAAAGAAAACTGATACTTAACATCAAGAAAAAGTTTTTGAGACCTGTAATGAGGAAGGAGGGCTTGGAGAACCTGATACTCATGGGACAAATAGAGGGGAAGAGAGACAAGGGAAAGCAACACATGACATACTTGATGGACTTGATCAGATGAATGGTGAAGCAGGGATTAAGTGGGATGACAGGAGAAGGGGTATTAAGAGTGACATGAGATATGGAGGGCCATAATTGCCTACCTCCTGAATGAACACAGCACATAGAAGAATAAGTATTTATAATCAAAGTGTTTAATATCAAAAGATAGAACATTAATTGTTATGAAATAGTTGTATCATGTAATGAAGAGATACACAGAGAAATGTAGATAAACTACTTTATTAACAGAGTGGTACAAGCAAGATGTATATACAATATTTACAGTCTCTCTCAGTAGTAGAGGTTACTTCCCAAAGTCTGTGATAATGACAACCCCCGTGCTAAGACACACTGTCTTTTATACATCCAGGTGACCGGATGTCACATGGTACAAGCCACAACACAACAGAAATTAAATGTTCAATAAGTTAAACATTTAATTTTTCTTGTTGCTGTCTATTCTCCCCCATATATGTATATATATACAGTCTAAAGATTGCATTGAAACATAAAACTGACAGTCACTATGCACTGTTGATTGCTATGTCTACACTATATCTATAAATGCTCTATCTCAAATATTGAACATAGATATACCAAATGTTAGACTATATATATATATATATATATATATATATATATATATATATATGTAGTGACTGAGATAATTGTACATTTGTTCATATTTTATTGGTGCTTTAGTCAATATGTAACCCAAGATTTTGGTGGTTGAATGTTAAATCAAGCAGGTTCATACAATATATGATTTGGTTTTGTACTTAGGTAGGCTAAGCTTTGTGTGTGTGGGAGGGAGTCTTATTCAAATTATATGATCCTTTCAATTGGTTTTGGCAATATCCATATTTACAAAATTTAATTCATATATTCCTTGTATATATAATGTATGGTAATTTATTATATAAAAAAAAAATTAATAAATTTCTCTATTGTTAACCACTGTTTTGTCCCCAAAACCAAGTTAATTGGAAAGGTTCAAGAAGACTTGCTTTTAGTTTGGACACATACAAAACCTGCAAAAAAAAAACAAAGATATTAAAGATTTTTTTAAAACAGTTTATTTTTCAGAGTTGAATCCTTAAAAGAAAAGAAAAGGCAAATTAAATTAAAAAGAAAAGAAAAACAAAAATGATTAAAAAAGATTAATCAGAGAAAAATGAAAGAACAAGAGAAGGAGAGAAAAATAATGTGTAAAGAAGTAAAATAGAAAGAAAGAAAGATTAAAAAAAAAAGTTAAATATAATTCAATACAAAATCTAAACATTGCTTGGACAGTAATTATAAACAGCAGTATACATTGCTTCATGAATTAATATGACTAGAATTTGCATTCTAAATGTTTCTATGCATTATTAAGTTAGTTTCATATGCCTGAGATGAATAATACTTCAGTATTAACATCATTACCAGTCCCTCGACTGCTTTAATTGTCAGGGAGACCTGGGGGTAGAAGAAACAGACTTTGGTTTTTCTTGAACCTCAGGATCTTTTCAGGCTTTCAGATGGTTTTGTGGTTCTCATCTCTTCACCAAGATCTTGATTGATACCCAAAGAACATGAAATATGGTGTGGGTAATGCTCAGTCCATACACTAGGCCCTCAGGTTTTGAATTCAATGTTGTTGTTTTCCTAGACAAGTCGCCAACCAAGCTATAGGACCCAGCCTATCTTGCTATTTACTTATATCTAGGGGAAGAGATAGATTCAAGGGTATCAGCATCAAAGTGAATTTAATGAACTTGAATGAAAATAGAACATGGTTCTCTCTTTCCACAAACCAAGCTAATATCCATTACTCCACCTTGCTTCTATTAATACTTGTTTCAAACCAAATTCAGTTATAATTGTTAATATTTAAGCTTAATGGAAGTGATCATATACACCACCAAAAATCTTCCTTCTTTAATTTGCATTTTTCTCACCTGAAGATTGCAAGAGCATGAAACTTAAGTAGCAACTTGAGCTGTGCCTCATTGAAGGTTAACGCTGTGAAACATTTTTTTCCCTGTTTGGATAGCCTAGGCATTGAGCACTGTTATTTTATTTACTGCTTGAGTCATTGTCTACCTTTTGGGTATTTCTTCTTTCTTAGTTTGGATTTTTTTTGTCTAACTTATTTTTTTTTAGGCTTTTAGGCAGGTTGCATCAACATTTTAGAGTTTTGTATCTGTATAGCTCGATACAAATGTATAGCGTTATACTGTAATGGTTGTTACAATGTTTTTATAAGTTCATAGTATCACTACACAAAAATTTTCATGTTTCAAAGTCAGCCCATTATGTTGCTGGCTTCTTCCTCAAATGATTTTTTAGAAAAAAAAAAACTGACTTTGAAACATGAAAATTTTTTTGTATTGATACTATGAATTTATAAAAACATTGTAACAACCATTAGAGTATAACAGCTGGATGTAAGTATTAAGAAAATAAAACACAAAATAAAAAGGTGTTTTTGTAAGGATCTTCAAGCATCACATTTGATTGACAAAGCAAATCCCTGCAAAAATATGAAAATGCAATAGCCAATCACAAACATTCCCGTCAAACACAAAAAAAGATTACCCTGGAAGCCTGCATCTGTTAAACCTGTATCAAAATGGCGCTCATTGCCAATGACAGGCAGTTCGGCTTTAGCACTTCGGCTTTATTACACGACCGTCAGATTACCAGACACATCACCACCAGCTTTTCTCTTAAGGTCAACTGTGACCTCAGTCAACCAATCCAAGAAATCAGTCAACTTCCAGCCCTACTGATAACACCGTTACACCTAATCACTCTCCTTACTAACAGTAAGTAAGGAACCAGATATGAACAATTTTTAACACCTTTAATAAAACTATATACATATTCTGAATTGTGACCTTACGTGTTGTTGAAATCTTAATCCTTGTTTGTTCATTTTCTTTGCAACCAAATGTTCATTAATATTATATATATATATATATATATATATATATATATATATATACAAACTGTCTTAAGCACAATGATAATGAACAATACAAAGTTTTATGCTAGAAACAGTCAATAAAAATAATAGCAAAGAAAGAATTGAAAATTTACCTTTGTTTCATTTCTATAAGAGAAAAACACTGGATCTCTATTGAATAGCACAACTGTTGGTTTTGACTGAAATCCAAATACTGTCACATTGCTCAGAATCATGGGCTCCAGTAAGTAGTTTTTATGAATGACTTTATTTATCACAAAATCCTGGTATAAAAAAAGTTATAACAATAATGCAAATTATTAAAAATATCATTAAATATCATAAATATATCACTTATAACTTTATGAAATCAACTAAGAATAATAAAGTAAAATAACAGAAAAAAACAGAAAAAAAAATATTGGTTGTATGTTCTAAATAAATTATTCATCTCTTAAGGATCATTTTCCTTAAAAATCAACAATTTAAACTTCAATTGTCAAAGCAATTTTTCATATTTCTATGGTGAAAATTCTTTATTTGCAATTTAAAAATCAATCTGTTTTAATGAAGAGTGTAAAATGCTGATAATAATTACAAATATAATCTTCAATTTATCATAAATAAACAAAATTTCAATTTTTGGATATTTAAAGAAAATATATATACACTGTTTATTTTATTTAAAATTTTGGTATATTTATCGATGGGGAAGTGTTCAATATCAAGGATAGAGTTTTTATACATATAAAAAGTGTAGACACTGAAAACAATACTACATATATTGATCTCTCCCTCTCTTTCTCCATATATATATATATATATATATATATATATATATTATAGGAGCTGAAAAGTCCTGATGCTTGGTAAGTTGGTCTAGTCAAGAACTTTTCAGCACCCCTTGTGCATGTGTGTGTGATTTTATTAACGGGATAGAAATGACTTTAATCAACAACATGCAAATCATCTCTGAAGTGTTTGTTTGCGAGTTCGAAGCTCTGGGGAGTTAGTCTTACTAGGATGTGAGTCAACTATGTGTGTGATAATAAAGTTTCTATAACACAGGCCTCATTACCCATGAGAAAAATCATACTGGTAGACCTTTGACAATTTACAATCAATACTGTGTTGGGAATAACATGATATATCAGAAGATCTTCAAAAACTGCTCAGGTCTCATCCACAAGCAAGCTGGACAGAATTTACAAATCAGGCCAGGCCCTGTACAAAACATCTTAGTTTGCTGCATCTGCAATAAGCATTGCAAGTCACTTGCTGGATTCAAAAGCCATTGTTGTTCTCATAAGAACTAAAATCATGGATCAAATTTGTTAGTGATAGTCAAACTCATTTAACGAGTCAACAGCCAGGGCCAGTACAAGGGTCTCATGCCACCCATCCCCAAATCTATGATACCCACTTCCATGAATCTATGATACAGTATCTTCCCATTCTATTACAACTCAATTTTTATTAGGAAGTATTCATATAAAATACAACTTTTATTGTAACCCAATTATGTAAAATAATAGACTATGTGCAACATATGTGAACAATTCAAATACAAAAATTGAAAATAAATACAATGTTTCTAAATATAAATTAGAAACATGTATTTAATAGATCATTCCCTCTTAAAAACGTCGGCAATGTTTTTCAATAATATTTAACATCAACTTGAATATTTTCTTGTTAAAATATTGAATAATTCAACATTATAGATTTAAAAAAATAGTGAATTAGACTTAGCATGAGCCAAAGATATTCACAGATTTGAACACAAAAATAAAACCAGAATCCACAAAAATTTTTCAACCTTTGATATTCAGTTGTGCTTAGTTCAATTTGTAACATATAGGTAAGCAAAAGTAAATGTTGATAAGATAGCAAAGCACTGCCTGAGGCCTCCTAGATTCTTGTAGTTGGGGGGTTTTGCACCAGTCATGCAATAAGCATCTAGTTATTATAAATAATGTGTGTAGGTTTCATGTCAATGAAATTGCTTATGAACTATTGTTAGTCAAAGAGTTTGCTTTCTTTTAAAAAAAGAAGTAATAAAAAAGTGAACATTAAAACCTTCAGAAATTTTTCAGGCCACCTGACCTTCCCTGTCCTCTATCTTTATTCATATAAAGCATATAAGGTTTATTCAAAAATTAATGTTAGGAAAAATAAAATATCCTACTTCAAGCAATGATATATGTCCCCTTCAAATTTGGGAAATCACACACTTAATCCATCATTCCTTCTACTTTTCAAAAGAGGCTGATTCCCATGTTTATACTATCTATATACATTATATTCTTGGTATTGATCATTCTTCCCCAATAAATATAGCAAATTTTAAAGAATGCACATTGTGGTGAAGTGGATATTGGCTCGGAAGGAAAAATCAGAGAGCCGAGTTCAAATTCCAGTTGAATACGTTGCATTCACATATGTGCAAATACCCTTGGAAAAGGTATGAATCCATCAATTCTCCCTCCAGCTATGGGTTAAATGGCAAGACAGATTGGGTTCTATAGCCTTGGCTGGCAACCATTCTACTGCAGAAAGTAATGGCAACCTACTTTTGGAAACACACACACATATATATATATATATATATATATATATATATATATATATATATATATAGGTCATAAATCCCCCAAAGATGACTTGAAGGCAAATTCCAAAGGACCCTATTAATATTAAATACTATCACTGATACAGCCAGAAAGCTCAATGTAATTAAATTTACTTATTTACAGAGCCAATATTCATTAAATATAAAATATTCAAATTTTATAAAATCAGATTTTCTTATCAGTGAGATCACACTGTCCAATTTAAGAAAAATTGGAATGGCCATCCAATTTTTTTAAAAATTGGAAATTTTTTATGTGTAATATACACCAAATCGGTTGAGTTTTGATCCTGGCCAGAAGCAAGATATATATATATATATATATATATATATATATATATATATATATATATATATATATATTGGCAATGTTACCATTTAAAAGAAGCAATAAAATAAAAAAGACCATCAAAATCTGATTGAACTTACCTTTCCAGCATGAAATGATATTAAATTATTTTTATTGTTTGTTACCGAATCTGAAATAAATGAAATATGTTTTCAGAGAACAAATATAATCATGTCTTAATGTAAAAGTTTCCATTATTTTTCAGGCATCAATTTATTTTTCCTGACTTATGATGCTATTTGTGCATTCCGACATAAAAGGATTCACGTTTTAAGTCAAAAATTTTTTAATACCTTTAAACACATAAGATTTCTGCTTTGTCTGTAATGCTTGCATTAATTCCTGACAAGTGACAATCTTTTTCTTCTTGATTTTCAATACAAAATTTATACCCATCACCCAGAAATATTTAGGTTTTGCTGCAGAAGAAAAAACTAAATAGAATCATGTAGGGGAGAGGTAGTGTTAAGGTCAATGGCCTGCAGTAAGAAAAACCAAAACCTGGCCTATATAGTATCTAGTTCTGCGTGTCATGTCTCTTCAGGTCATGAAGGATCATGGCTCTCTTCAGCTTCCAGTTTTTGTGTTGCTTTCAGTATTATGAACTTTCTTTGTATTTGTAGTACTAGCTCCACCATCCATTTTCTCAAACTTCTCAAGTAGATTACCATTCTGATTTCTTCTGCTTATCTTGCATTGTGTTCTGTGAGTGTTGAATTCTCCAAGCTTTCTTTCTTCCTCATGTATCTCCGAAATTTCAATTGTTTATCTGATTGCTAGCAGTAATTTTTGAGTATTTCTTATTCTTCTGAGGTCAAATGAAGTTGATTCTAAAATATAATTATGATTATTTTTTCCCCTAAAAATTTTCACACTGTTTCCCTCTGTGTTACTCTACATGTCATTATTAAAGTGAAAAAAAGATTTGATGTTGCAGTGTGCCAGAATAAACTTTCCCCTCTATATCCTTCAGAGAAGGTAGATGGATTGAAAAGTTGACCTGTGGGATGCTGGGTGTGTACAGGTGGGAAACACAGTATGACTGGTAGATATATAAACACACACTCTAGAGGGAAGATGACCTCTCACATCCTCATGAGAATATAGTCTACATTCAGATAAGGCCCTAAACATGTAATGAGACTTCTGTCATGTTCTCATTTGTAATATACAGTGATAATGTTATAAAGTATTTGTTTCAATAAATCCTACTCATGATATCACAGGGTACATAAGCATCTAGTATTTATATTTTTTTAAACTTTAGTAAACTAAATGGCATATGTTGATGTTAATGTGCTTAAAATACTTCATATTCATAACTTTCAGTCTAATTAATAATTGCAATCACAAAAGGTATTAGAGTAAATAGAGTATTTAAAACAATTATTGTGGTTATATTTAATTACTTACCTAATGAGTCACCATCATCCCAATAAATCTCTCCTTTGGCCTTGCTCTTGGTATTCAGAGCCACAACAAGGGTGAATGAATTTTTACGGCTGTAAAAGAAAAATATTTTATCACACATATGAAGAGAATGAATTTTGTTGAGCAATACCAAAAGAAACATTTATTATTAAAAATTTATTCAGTTTTTAAGTGCTTTTTAAAATAAAATATAAAAATCAACCATAATAAATAATTAGATAAATATATTTTACATTATTCATTTTTAAATCATACTTCTTTCATCTTGATTTTTATGTAATAATGTATTACTTAGGCTAATATTAATTTTCATCTTAGCTTAAGTAAGGGAAAGAGAAATTGATAAGTTCTGTGGCATACTGGATAATTCCAGTACTCAATGCAAATTGCAGGAAACTATCATCATATGTGATACAGACTTTGGGCAATCATGTCTCAAAAGAGACATGACTGACTGGGCAGAAGATTATCTTGCAATAGGTTGCCATTGTTTTCTGTGGTAGACTGGTTGCCAGCCAAGGCTAAAGAACCCAATCTGTCCTATTATTTAACCCATAACTGGAGGGAAGAGACGGATTAATATCTTTCCCAAGGGTATTTGTGCGTAAGTGAATGCAAGGAATTCAACTGGAATTCAATCATATACAAACTCTAAAAAGACTAAAATTATGGGAATTAAAGAAATTAAAGAAATCCAATGCAATATATGATATAAATTGATATATTGTTCAAAAGAGCCATTTGCTCACTTAACACTTGTACAGTTCCTCCAGGTTCCAGCAATTCGTAATTCTTTTAAAATCCTGCTTAACACAAAGAATAAGATGTGGAAATCTGTCCTGGATGAAGCCATGATTTTTTTTATTATCTTGGATATTCATAATAAATCTATTTTTCATTGTTAATACTTAGATTGTTTCTATGATGAGCAAGGCAAGAAAAACAAGTTTTTAATTGCATGGTTCAATGTTCCTTTACAGAAATTCATGTGGAGTTAATTTACTGAACTTCTGAATTTTTCCAGAGTCCTGTAAATATTGTACTAAAGTTAACTGATTTTTCATGCAATAAAGAGCCACAATCACAGACACAAAATGTCTGAAAAATTAGGTACTAACCTAATAATAAAATAAAACTTTTTTCCACTTCATGATGATTATAAATATTTATTAACCATGAGGTATATTCAGAAATAATTCAATTTAATATTAGCCTACCTAGGGCAATAGTACCTCTGTCCTTTTTAAGTTATTTCTCCGGAGACGTCATACACTTAACTCCCTTCCACTTTTCAAAAAGGTCTGCCATTCCTTGTTGCATTATCCTTAATCACATCCACTGTCTTTAAATTTTTCTCTATCAACAATGATTTTAGCTTTGGTAAATGCTAAAAGTTGCAAAGATCTAAATCTTAGAAACTGGGGGGGGGGGTGCTGACAAACGTGAACAATAAAATATCTTGCCAAAAAACACAGCACAAAATGTAAATAATCTCCTCACTCTATCATTGTGAATGTGATGGTCACACAGTACACAAACTCATTCAATAAAGTTTCACTGCCAATTAAGTAACCCAATGGGAGAGTGTCTATTCACACAAGTGCAGTAAGGTCCTCTCTTGTTGTTTGCCAAGTTACATCATGGCTGTATAACATATTCAAAATGACTGAATAGGTTCTAGACAAACCTTATATATCAGTTTTAAAACAGAAAAAAATAAAGATTTTTTTTTTATTTATTTATCGTTTGGTGTATGCTTGCTGTTTTGTTACCTGCGAAATGTTGTGAGCTCAGGATCTTGAAGAGGGAGAATGTTTCCCTCCCCCCCCCCACGAAGATGAATATTTATGACATCAAGCGGTGCTTTAAGGACATGATAACCAGATGTGGATGGTATGGTTTTACCTGTGTAGTAATCATACCATATATCTCGAGGAAAGTAAGCCCTGACAGATCGTTCATTCTTATAAAAGAGAAAACAAATTTTGGTAGATTATTACAAATGATATTGGAAACATTTAACAAGATCACTTGTTTTAATTTTAATTTTACAAACAATAATTTGATGAATAAACATGACATGCAAAAAACAAAAAACAAAAAATTTACTTATCAGGGATATTTTTTATGTTCTTTTTTATGAACTACATTGCTTTAAGACATGGGCGATCACAGTTCTCTAAAATTTTGTAGCCCTTAGCAGTTTTTTTTACTTTTGATAAGGCTTCCTCTTCTAATTCACACAAGTTCATCAGGTTACTGATTTCCAATATTTCTCTTGTCCTCAATATACACTGTGAGTGTTAAGTTTTCTAAGCCCTCTTTCCTCATTATGTGTTCAAGGAATTTCAGCTGTCTTTTCCTGATTCTGAGCATGTTAGTCAGTTAAATTTTATACATGATACACACTTAGGTGATCATGTCTCAAAAGAGACATTACTGACTGGCAGAAAATTTCCCCGTAGTAGGTTACCATTAATTTCTGCAACCAAGACTAATTTTCTGCCAACCAAGACTATAGAACCTAATCTGTTCTGCTATTTAACTCATAGCTGGAAGTAAAAGATGGATTAAGCATTCTTTTTGTTGTCATTTTCTTTTTAAAACTTCCTTATTGCTTGCTCACTCTTTCCATATATTTCTCAGTATCCTTCTGTAGAACCACATTTCTGCTACCTCTAGTTTTCTCTTCGTCTATGGGGAGATTGTCCAGCATGCACTGCAATATAAGAGGATGGAAATCACATAGCAAATCCAACATTCTTTTCTTTGCTTTTAATATTTTCTGTTTTTCTGCAATTTGGTTAGCTTTTGGAATGCTTTTTTTATTCGTGCAATGTATGTTTGGATTTCAGTGTTGCATTTTCCATCCTCTGTAATCTTCCACTTACCAGAAATCTAAGCTTCTGTACTTGCTTGGTATTGCCACCTCCAATTTGAAACTTGTATCTAGGGTTTTTCCTTTTGCTCAAAATGATCTAAACTTATTTATAAATGGAACTTTGTCTCTGTGTGTGTGTGTGTGTGTGTGTGTGTGTGTGCGTGTGTCTCTGTGTGTGTGTATCCATTACCTATAGACTCTGAAACGGCTGGACCGATTTTCTTGAAAATTTACACAGTTGTACTATAAGCATCTGTGAGTGTTCTTAGCTAGGTTTTGTGTCGAGGTACCCCCGATAAATATCAAAAATCGATAATCGAAAAAATCGGGTTATAGAAAGAGTAGTCCAATTTTAATCAAATTTGCTACACTCATAGACAAAGACATAAGAAACGATATTCAGAAGTTTCAAGGTTGCAGTTCTTACAATAGTGCAGAAAATCGATTATATATATATATAAAAGGCAAGATGTTTATGTGTGTGTCTGTTTATCTGCCTGTATGTCTGTATTTTTTTTCAGCTCTTTTATTTTAGTTTTTGCTTCGGGTTTGGCTCTAAGTAGATATAATTGTAGTTCTTAGTCTCAGCCATAATACCATTTACTCAGAGGACTTATTTAGCCTTCAAAATTCAGTTTACGACAAAAAAAAACTTATTTGATATCGATACCAGGAAATCAAAATTTGAATTACATCCATTCCGTTTTCTTTCAGTCTACGGTTTCGCTTTAACTGGAAACAACTATTGCTTTTTAGTCTTTCGTGCCAACGCCCAAAGAGTCTGAGCTCCAGAACCATGGATTAGTTTTAAAGATTTCATTACACCCGAGCAACGCCAGGCTATACTGCTAGTAAAACCATAATGCATAAAGCAAAAACCCAACATTAAAAAACAATAATAACTGATAGTACTATTATTGTTTTATTGTCATGTCCCTTAAGAACACGAATGATCATGTCTTCCCACAGATTTTTATTTATTATCTGTGAATTGTGCTTTCTTGGAAAAAATAAGGGAGTGGTTTCCTGCTACTTTCTTCACATTTTTTAATTCGGTTTTCTTTCTCTCAGATTGGTCGACATTTGAGACTAAAGAGCTTAATCTATCCTGCAATTTAACCCGCTATGGGGGAGAAGAGATAGGTTAATGAATGCAACAGAATAAACTGATACTTCATGCTGATATTCCTTACTACACCCATACATCCACTATAGAGCAATATAAAAAAGTTGAAGTTTAAATTGAGTCTGCAATGCTAAAAATAATTCTCCTTCCAAGAACTGTTTGCATTTTTAAGAAAATTCTAAAATAAAAACTTACTGGTACCAAAACAGGAGAAAACATCAAAGCTGGGCCCCAAAGAAATTGTGTGTCCAGCGCATAAGTGTTTTTGTCAAGTGGGAATCTGAATAAGAATTTAAGAATTTTAAAAAAGCATATAAAGAAAATAAATATATGTATTTTTGTGATGAGGAAAATGAAAACACGTGAAAGCAGGTTGTGTGTGTTATGTACCAGTGAAAAAAAAGAGGCCTCATGTAATTACTCTCTTTACATAGACAACATCATACAAACTTATTTTTTCCACCTCAACTGATCATTGACCTCACAGCTTACATATAAGTCAAGAGCCTTGAGCAATGAGTCACTTAGCTTTTTGTTCTTGACCTTTGGCTTGGATCAAACTAGTTATCTCTCTACCATGTTTCTGTCTTCAGACAATTCACAGAAAAACAAAACAAACTTTGATTTCAACCCTGGGGGACCATCTCTCATACAGTTTTGTGTCACATGGTTTTGCGACCTATGAACTACAGATATGGGATTTATGAACTAAGTTTTTTTATTTCATTTTGCCACTTCTAGGACAATTTAACTACTATTTTGTAGAGGTTAGGTAAAAAATTAAAAAAACAATCAATTTCATATGAGAAACAATGTTATATCAGATAGAATGCATTCTGGTTTTATGAAATTGTATTTTTGCTTTGGCCTCTTTTACATTTTTGATGGATGAGAAAATAATGGACAGAATCTTAAGGAATAAGAAAACAATTTTTCAATAGTTTAGAACAGAATACTTAGTGTTTTCTATAAAATGTTAATTCCAGAGGTCTTGGGATTCTTCTGTACTTTCTCATACGTGAATTTAATGATATAGAAAAGTTTCAAAACATTTGCCCCTAATCTATGCCAAAGTGTGTGTGTGTGTGTGTTTGGACATTATGGCCAAACAGAATTTTTTTTTTTTGCATGGCGAACTGCATGTTAACCTGAATTGTTAAAATTTTGATGAATCAACATGATATACAAAAACAAAGAACAGAATTTACTTACCAGCAATATTTTGCATGTTCTTTTTATGTACCACACTACTTTAGGACATGGGCAATCATGGCTTTCCAAAATTTTCTATTCTTTGTGGCTCTTAGCAGTTTTTCTACTTTTGATAAGGCCTCCACCTCCCAATATGCCATTCATTCACATAAGTTCATCAGGTAGGGAGCTCACTGACTTCCCCTAGCTCTCTTGCCCTCAATAGGGTTAAGTTTTTCAATCCCTCTTTCATCATTGTTCTTTCCTCATTATTAATAATAACATAATCTATTGGAAATTCAATGTAATCAAAGAGCACAGTGTGTGATTTTTGGTGAAATAAAGTAATTTCTATCAAAATAGACTAATGTATTGGGTTTGCTATTGTTATGTCGTGAGTAAGAATAAATAACTCAACAACAGGAATAGGTTAATTGTTGTATTCGGTGAAAATAGTATTTACAAAGGTTATTAGTATCCAATACAAGAATAAAGGTTAATCGTCTCAACCGTCATAAGACGTAGTATGAGCAATGGGTACTTCCGGGTCGTTACCGGAAGTCTACGACTGACTTGTCGATCGGCTGCTCGGCACACTCTCCTACGTAGATGCCACCATTACTTTACATAGTAATGGAATAGTCCATTATAGCCGAATAGGCGCGGGCGTCCCAACAGCTATGAAGTACAAATATATTTTCTAACCATACAAATACTAAACAAATAAGGTCAAATTCAAACTCTGAGGTCAGAGGCCATTGGAGTTAAAATTAGTTTGTAGACTTAACGATTTTTATTGAAGCCAAATACTTACATTCATAGATGTAAGTTGGGTTGCATGGGTAACTAGGACAGAAAAAGATGATAGGATAGGAAGCAATGACCTCTAAAGTCACTGAAGGTCACTTGAAGTCAATTCAAAACTTAAAAGCTTTTTTCAGTAAAATGAAAAAACTAAGGCTTTAAAAATATTTGTGGTTTTGTTTGTAAAGCATTGTGCAATATTGAAAAAAACATTTTCAAACAAAAGTTTAAAAACGTTCACAATTAAACTGGAATTTTTTTCCAGCTGTTTTGATTGTAAAGAAATGACCCAAAATTACAGAAACTACAAGTGGCTTTGTGTTCTTGTGCCAAAGAATGATGCAATCAAAGAAATAGACTCAAAACTGATACAGGTTCATAGGTAAATTCAGCTTCATAGATCCCCTGACACATTTCAGAACCTGAATTCCTCATTTCTCTTGAGCTGTCTTGTGTTCCAATACTCAGGTTTAAAACTAAAAGTTGTGTTATCCATCATGCTTCTCTAAGGATTTGTGCAATGGCAAATCACTAAGATATCTTCACTGGAGTAAACAAAAAAGATGTGTTCATTCCCAGGATCCTCATAATTCTATCAGAATTGCCCTTTAAATTTAAACAACTGAAATTCTTAATGAGGCTAAGCTTTGTGATGACCACAAACAAGGTACAAGGATAAGATACATAGCTTCAACTTGACCTCTCCATGTTTTTCCTATGGCTAGCTCTATGTTGATAATTCTAGAGATAGATCCTCAATCTTTTTATACTTGTACATAATGGGAGAAGTTCTAATACTGTGTACCCAGAAGCCCTGTCAAAATCATAGATGACATTTTAAGCATTTGGATATATTTTCAGTAACAGTTATATTTTAAATAATATAAATTATTTCTTCATTTGTTAGTTTCTAAAAGAGAAAATATACTAAAGGGCATATTTTTTTTCTGTGCTGCTGCATTTGAAGTTATTGTTTTTTGCCCAGTCAACACCAAATATCCCTGTCAGTTTCACTAATTCATATCAGCATGAGGTCAAAGGATTATCTACTCAGCTATACATAGTCTTGCAAAAGGTCACAAGTTGCCTACAGAACTTGATGTTCTGAGCCAGTCACCTGTCAAGTATTAATCCAGTTTAGCATTGCTTAACTTATGATCAGAAATATAAAATTTACATACTCAGTATATATTTTCATTTTAGTTAACTTTTTGGAAAGAATATATAGGAATACTTACTCATAAAACAAAGGCCTGACAACTGTAGAGCCATTCACATGACTCCTGTAGAACAGGGTGTAGAGATAAGGCAACAAGGAATATCTAGTGAGATAGGCTTTTCGAGTAGATTCAGCAAATGCCTTTCCAAATGCTGCTGGGTCTTGATCCTTGATATTGATAAGGCAATACATAATCAGAAAAATAAATAAAAACCAGATTGTAGATGTAAAGGCTTAGAAACTTTAAAAATCTTCAAATTAAAAACAAACTTACAAGAAACAAGAAATCCTTTCAAAAAACAGGAAAATAATTCTTGGATAATCTTGGATTAATAAATAATCCTGAATCAAAATAAGCAAAAATAATTATTGTGCTAAAATAATTAGAGATAGATGTGACTCTGAGGTAATTCCAGATAAAAATGAGATAAAGGAAACATTGGATTAGAAAAAAAGGTTGTAATGATAGACAATAAGCAGTTTCAAAATCACCATGGCAACATTAAAGGCAAAATAATTAAGTATTTATTAGGATGTTCAGAAAGTGATCTCACAGTTTTGGAGATGAACTAAAAACAATTAAAATGTAGCAAAAGTTGCAATTCTTTATCAAGATAATATCATTATTAACAAAGATAAATGCACACTATGAAACTAATTCTTTTACTACTTGTTAAAACAATTTAACATTGTAGATCAGTGGTTCCCAAATGATGTGGCATGCCTCATGCATGTGTCGGAAGAGGATAGCATGTGTGGTGGATTGATTGAAAAACAATCAAAGATTGAGAAACAATATCAAAAAATTCATATACCAAAAATAAATTTAAAATATTATTATGTAATTTCGCACGAGTCCCATTATAAATAGTTATAAATATTTTATTCTATCTTCAAAAAGGATTAAATTCTGAACAACTTGAAATCTTACCTAAATTTTTCTTAGAAACTATGAACCCAAATAAAGAAAAATTCATATGCATTTAAAGATTTAAAAAATGACTACATATAAAGTGAGCAGATTTCAATAGGAAATAAAGAATTTGTGTGTACAGGATACTTACTTTTGCATGCAAAGCGTTATGACTTCTAGAAAAAGGGTAGAATGCTCCAAGCTGATACCAACGTTGGCACAGTACCTGGGAAGTGTTAAAATGGAAGCCACAAATATCAGCACCAATCATTGGAATTCCAAAAATGTTAAAGTTAATCATATCTGAAAAGTAAAAAAACTCTTACATTTAATCTTATACGTTTTCTGTAAGGGGTTGACACTTGTTAGTTTAAAAAACTTGGGATTAGAACAGAGGATGGAATAGCAAATTTTCTGAGTGAGTGTCAAAATAAAATTTACTTCCTACTTTATTATCAATATCAATACAACTTGGGAATAAACATAGTTCAGACAAACTAAACTTTTATGACAAAGTGCAATCCCACTAGCATGAAAGTAAGTCAACATAGAAACAGTTTACTGTGGTTCCTATGAATGAGGCTCTAGTTTCATTTTATAATTACATTTTGAGAATTAATATGTCTCTTATTATTATAACAGTGAAATGGTTAAAAAAAAATCTCTTGAATTATTGGTCAAATCACAAGAGAAAACAAGGAACAAAACAAAGAAATCCCAGAGCATTTTTTAAAGCTAAAATTTCAAGATATTAGCTGAAATTTAATTTTTTGCTGGAAACTTTTGCCCATGCATAATAAATATTTCTGGTATTAAGAGAACAAATTTGATGATTAAGCAAAGTTTTGCAATTATTTTTTTTTATTTAAACCTAGCTCAAGAATGTTTCAGGCTACAATTTCTGTTTGTGTTTTTTTGCACATTGAAAATCAAGAAGGTAAACATGACTGATAGATTAGAGATATTGTTTTGAAATCAATAGAAATGCATTGAAAAATAGGAAGAAAGATATTATCAATGGTCAGAAGTTAATGTTGGTAAGAGTGATAGAAGAGGGTAACTCTACATATAATGTAAATGTATTGCTAATGCTTTTAATATAAAAAGGTTTTGTTAATGATTTTACTATAAGAAAGTATTTCACATAATTTTATGATAGAAATTCATCGTAAATGATTTCACTTTGGAAGTGTATTCAAAATCTAGTGCTTGTTAATGGCTATTAGTGAAAGAATCACTAGCAGGAAAACAACTTACCTATCAAGAATCAAAAGATGAGGTGAATGAGTTGAGTGACTGAGAATGTGTAATGGGGAGATTAAAATCTGGTGATGGTGACCACCTGCCAGTGAGATTGTGGGTAAGAGAGTGGTTATAAAGAAATAATCAAGAAAGGGAGGGGATCCCTTTTCAATGGCTGTGAGTATTCATACAAACGTGCAGTCAACCTAAAGGAAGAAAATGGCTGAATAAGTCAGACAGAGTTTAAAGAAATAGAGAATAATGTAATTGATGTGAACAGAGAAAGCTCTTATCAATCTCTCTGTCTTCAGGCAATGTCTCCAGGCAAAGAATCAAAAGAGAAAAAAGATGTTTATGTGAGAGCTGAAAAATTTTTGCTGGAGTGTACGCATTCGCATTCGGAAAACCCGCATTAAACCCAACTTTGTGTCACATCTCACCTCTGTGGGGAGGACTTGGTTGAATACCCAGAGAAAGATGAAAAAACAGAAAGCTCTTACTTTTCTATTAAGACCAAAGTTGTTGTGCCTCTTACATTTTCTAAATGAACCAGATGGTGACCACTTGACGATCCAAAGCAGACTGCATAAATACTTTTTCTGTGCATAGGCTCCACATATACATCCACTTTAACAAAAATAAAATGAGTAATTTATTGACTGGTTAGAGTTACTCCTGCTTCAATAGCCAAAATCTTAATTTGGATCTGATTGGCAGCTATGAATTAATTGCCATATGTTATACTCACTTGGCTGATCATGTCTCTTTCAATACATGACTGACTAGGTAGAAGATTATTCTGCAGTAAGTTACCATTTTTTTCTGCAGTAGATTGTTTTCCAACAAAGGCTATAGAACCCAATCTGTTCTGCTATTTAATCCATACATAGAGGGAAAAGAGATGTTCATACCTTTCCCAAGGGTATGCATGGAAGTGGATGTACCAAATTCAACTGGAATTCAAACTTGGCTCTTTGATTTCTTATCCCCAAGCCAATATCCATTGCATCCCAATGTGCATCATGGGGGATATATATTCTCTCATTCAAACAAACCTAAAGCAGACCACCTTTGACATCAACACTGGAAAGCTGAGAGAGGCATGACCAAAACTAGTGTTCAGGTCAATGTGCTGAAAGAGAAATGCCACTGACAATAACAGCCATCAGCAATGTCTGTTTCACTTTTAATTTCAAAATTCTCTCTCCTTGTTACCTTTGCAACAGATAAAAGTTACTAGTTTTATGTAGGATTTAGTTGGACAAAAAGAGTAGTACTCTACTGTATTGCAAGTTGAGTCTGCTATCACCACCTGTTTGGAACAGTTGGTGAGTGGTTTATATAACAGGCTTTGGTGTTTCATTCTGCTACTTGGGCAAGCCTATTCTCTTGGTTCTGATTGGCTGCTGACTTTGGTGTGAATACTGTGATCAATAAATATCCATCATTCAGCATGAATACTCTAGTACAGGGTGTGTAGTCATTTACAGCCCGATCTTCCCCTGTCTGCCAACTGGATGCTAATTGGAGACCTCCTTGTAAGGATGAGTATCATATTTCTGATTCAACATTTTATAGATATGTAAATAAATGGTACATTTATTTACCCATGCTCAATATATTTTTTTACTTGAATTTTTGTTGGCTAAGGTGGAGAAAGAATTAACTTCCACAACAGTAACAACAACAAGGTTCTGTCTTCCAGGTTATACATTTCTGCCCCTGCAACAAGTGGTAACTCTGATGTTTTGTGCCATAGCAGCCTCATGAGGAAATGCACAGAAACTCCAGTAAATACCTATTTCCCCCTCCTGATCAAAGTTGAGAGAAACTTAGGTGAGTCAAGGTTTTACTCTGCTGCTCTTAAACTACATTGTATAATATGATGTTAATGTACTTCGCAAGGGATATTTTTTAAAACTAAATTAATATTCCATGTATGGACCTCTTGTCAAGAATATGCAATGAATTTTTATTTTTGTCAGGTTATGCTTCAGTTAAGTTAGAAGCAAGTTTTCTTTCCATTCTTGCAAAGAATTATTCTTGTAAAAGATGCTATTTATATTATTAATGATTAAACAACAAAGTCTCTTGTGTCATTTTTTCCACTGTAACAAGAATAAATGAATGACTAGAATACTTGTGCTTGCATATTGTTGAAATTTTCTTCTTAAGTTATTTCAACTCTTTCCAAACAGACTAGCCATATAATATGGATAATTTATAGCATTTAGTTTCCATGAAAATAAATAAAACATAAGTTCATGAACAAAAATAACGCTTTTATCATATAGGCTGTACATAATCCTCTCAGAATATATATATATATATATATATATATATATATATATGACAGTAGACAGGACCAGTGTAAGGGTCATGCCAATCAATCTATGGTACACAGCCTGCCACTGTATTACATCTCAATTTTCATAAGATGGCATTCATATAAGATACAAATTTTATTTATTATGTACAATAATCAATCATATACAATGGAGGTGAACAATTCAACCAAAAAAAACGTAAATAAATAAAATTTATCTAAATACAAATTAGTTGATTTATTAAGCACCGCTTAGATGTTGCACAAGGCCAAAAATATGGGTACCCAGTGAGGATTGAACTCACTACTCAGTTGTAATAGGTTCCAACTTGTTAACCATTACACCACATCAGGGTGCCCAATCTAAATACAAATTAGAGACATGTCATAATAGATGATTCCTTCTTAAATAAATCAACAATGTTTGTGGCAATTTTTTACATCAACTTGAAATTTTTCTTGTTAAAAAGTTGAATAATTTAAGACATTCAGCATTATGGATAAAAATTAGCAAATTTTATATCGTATTTTTTCAAGACGTAGCATGAGCAAAACTAGTTCACAGATTTGGATGAAAAAAATGACCCCAGAAGGTCATCAAAGTCTGCAAAAACTTTTCATCCTTTAATAGTCAGTTGTGTTGTTCAATTTGTAACGTATATAAGGGAAGGTAAAAAAAGTGAATGTTGATAAGATATCAAGGGCTATAAAGCACTGCCGGGGCCCACAATCTGCCTCCCACCCTCAGTTGGTGGGCTGGAGGTAGTATGCACCAACCTTGATAGGAGAATTATCTTGTATAAAGATAGATCACAAATTGAATTTAGATTAATGTTACCTCAAAACTAGTAAGATTTAGAAATAGATTCAATTTGGAAATGGTTAACTTACATCTATATTTAAACTTTTATCACTAAAAATGTCTCAAGGTTTGGATGAAGGAAGGACAGTTCAGAAAATTAGAAGAGACATGAGGTGCAACATGTAGAGAAGAAGGGAAAGGAGGAGGAGGTGGAGATGGACTTATCCTTCAAAACAAGGTTCATGATTCCAAATTACAACAGATGCAAACGGAAGGTCAGAAGATACAATGTTTTGATAAAAAGCAATAAAAATAAGCAAATTACACATGACCTTCATGGTACTGATTATTTTCCTGAATTCTATGCTACAGTCATAAACTGTTAATAACTTACCAGCAATAGAAGCTTTCATATCAGCTGCAATGGCTCGGTTGTCTCCAGTCCAATGTCCACCATAATGCCCACTACCTGAGAAGGTTGAACGTGAAATCAGGAATGGCCGCCTGTTCCGGACTTTAGCTAAGACTCTGAATAAGAATTTTATTTTATTTTTACTAAAATGAAAAAAAATTTTAAGTCATTACTGTAATTATCATAACAGAGTCTATAAAAACTCAAAGTGTGTGTGTGTGTGTGTGTGTGTTCTTCAGCCATGAAACATAACTCTGAATTCAAAACCTCGAAGACAGCAACAAATATGGCAATGAATAGGATAAAAAGATGAAATTTTTTTTTTTTTTTAATCATATCACCCCAAGCAAGGCAGTGACGCCACTGATGCGCATGGGGCTACTTAAGAGTAAAATGATAGGAAAAAAAGAAAGCTGGGAACCACATCCTAAGCAAGAAACAAGGGATGAGCCTCTTCACCTGTTTAATAGACGTGGGTGGAGTGTGAACCGGGCGATAGTTAAGTCTATCTACTCCAAATAAAAGGAAACTGGATGTAGCCATGATTGCCTATGAAGGCACATAGCACGGAGAAGAAGTCAATTATATATATGTGTGTGTGTGTGTGTGTGTGTGTGTGTGTGTGTGTGTGTGCGTGTGTGTCTGTATATGTGTATATCTATATACATATATTTCATTATTTGTACACCTATATACATCTATTCATCTATATATATGTGTGCATGTGCATAAACATATGAATATAGGTGTATGTATAGAAATTCAAACAATAATATATAAAAATATAAATATAAACATGACCTAGAATTAATGCCACAATAGCATTTAAATTTTTTTTATAAATGCTTCACTCCAAGCAAGGTGGGACTGCCACTAGTGTGCAGGGGGGTTACAGTGAGAGAAAAAGAAAAAAAAACAAGATACAGGGGATGTTGAAAAAAAGATAGGAGAAAGATGGGAATCAAGGAGATAGAAGATGACAACTGATGTTGCATTAAAACTTTTAGAGAATGTAGCTATCAGTGAAGCAAGTATACGAAAGAGAGGTCCACAGGTAGGAAGTGCAAGAAAAGGATCTGTTAGAGTAGAAGTTTGACAGTAAAAGGGTGGGACCTAGAAGCCAATCTAGTACCATGAGTAAATTCATGTGGTCGGTGCACCAGGGAAAGAAGCCTTTCAAATCAGATAAGAAAACTAAATAATGGTCAGGTGGAGACTAGAATACTCAAAAATTAACAATAGTATTATCCTGATAGAACTTATAGTTCTCTTAGTATCACCACACTGTTATGGTTGAATGAATTTGGTTAGAAGACACATCCTTGTCTTTCACTACTTTTCATTTTTGTGTATTTGTTCAATTAATTTTCTAACTGTATTTCCCATGGTATGTGGGAATTTTGTTCCCAGTAAATGTTCTGAAAGATTGTAATATAATTATAATAATTACCAGTGTTGAATTAACTTTCCTTTCTCTTCAATGCTCAGCCAGTTATATGAACCTTAATGGGACATCAGTGAAACACAGTCTAGAAAGTTGGTTGGTTGTTTTGTTTTCATGGCATATCAACCTCGGCAGGTCATTTATTGCCAACTAAATTTTTATTTATTTATTACTGGTAATACCTTTTTCTTTCAACAATTTATTGTTGTTTTTATATAAGTTTTGTGTCTAGTAATACTTTTTTCTTTTCGAGTATCAAGATTCATTGGGATTTGTTTTTAAGGGCAGGGTCCCAAGTTCTACCCTTGTTATTTAACCCATAACTGGAAGGAAGAGATGGATTAATACCTTTCCCAAGGGTACCAGTGCTTAAGTGAATGCAGGGTATTCAACTGGAATTCAAACTCAGCTCACCGATTTCTTTTTCCGAGCCAATATCCACTGCACCACAACGCATATCCGTCACTAATCACTTACAACACCTGGTATTCCCAAGCGGTCACCCATCTAAGTACTGACCAGGCTCAACGTTGCTTAACTTCATTGATCGAGCAAGAACCGGTGTATTCAACGTGATAGGCCGTCAGCCAGTCTAGAAAGTAGACAGCTGTGAGGCATACTTCATAAAGAGAAGATGCTTTCTAGACATGTGGATAAAACATAGCCTCTTGCAATACAACGTATCAGATTTGTGAGTCAGAACAGATTTGCTAGTTTTTCTTTTTAAAGTCAAAGAGAAGGCATGTAACAGATTTCTACATGTTGTTAGTATGTTTTCTTTCTATGAAATAAACCATTCATTTACATTCTTTCAACTTCTTCCTAGCCATGTTTTATTTTTTTATTTTCAATAAGATATTGCAGGTATTGTTAAAATCACTTAAATATATTCGGTGAACTCAACACAAGACTGTGAAAATTAACTAAATTTAAATACAACCATAAAATAATAATGTATAGTGTAATTCTTTCTTGTTTTTTAAATGAAAGAACTAACAGGACAAAAACAAGCTCATCAACAGAATACATAAATTCCAAGCATGAGACATTGATACTAAAGAAAGAAAAATACTTCAAAGATGGATTGATTATACCAGAGAATTCTTCCACAATGAAAAAGAACCAACAATACATAGAAATATGGACAGACAAGAAATATTATAATTTGAAGTGGAATTTTCACTGGTCAAATCGAACAGAAACAAAGGGACATAGCCAGACAGAATTGCAACAGAGATGAATGCAGTCATAGATGATTTTGTTATAGACAAAATTATAGAAATAACAAATGAAATCTGTAATAGTGATGATATACCAAAGACCTATGTAAACCTATTTTCATAGAACTACTTAAGAAACCAGATGCAAACAAATGAGAACACCATCGAACAATCAGTCTAATGAGCCATGTAATAAAAAGAAAAAAGATATGAACAATGTGAGTTCATCAAAGACACTGGAACAAGGAATGTAATATTTATGCTCAAAATGTTATCAGAAACAGCAGTACAAATGCAAAAGGATGTGTACCTGTGTTTTATAGATTACGCAAAAACATTGAATAAAGTATACCACAAAGATCTGTTGGAACAGCTCAGCATATTTGGGAAAGATATTCCAATAATCAAGAACCTATACTGGCAGCAAACCATCTAATTGTGGACAGAAAATGAGTTTGGCAGATATACAAAAATAGAAAGGGGTGTAAGACAAGGATATGTTTTCTCACCAGACTAACTCAATTTCAATAGAATTAGAAGACCTATCAGGATTCATTAGTGGTGACAATATTAACAACATAAAATATGCAGATAACCAGTGTTTATATCAGACACAGAAAGATAACCACAAAACTCCTACATATGTTAGTGAAGAAAAGTGAGAAGAAAGGACTATATATAAAAGATAGAATGCAGCGTTAGCAAAAGGATGAACCCGAAATGCAAATTACAAACCAGAGATACCAAAATTAAACAAGTAAAAAATTTAAATATCTGGGAAGTGTTTTAACAAAAGATGGACACTGAAATCTGAAGGTGTATTGGGATAGCCAAAAATGCCTTCCAAAACCTAAGCAGAGTATTAAGAAACAGAAAAACTTTGACAGAAACAAAGAGTATTTAACTATTAAATGATATCAGGCCTCCTAAATGGCAGTGATGAAGAAGAGACTTGAAGAAACAGAAAAATTCTACAGAATGATGCTGAGGATACCATGGACTGAATATATTTTTACTTCAGATTGCTTTATCACGAATATAACCAATATTTTTAAAAAATTAATCAGTTTGTCTGACGATCGCAAAAGCGTGAAACCCAGGATTACAAGCTCACACCTATCTATATGAATATGTCTGCTCTATCACTGATATTGAGCACTTTTAAATAAGTACCATGCATATATAATATGTAAACAATATAATATATATAACAAATTGCATATTTATATATATATATATATATATATATATATATATATATTATGCTCTCACACCCTGATTGAGCACTCTGGAAGAATGGTAGACTTCAAAAAACAGTAGCTACTCTGGCATGTACACATCGCTCATTCAGTAATGAATTACAGCACTCTGGCTATGGGTGTGTATAATGATACTATGCACGCTAAAAAATCTGCCTTCTTCTACCGAGCGCTCATAGCCCAGAGGTAGAATCGCCAACTGACGCCAATTCGGTTGGGTTTCAATCCTGGGTTAAAAGCAATCGGAGTCTAACCATACTGATGCGCTGTGATACAGCGAAACAGATCTGTCAGCGGATGATTATATATATATATATATATATATTCCATATATAATTTCATTTTATTTCATTTGAAGAATAGGCATTTCAACAGGCTTTTAAAATGCTGTTAAAATCCTGTTGAAATGACTATTCTTTAAATGAAAGTAATTGAATTCATATATCACATAAATATTTGTCCTGTTAATTTAAATTTACACTGCACTTTCTGATGAATCAGTTTTAATATTTAATTTAATATTACTAGGATCCACTGGGATTACTTACCAAATCCTTTCCTTATATATAAGACATAATAATTATATATATAATATGACAAGAGTTGATAGGTTCACCTATTATCCAGTTTGTGCTCTTTTGAACAGGAGTATAGGTTTATTCTTCATTTTCTGTTTATTATTTGGTCTCCAGTTACTTCTAAAGACTTCTGATTCTCTTTCATTTACAGTAGTCCATTGCATCTTAGTGGCATTATTGCCTTGCTTGGGGTGAATTCATTAAAAAAATAATAATACAGTGGATATTAATAAAATAATTTAAAAACATGTAAAAACTATTAATTTTTATATAAAAGTTATTGTACAACAAATCTTATATCCTTTATTAAAATTTATCATGTCATTTAATAATAAAAATTAATATAAAATAATAATAAATAAAAATTCACAACAAAATAACAGGTTTTAATGTTTCTCTCTGTTGTCAGAGTTCAACTTTAATAAAAATAAGCAAACAATAACTTACTTATAGCTGACCATTGTCTCAGTTAAGCCATATAAATTATGAAGATTGTACTGAGTCGAGAGGTATTGTTTAGCTGATGTACAAATTGTTGCAAACCTCAGTACCTTCCCACGAATACCTAAAAAGGGAAAGAAAAGTAAAACCACTATGTGACACTATTTGGTTGCTGATAATTAATAAATTTTATTACTTAGATATACGGAGAAGTATACTGATACACATCCCATGAAAAGAGTTAACCAGTATAAAAATGGTTCCCAGGGATTAGAAGTTGTGAAAACAAGCTAAATGTCTGCCATGAACAATATCCTATTTAGATGTTGACAGTTGGCTGATGAAAGAAGCCGTAAAGACCCTGAGTGTCAGAAAGTGAAGCAGCAGACAAACTCTGAACACACTAGCTTGAAACCTTTACCAACTTCACTGAAACCCTACTCCTTGAGAACCTGAATCAACCTATTAACAAGCATGCTCTCTTGACCAAATATGTGTCTCACTCAATAAACAACACCATTGCAGATTGCAAGACGTATAAAGAAGCAGGAGAAAAAATCAGGTGTTTGGAATTTGAAACCATGTGAAGGGAATGTAGCTGGTAAAATTTCTTTTGGCTAAAACAATTCACCAGGGTTGACTGATTCACCTGGGAAAGGAAACTAGGAAATTTCTTTTTAAAACAATACAGAGAAGGAGGACAGAGGACCTACCTACAACCATTACTCAAGAGAGGAGAAGATAACCAAATTGGAAATATAATTTAAGCCTCCCACATCCGCCTCTGCACCAGTTTGGGCTGAAAACAATAAAAATGAATGCACAAAGAGACACAGAAAGAGATCAGAGATTCGGGTCAAGAAGATGGACAGAGATTTGACTGTATGTGACTAACTGCATAATTTTAACTCCAACACATCAGCCTTGAGCCAGACTTATCAAGAAATTACCAAAAATCAACTGAACAAACCCTGTTAACTATACTCTGGCCAAACCTTACCAGTTTAAACACGTGCCATGTCCAATTTGGGGACAATTTAGATTGACAACCCTGCATGTACACTACTAACAAAGTCATGGTATAATATACTCGAGATAAATCATAAAATTTTTTTATTATTAATCATTCTTCTTCAAGTATTTATTTTTTACCAGAGTTCATATTGCAATTTTTGGTGTTAATGATTTTTCTCTGGTATTTTTTACCAGAGGTCATATTTCATTTTTTGACATTAATGATTTTCTCTGGTACTTCTTATTACTGGTTCCCATGTTGTATTCATTTCTATGCTTGGTCAGTTTAGGAGATTTTTGTAGCCTGACATATGCACTGATTCCTTAAGTTTACATAGTTTCCAGTGACATTCTCTATCTACTATTTCAACTTTATCCCAAAGGGGGTGGTGATCTCCTTTCTCCCTCCATATATGGTCAGCTATGCCTGATTTTTCTATCTCACCTCGTGTTATGGCCTTGCAATGTTCTTGTAGCCTTACCTTAAGGGGGTGGCCTGTTTCTCCTTTATATTTCTTTCCACGGCTACACGGAATGGTGTACACACATGTCCTTAGTCATGTCCGCCTCTGTTGGGGGTCTTACTCAGGAGAGGTACCTGCAAAGTGTAGAACCACTTCTGAAGGTCGTCCTGATGTTATATAGACCACAGATCTTTTGTATTTTCTCTGATAACCCCTTCACATAGAGTAGACAGACCAAGGCTGTTTTCTAAGAGTTTTTATCTTCATGCACCCCACCTTCCCTGTTTGTTGGAGTTGTTGTCATGTACCTGGATAATTGTATTCAACTGGAATTCGAACTCGGCTCACCGATTTCTCTTTCCAAGCTGATATCCACTGCACCACAATGGACATCCCTCATTATACACTTACAGCACCTGGTATTCCCAAGCGGTCACCCATCTAAGTACTAACCAGGCTCAACATTGCTTAACTTCAGTGATTGTGCGAGAACCGGTGTATTCAACGTGATATGGCTGTAAACCCAAATAAAGATGAGGACAATAGTCCGAATAATGTAAATAGTGTATCTCTCAACTGTATCCATCTTCTTACCGCATCTTAAGGTAAAGTTCAAGTTTGTCTTTAAACTGGTAGACTTCTTATTTATCATTTGTTCTGTAAGATTGTACTCATGGGGATAACACCTGACTGATCAATAACTACTGTCAATATAACCTTGATGTTGCTTTGAATCGATCATGTTTTCTTTGGATTCTTACATTGAGAAGACTGGATTTTTTATCTCAGGTTTTAACTAGAAATCCATGACTAATCTCTAGTTAAGATTGTTTTGACAAAATTTGAGTCATTGTTATTTCTTATTCAAGAAAACCCTGTGCCATTTGAATTCAAAATTCTTTCTGCTCCTGTGACAAAAGCTGAGGAAGAAAAATTAACCACCACATATTTCATGTTGAGAACCATGAAAATCTGAGACAACAGTCTATAGAATATCTCAGATTGCATTCTTGTCAATTAATGATTTTCTTTGATTCAGTTAGGAATTCATTCAATATCTTCATATATCCTGCTTGTTAAAGGTTTTACAGAACATAGATTATTTTCAAAGGATTGCTGGCCAAATCTGTAGTGTCATTACCAAACATTTATCAATGTATGAACATATACCAAGATCATTCAGTTTTTCTTCAACTGCTCAGCTTCTATCCGACACTGTTGTTTGATTCTCATTTGCATTAGTGAAAAAACTTGGAAAAACCTTGTGGACATTCAGCAAAAAAAAAAAAAAGGGAAAAGGAAGTCTCAAATATCACTGTTTCAAGGTATTACTTTGGTAAGAATGGGATGTACATTGTGGGGCAATGGATATCATCTCAGAATAAGAAACCAGAGAGCAAATTCATTTCATACACTTATGCACAGATACCCTCAGGAAAGGTATTAATCCATCTCTTCTCCCTCAAGCTATGGGTTGAATAGCAGGGCAGATTAGATTCTGTAGCCTTAGTTGGTAACTGGTCTACCAAAAAAAGTAATGGCAACCTCTTGTGGGAAAATCTTCTGCCTAGTCAGTCATGTTTTGAAAGAGACATGATCGCCCAAGCATGTATCACATACGGCAATTAACCGACTGACTGAAGAATGACAATTTTTGGTAAATTTTCGTTTTAATTCCCATCACTTTTCCCCTTCAAACTTATCCAAAATAGCATTATCTCTGTGCAAATGTATATGTCGAACTCAAATCAAGTGTTAGTTATTGAAGATACTTTCCTTTTTTGCTTTGAATGTCCATTAAGAAAACGAAGTATATCTCGCACATTTTCTCTCCCGTAACTCTCATGAAGTCATGTAATTGACTGCAGAATGGCGGACTGTGTAAGGTAACGAAATTTGGCCTGTTTACATCCACCTGTTTACTTCCGGTTAGGGAAGTAATGCGCTTTTTCCAAAAAACACGCACCTTTCTGCTGAAATGTGTACCAAAAACAACAAGCACATTACTTCCCTAACCTGAAGTAAACAGGCGGATATCGGCAGGGAAAAAGAAATCGGTGAGCTGAGTTTGAATTCCAGTTGAATACCCTGCATTCACTTAAGCACTGGTACCCTTGGGAAAGGTATTAATCCATCCCTTCCCTCCAGTTATGGGTTAAATAACAACGGTAGGACTTGGGGACCCTGCCCTTAAAAACAAATCCCAATGAATCTTGAGACTCAAAAAAGAAAAAAGTATTACTAGACACAAAACTTATATAAAAAAACAACAATAAATTGTTGAAAGAAAAAGGTATTACCAGCAATAAATAAATAAATAAAATTTCATTGGCAATAAATGACCTACCGAGGTTGACATGCCATAAAAAAAAACAACCAACCAACCAACCAACCAACTTCTGTCTTCTCATGACAGACTAATGGAACAGATAATCCTTTCAGCAAGTAAGAACTCTGCTTCCATCTGACTATGTCTCTTCTTACTCTAAACATGAGTCTGCTTTATCTATTCTGTAGCCTTAGTTGGCAACTGGTCTACCAAAAAAAGTAATGGCAACTGCCAGATTGTATAACTATGACTTGGTTTCTTTAATCTAAACTTATTTATAAATGGAACTTTGTCTGTGTGTGTGTGTGTGTGTGTGTGTGTCCGTTACCTATAGACTCTGAAACGGCTGAACCGATTTTCTTGAAAATTTACACAGTTGTACTATAAACATCTGTGAGTGTTCTTAGCTAGGTTTTGTGTTGAGGTACTCCTGATAAATATTGAAAATTGATAATCGAAAAAATCGGGTTATAGAAGGACTGGTCCGATTTTAATCAAATCTGATACACTCATAGACAAAGACATAAGAAACAATATTCAGAAGTTCCAAAGTTGCAGTTCTTACAATAATGCAGAAAATCAATAATATATAAATATATATAAAAGGCAAGATGTTTGTGTGTGTGTGTCTGTTTATCTGCCTGTATGTTTGTTTGTTTGTTTTTTTCAGCCATTTTATTTTAGTTTTTGCTTCGGGTTTGGCTCTAAGTAGGTATAATTGTAGTTCTTAGTCTCAGCCATGACACCATTTTCTCAGAGGATGTATTTAGCCTTCAAAATTCAGTTTACAACGAAAAAAACTTATTTGATATCGATATCAGGAAATCAAAATTTGACTTACATCCATTCATTTTTCTCTCAGTCTACGGTTTCACTTTAACTGGAAACAACTATTGCTTTTTAGTCTTTCGTGTCAACATCCAAAGAGTCTGAGCTCCAGGACCATGGATTAGTTTTAAAGCTTTCATTACACCCGAGCAATGCAGGGCTATACTGCTAGTCAATATATATATGACCACACAATTGAATTATATCTCACTGCATGATGATGGTGCATTGAGCACCGAAACTTGATAGCTTTTGAGTTGCAGTTTCCTATTATTATAACAATAATTATCTATCTATCTATCTATCTATCTATCTATCTATCTATCTATCTCTATATATATATATATTGATTGCTTAATTACTTAGTTTCTGGTCATAATAAGAATTAGACCAGTGCACATTTGTATTAAAAAGTGTTCAATACAATTATATAACTTTTGAATATTTTCCATTTGTAAACGAGTTATTACACAACCTAGGTTTCTACCATGAGTGATGTCTTCAGGCAATAACTGATTTTACTGTTTACTGTTTTTTTTAAGAATGCTCACATAGCAGTGTTTTTTTTTAACACACAATTTTTAAAATTACAAGGAATCTTGTAATTTTAAAAATTGCATTCAAAGATTGCCTGCCACGTGAACATTAAAAAAAACACTGTTACACGTGAGTGTTCTTAAAAAAAAATAGTAAACAGTAAAATCAGTTTTTGCAAATTACCTGAAGACACCACTCATGGTAGAAACCTAGGTCACGTATTAACTCGTTTACAAATGGAAAATATTTATATGTATATTAATATATATATATATATATATATATATATATATATGACAAAGAGGAAAAGTTTAATTGTGATACATTTCATCCTTGAGAACTTCATTGGATTAAATTTGTTATGTTGGTATAACTTAAACATGTGTGTGACGGAAGGATGCTGGAAATTTTAGAATTTTTTTTTATCTAGCTGATTTCAATTAGAGTCTTTTTTTTTCCATTACTTTTGTAAGTAGGCATTCCATCCTGCAATATTAGAAAATTTGCCAGGAATGGTGGCAAAATTCTCTATCTGTCCTGTGTTTTGATAAGCTATACTCTGGAAACATAAAGCATTAATCAACTGTCCAAGATTCACCACATGGCTCTCTTGCAATTTGTCTTTTTCCATTGGAAATTCTTTGGGTTTAGAAATTTCACTTTTTCTGAAAAGGGAAATCTTCAGTTTTTTCTCTCAGTATATCTGTCATCCTATCCATTAACACTTCATTTCTAGTCACCAGCACTGAATAGTGTTACATATGTGAATTTTGTTAAATTCTATAGCGTTCTGTTTGCATTTCAAAAATAAAAGGGCTGAAAAAAATACAGACATACAGGCAGATAAACAGACACACACACAAACATCTGGCCTTTTATATATATTATCGATTTTCTGCACTATTGTAAGAAACTGCAACCTTGAAACTTCTGAATATCGTTTCTTATGTCTTTGTCTATGAGTGTATCAAATTTGATTAAAATCAGACCACTCCTTCTATAACCCGATTTTTTCGATTATCAATTTTTGATATTTATCAGGAGTACCTCGGCACAAAACCTAGCTAAGAACACTTGTAGACGCTTATAGCACAACTGTGTAAATTTTCACAAATTTTCGGTTCAGCCATTTTGGAATCTATAGGTAACGGATACACACACACACACACACACACACACACACACACACACACACACAGTTCCATTTATAAATAAGTTTAGATTAGACAGATAAGAAAATTTAAAATAAAAATAAAAAATGCCACCGTAGCAGAGTCAGAGATTATTATATCTTAAAAGATTTGTGGATGTAGACCAATAAATATTGAAACAGTAGAGTGTACCAATGTATTGAATTGACAGGACAAAATGAAGTGTCAGGTGTGTCAGCTGAAATAAGTATGGAACAAATACGTACCCAATATATTATTTGAGATGCGACAAGATTGAAATTAAAACTAAAATATTTATCTTAAAGGGTATTGTTAATATAAAAACACAATTTTAATGTAAGGAAATAGACATAAAGCCACAATGTTAATTATTAAAGGCGGAATTACTCAATTTTATAGTTAACTGCTAGTGAAAGTGTTATGGTGTCTTATCTATAGGAATAGACTCTTCCTTCATCAGTATATAATACTAACCTGCGTGACTTCCAAGGACGCAGATGTGAGACAGTCTAGAGGCAGTCAAGAGGCATTTGAGATGCAGCATAACTATACTGTTCGGACTTACACTTTTATTTTGCTGATTACTAACACTTATTATTATATATATGTTCTGTTATTCTAATACACTGTTTGAACCTATCTTCTATTTTCTCTCTTACTTCTAAGTCCTAACAGGCCACAACAACTTGGCGATGAAGATTCGCCACAACAAATTGTCAACAAAGATGAGATTCAAACTCACACGGGGAGACTCCAATGGATTTGCAAATTATTACCAGGCATTCATACCAAATATGCATGATTTGCATGCCCCCCCCCCTTAATAAAGTATTAAAAAAAGACAAGCCTTGGGTTTGGACAGCAGAATGCCAGCAGGCATTTGAAAAAATAAAGAAAACACTGATGTCAGACTTATTTCTCATGCACTACAACCCAGACTTAGAAATCATTGTTGCCAGCAACGCTAGTTTGTATGGCATAGGAGCATGCATTTTTCACAAGATGACTGATGAAACTGTAAAACTGATAGCTCAGGCAGAAAAAATTATTCACAGATTGAAATAGAGGCACATGGGATTATATTCGCCACAACAGAAAGTAAGCATAAACAACAATGTAACAGTTATTTAAGGTTAGGTTTAAGGTATATATAATTAACTAAAAGTGATAGGATTATAGATTATAACATATAATAGTTTGATATAATTTTAGATATATTTAAGAGTGTGAATTATCTTATGGTGACAGTAAGTAGTTATTTCATTACATTGGTTTAATAAGTTATTTTTCAGAAATTTAATTATTCAAATTTTTTCTTTCTTGTTAACAAACAAAATATTTCTCATGCAACAATTTATATGCTCTAGCTTTTGTTAATATTTTTCATTTTACTGTAGGTGTTTTATTAGTATCTTTGAATTGCCAACAGTATTTGGAAAGTGAAGTTGAGTTACTATAGATTTTATTTTTTATTATCAAAGTTTAGATTATGTTGATACAATCACCACTTAAAAGTGTTTTTAGTACTTTCAATATAATGTTTGATAAGATTTGTATTTTCTGTAGAGGAAATGGTAGCTTGGTAGACTATAGAATCTGTAAGGTATCTACTTTTCAGAAAATATTTGTTTGGGTTATGACAAATGCAAGTATTAGTATTATTGTCATTATTTATAATAGGGTGGTTTTGATTGCTAATTTTATTATATTGTTTTAGGATTTTATTGTTCTGTTTTTTATCTCCATGATGAATTGGGGTAAGAAGTGGCTTGTAAATTTTAATGCTTCCAAAATGAAGCTTCCCTATCTTCCATCTTTGTGGATCACACTTGTCTCCTACAGCAGGGGTTTTCAAACTTTTTGACTTACAAACCCCTTTATTAAAAATTTATCCATGGGTGACACTTGCACCCTGAAAAAAAAAGTAAATTTGAACATCAAGCTCTTGCATGTGTAAAATAATTTTTTGTATAAATAACATTGACATGTAATGGGCAATAGTGCAAGCTTTCGTCATTTGATAACATTAATAAGTAAAAATAAATATGCAGATATTGAAAATTTATACTTTGAATTTCACATGATGAGTTAATCCACGGACCCCCTATCTTATCCTTGCAGACCTCCTGTGGTCTGCGAACCACAGTTTGAAAACCCTGTTCTAGAGAACAATATTCTGTGCCTCCTTGGCCCCACTTCCTCAGGCAATCAGAAGTGGAACGACTATATCAAATCAATAGCCACATTTACTGCTAAGAAGGTTGGGTCACTGTGTCAGACAAGGATATTTTTCTCATCAGAATCCATCTTACACATTTATAAACCATTTGTCTGTGTATTGAATACTGTTGCCATATCTGGTTAGGAGTCCCTGCCATTTATCTGGGGGTACTCAACAAAATCCAAAGAAGGATCTATAATGTAACTGATCGTTATTTTGCAGCTTGACTCACCAATGCAATGTGGCTTCCCTCTGCCTTTTCTACAAATATTTTCACGGCTTTTGCTTGAACAAGCTTCTCTCCCTGGTGCCCTAACTATACAAATTTACTCGTGCTACTAGATTGGCAACTAGGTCCCATCGTTTTACCATCAAAATACTCAAATATAATCCAAAGAAGGATCTATAATATAACTGATCATTATTTTGCAGCTTGACTCACCAATGGAATGTGGCTTTCCTCTGCCTTTTCTACAAATATTTTCACGGCTTTTGCTTGAACAAGCTTCTGTACCTGGTGCCCTAACTATACAAATTTACTCGTGCTACTAGATTGTCAACTAGGTCCCACCCTTTTACCATCAAAATATTCAAATGTAACCGCCATTTCTACTCTAGCAGCAGTTTTTTTTTCTACCACTTCCTGCCTGCGGAACTCCATTCTGTATATTTGCTCCCCTGATAAATACAATCTTCAAAAGTTTAAGTGCAACATCAACTGGTGTCTTCCATCTCATTGATTCCTATCTTTCTCTTATCCTTTCTGCCAACACCCTCTGTACTTTGTTCTCTTTTCTTTTCTCTCTTCCCTCTCCTCTCACTGTAACCCCCTGTATACTAGTGGCAGTACTGCCTTGCTTGGGGTGAAAGGATCATAAAAAAATATTTGAAACTACAGCCCAACAACTGCAGTACAAAAATTGACAACATATGAATTATAGGCAGACTTCAAACCAAATGTGAAACATTCACGTATTTTTGACTGTAGTGCTTATGTTCACATACTAAAAAAATGATAGAAAGAAAATAAATCCTAAAGCCAAGAAGAGCATCTTTCTTGAATACGGTATTGGCATTAAAGAGTATCAACTTTATGATACAGAAAAATTGAGAGTTCATCACAGCAGAGATGTCATCTTCAATGAAACAAAATCATCAGATAGACAAAAGAGGAAATCAAAAACCTATGTCTTGTAGTAATTCAATGTCACAGTATCAGTGAGGATGGTGATGAAGATAATGAAAACGATAACTCACAGGAAGCTACAGGATTAAGGAAATTCAAAAGCGCTATGAAAGCTCCAAGTTGTTATGGTGAGTGGGTAAGCATTGCTCGCCAATTGAATTATGTTTACTATTTAACTTGATATGTAAATTTCTAACAGGAATCAGTTTAATAAATATCTCGAACATCTCAGTGTGGATCATTCATTAACAAACTAGTTTTATAGGTCATTACTACATTAGAGAGTTTGACTCTCACTGGAAGCTTTGTAAGATAAACTTAGGAAATATCTTGGAAACTTTATCCTGAGGCAATGTTGAAATGAGGAAGATAATATAACAAACCAAGATAAGTTTGATTTTCACTGAGCGCCCCTGTGAGCATAGCATTGTGCCTGACTAAGCTTAGTAAATATTAAAAATATAAATAAGATTTCTACCTGGTGTATATGGTGGGTTTTCCAATTGAGAATGTTTGGGGCAACCATGAAGTGAACCAGTAACAAAGTTGGATATCTCATTCATATCCTGAAAAAAACGACATTCTAAAGAAGGTAATCTTGTTTAATTGAAATTATTTTATTTCAATCACAAATGATCAGATAAGCTCCATTGTTTAATTCCACCAGAATAAATCATTTCAGCTAAACATCTCCACAGAGTTGAAACATCCTCATTTTCCCCTTAGTTCAAAAAAGTTATTTAATCAGATGAGAAGAGATAAGATTGATGGTCAGCTTAAATTTTTCAAATTATAAATATTTTTTAGCCTTTATACTATCATAAAGAATGTTGTGTATTTATTTGTATACATATATACATACACATATATCCTGTCACATTCATGTGAATAGTGAGGCAGATTCGGCTCAGTTTGTTAGACAGACAATAGTGAAGTAGTGTCAGTTCATTTCATTCTCTTTATTACGAGTTATTAAATTTTACTATGAGTTATTAAAGCTCTTGCCGCATGTTTCCTCTTTAACAGTGCCTTAATATTTTATTTTTTTGCAATAAACATGTTGTTGAGTAGTGATGAATATATACATATCCTCTCTATTATAATAAAAACCTTTGTGTGTGTGTGTGTGTATATATATATATATATATATATGAGTTGAATATATGGATCAGAATCTGACAAGATGAATAGAATAAATAAAGAACAAATAGAAACAAAGTGTCTTTAATCTAACATGTTTCACTTATAACAAGCTTCTTCAGAGATTAATGATTTAAACATCTGAGAGACAGTAATTTTAAATGATACCTTATTTAAAAATACTGTCATAATGAGGTTAAGTTAAATTTTAAAAACTATGAATATATGTAATATGGTCAGTTTAATTTTAAAATGATAAATATTTTAATGTAATATGGTCAGCTTATATGCTAAAAATGATAAATATTATTATGTAACGTGTGTACCTCTGCCATCAAAAATGATGTTAAAATATTTGAGATAATTATACACAAATAAATGCACAATGATCTTTATTATAATAGGAAGAATATATATATTTTACTACTTGGCAACATAATTATTGCAAAAATAAAATGATAAGGGACTGTTCAAGAGCAAACACATGGCAAAAGCTTTCATAACTGGTAGTAAAAAGAATTGACTGAGCCAATGCTGCCTTGTTACTGTCTTTTTAATGAACTGAGCCAATGATGCCTTGCTATTGTCTTTTTCTCAATGAGTGTGACAGGAGGGGAATATATATATATATATACACACACACACACAAATAAATACACAATGCTCATTATTATAATAGAGAGGATATGATCAGCTTAAATTTTTTAAATTCAAAGCATTTTTATGTAATATAATCAGCTTAAACTCTTAAAATTATAAATATTATTATGTAATATGGTCAGCTTAAATGTCTAAAATTATAAATATTATGATGTAATATGGTCAGTTTAAATGCTTAAAATCATAAATGTTATTATGTAATATGGTTAGCTTAAACATTTAAAATTATAAATATTATTATGCAAAGCAAAGTATCAAAAGGAACAAAAGGAAAAAGTTTCAAATTGAAGTTATCTCTGTTCAGCGATTGTCATGACTCAAGATTTGGAGGGGCTGAATTCATCTATATCCCAAAGGGATATGGCAGGCTTAATCTATGTCTAAACAGGACAGCAGGAGTTTTATTTTTCCAGTAGAGAGATTCTGCTTAGGCCAAAGGCCTAGGTGGAAGGGAACAACCTTCTTCCTCAGTTGCTGTTAGCTGAAAGAGTCATACTAGTGCTTTGGTTACTATCAGGAGTGATGTCACAAGCAGTTGTCAAGTGCCCATATTACTTTATCTTGACCAAAGGAAGATAAGCACCCTTTGTATTTTTACATAGGCATCTGTCAGTGTTCAAAGTCTATAAATTCTACTAGGGTTGCTAGTTAATGCTTGTAGCAGACATATGCTCAGCTACCTTTTTATTTCTTCAATATTCACAGAGCCAAACTGTAGTTTATACTACAACTATTCTAAGAAGACATTAGTTACTGTTTCTAGGAGAGTGCACACAATCCTGTACAATTAGTAGCTGAACCAGACCAGTATGCTTAAACTATCCCTCACAATGACCTGTGACTTTGTACTAGCTTCTGAACAGCTTTATCAACCCAATTTTATTCACAAGCTTTGGGTCAGTTCATCGTATGATTTTCAGGCACCTTCAAATGGTGACACATGCTGGAATCATCTCCCTAGCCTGCTATTACCATGCTTACCTACTTTATATGGTTATGTTAACCACTCAGCCACATGCCTATCTGTGAACTTCACCCTGTGTCCTTCATGATGACACTCAAATCTCTAAGGCCAATCGACAGGCGATCATTTTGTTCCAAACTAGGTTTAGTCTCACATTGTGAGTGTTTGATCCCAAATTCAGTTTGGGATGAAAGGCACCGAAATCCACTGTATCAATGACAAAGACAGAGCTGAGAGCCACAAAAAAAGTTTTTTTGTGAAATTGAAAATGAGGTGTTTATACATTTTGTTTTGGTAGAGTATTTGGGTGTGAGTTTATCACTCTTGCATGCAGACAATTATAATTCCACTCTATGGCATCTATAGGATGTAAAACTTTATCTAAATTGGTTGGCCTGGCACCAGGCTAAAGTTGGAGGTTCTTCTTAGACATGCAGTCATGTGACAAGATGTCTCTTGTCTTAACTCAGCCCATACAGATCTGGAATTCAACTAAAAAACTCACACTCCAATTCAAAAACTAAAATCCAACCAAGTCGTGGTTATATTGAGCCTCACATTTAGTAGAAGTAGGGGTGTTACGCACTCTGGGTATGGTAGCATTTCTCAAACAATTAATCAGGGATCCTCCTTTTGGTCACCGGATCTAGTCCAAACTACTAAATCTGATTATCATTCTAAAATTTCTTTCTTATCAGGATTTGGTTTGTGATGGTTTTTCACATGTATTTTATCACCTTTTCTCACCAACCCTTTGGCCAACAATTGACAAGAAAGGAGACAATTGCTCCACCTGAGACGTTTTTAATTATCAAGGGCTTCTCACTTCATATTCAACCCTCACAAGACTTTGTTTTTTTTTTTTAATTATCAGCATTGCAAAATTCCTTAAAAACAAACTTTATAGCTGAGAATACCAATCCTATTTCTGACCAGGGTTAGCCTGTCTTTAAGGGCCCCAAAATTCTTTCAACAATTTTCTATGCAAAGGAAAAGATTCTGTTTCAAACCAAACCACAGTCAGCTGTCATTTTATCAGTGGTTGTTAAATTTTCACAATAACAGAGAGAGTGATTGTTTCACTGATAATGGCCATCCTGAATTTGGTGACAAGAAACAAACTAAATTTTATCTCTCTGACCAAATTTTGTGGCTGGTATCCAAGAAAATTTTTTATCTAAAGTGGTTGTTTTTGACGATCATAAATTTATCTATTTTCCTTGAGTGGTCTTTTTAGAATAAGCCTTCACCTAGCCTCTAGCAGATAAAGAAGAAAAAAAAATCATTCAATTATTTTTTTTTTTTTTGTATATTGATCAGTGTTTGTTCTTTTCTTTTCTGTACCAGAAAATAGTGTTACACATGTTTGGTTAAGAAGTATGAAATTAAAAGCATGTCACATGCTTTGAATCCTGATTTGATTTTTACAATAGTCAGTATTATCTACTGATAAAAGTAGAAAAGTTCATATTTGAACTGAAAATTTTGAATTGAAGAATTAGCAAAATTTTTCTCGGGCAAAATGTAAATAATTCATTGACTTTTATAATGTGTTTTTCCAATAAAAATGATAGACAAAAAAGTTATCATGAAATTGTAATTTCACCATTAGTATTGTTAAATAAATTAATCAAATAATATATTTTGTATTTTGTGGAATAAATTTTGATAATTTCATAAATTTACATTTTTTATAGCATTATTTCAAATATATGCAAACAATTAAAAACATTTTGCATGTTCATTTGTAACAGCCTTATAAAAAAATTGTTACATTTTTGCTTTGTTGGTTTTCTCTGATTAGCCTCACAAAACAAAGAGAAGAGGGTTATAAAAACACAGAGACAAAACGGGCTCTACTGTGTTTGTATGTTCACTGAAAACCATATCCCTAATATTGTTTTACTACTACTACTGCTGCTGATAATATCTTAGTTTTATTGCCATAGTATTTTAAAACTATCAAAAAACAGAAAATATAGAGAACTGTAGAAAATCATTATAAAAATGAATTTTTGTTCAATGCATACATTTCTATTTTTGAACAATTTATTCAAACAGTAATAATATTGTCATTTTTATGGGCATGATACAAATTGAATTATACTTCAACTAAACTATTGTTCACCCCTCTTCAGATGTCTGTCATATTCAATTTTACAGGATTGTCAAACACTTTGATTCCTGTAGATGTGCCACTTTCATTTTTTATGTCTCATGTCCAGAGATTTCCAAATGACTTCAGAACACAATTCTTCACTATAATGTTGATCTGTATTAGCAATTGCAATAATAGAAATTATGTGATTAAAACAACAAAGATATTGGTCCAAATGAATCATTGTATAAAAGTAACAGTACCTTATCTCAAACATTAAAACAAGAAGCATGAGGTTTTGTTTAAAAGCTTTCAAGTAAAAAAAAGTAGCAAATGGACATTTACCAGCCAGAGTCCATCAAAGTTGACTAAATGGTGGAATTTGCTTATCAAAAAATGCCAGTATTCTGTTGTTTTGGGATTTGTAAAATCTGGGAAAACTGTACTTCCAGGCCAAACCTAAAAATAAAAAAGAAAATATAATACAAATCCATAACTTATAGAAATAAAATGATCTTGTCAGTCATCATGCATGTTTACTTTGTCTATTCTACCAGATGAGAAATTACATGAGTGGAATAAACAAAAATGTTTATATTTCTGAGGTATTATAACTATTTACACTATTTACATTGTTCAGACTGTTGTGCTCCTCTTTATTGCTATATTCATGATGTTTCAGCCATTGTATGCTCAAGCCTTCTTTAGGTGATATTAGTTGAAATTTCAAACAACTGACAACACTCCAAACAATGTAAATAGTGTAAATAAAAAAACAAACAAGGTAATCAACAGTGTAAACAAGAGATATTGAAATGAGGAGCAGATAGAGAAAGTTTCCAAGAATAAACAGGTGTATAAGATCATGAGATTCATTTTATCATAAAAAAATAATGTTAATGAGGAAATAAGTCAAATGGGTTGTATAAAAAGTGAAAGGCAAAGACAACTCACTAAAACCAAAACAATGCAATACAAAAGATAAAATGTCTGCAGTAATTCTATTTGTGTAATTAAAACAAATTTTAATTCTTTCTTTGCTTCATTGTATTTTATATAACTGTATTTATTTATGTATTCATATTTTTTTTAAATACAAAGGGTATTGAGGAAAAGATGAATGGGATTTAAGAAGGTAGATGGCAGTTGATGTTGCATTTAAAGGTTCAGAAATTGTAGCCATTAGAGAAGCAAGTAAATAAAAGGGAGTTCTACAAGCAAGAAGTGCAAGAAAAGAAATTGCTTGAGTAGAAGTGGTGAAATCTAAACTTAGTATTTAACTATTTCAACAGTAAAAAGTTGGAATCTAGATGCAAATTTAGCAGGTCGCTTAAATTCACAAGGATGGGGCACCAGGAAAAAATCTCATTGGAGCAGTTACCATGAAAATATTTGTAGAAAAGACAAAGGGAAGCCACATTGTGTTGGTGAGAAAGTGACTGAAGTCAAGATGCCAAGTCAAGACTAATTACATTGCAGGTCCTTCTTTGGATTTTGTTGAGAAACTTGAAATGAATAACAGAAGCACCCGACCAAATATGACAACAGTATTCAATGCACAGATGAATGGGAGATTTTTAAATGAAAATAAATATAATATATACCATTTATTTTTTTAAATAATCTGTTACAATTATTATCTTCTTGTTGTAACCCCAAATATTAGGAACAACAAAATATAACAAACACAGTTAAATATATTTTGAAACACAACAATATTTGTTTTTTTATTCTCACCAACCAGGATACAGCAAGATTGGGTGGGATAACAAATTACTGTCTACATGTAGTCCAGCAGCCATATTGTTGTCTTGTCTTACCCTTTTTTGTGAAGAGTCAATGAATTGTTAGGGGAGAGTTATCTCCTCTAACACTTTTATTTTAATAAATTGCTCTCACACAAGGTAATAACACATAACTGAACAGTTTCGTAATGTATCAAATCTTTCAAAGAGAGGAATTTCTCATTTGCATTTTATATTTTCTTAAGTGTCTAACTTGAAGGAAAATTTGAAAGCAAGCAAATATATACTTTCTCTCTGTATAATAAAAGTTCACAAAGTCCAAATCTCTATATACACATACCACTTTCTCATAAAAAACCTTTTATTTAATAATGAAATACATTATTTGTGGCACAAAGTAAAATAGAGAGTAAGGATTGGTTTGTCATCAATAACTATCCTACTCCAAGCTAGTTTAATTCATGACCTGTCTATTCTAACAATTTACACAAGCACCATAAGAACTCATCTTTCACCATTTGCATCAAACATGAACCAAAATATAGCATTCTTTACAGAGGATCTAATAATACACCTATGATATATGTATGTAAATTTTACAGTTTTTTTACAAAAAAATATATATACGAATTTGTCATAAAGTACACCGATGATACAGTGCTGATAGCAGACACAGAAAGAAAACTACAAGACCTCCTACAGAAAGTAGCTGAAGAGAGTGACAAGAAAGGACTACAAATAAACTGCAAGAAAACTGAATACATGGTCATCAGCAAAAAAAAAAAAAAAGCCCAAAATGCCAAATACAGGTAGGGGATACTTAAATCAAGCAGGTATAAAAATTTAAATACCTAAGAAGTGTTCTAACAGAAAATGAAAAGTGCAACACAGAGATCCGAAAGTGAATTGGCATGGCGAAGGACGCATTCCAGAAGTTGAGTAGAGTATTAAAGAAAATTTTGCTAGAAACAAAGAAAAGAGTACTGGATTGCTATGTGATGTTAGTTCTTCAATATGGCAGTGAATGTTGGACAATCTCATCAAAGATGAAGAAAAATCTTGAAGCAATCGAAATGTGGTTCTACAGAAGGATGCTGCGAATATCATGGATCGAGCATGTGAGCAATGATGAAGTTTTGGAAAGGATGGAAATGAAAAGGAAATTAATACTGAGCATCAAGAAGAGACAGCTAAAGTCCCTGGACATGCAATGAGGAAGGAGGGCTTGGAGAACCTGATACTAACAGGCCAGGTAGAGGGAAAAAGAGACAGAGGAAAGCAGCAGGTAACATTTGAAGAACCTGAGCAAGTGGATGACAGAACGGAGATTGCATGGTGTAACAGGAGAAAGTGTGCTAAAAACCACCAGATATAGAGAGATATGGAAAGCCATGATTGTCTACATCCTGAAAGAACAAGGCATATAGAAGAAGAAGAAGAAGAAGAAGAAGAAGAAGAAGAAGAAGAAGAAGAAAATGGAATATATACAATTAGATGAAAAAGAGTTGGGCATACAATCAAATAAAAAAGTTAAATAAACAGCTTAAAAGAAATTAAAATTGTGTTAGTAAGGTGCTGTCTACCTACAAAAATGATAACACTTACAGGAATTTTTTGTTTGGTAAAAAAAAAAATTAGTCCAAACTATTTTCTGAAATAGTTAAAAAAATAGTTCAGAATGTTGAGATAACATTTAATTTTTAACACAACAAAGATAGACAACACAAGCCAAATTTAAGAACAAACAATAAATTTATTCACAAAATAATGAATTACACAAATTAAGTGCATTGCATGCCAAATAATCACCAATAACATGCATGTAAAAATAATCAATGCAAATGAATTCTGTCCTTTTACAATAAAAATTACAATGCTGCATAAGGTCCTCAGAAAATAAAACTATATATAAAATGTAGAAAAGGAGAAAATACTTCTCTGAATAGTTTTCAAAGAATCAGTACAATTTTTAAAGCAAAGTTTATGGTAACAGTGAAAAATAGAACAATCACACTAGCCAAAGAGTTTTTTCTTGGTGTGGGAGCAACTTTGACATTCCTTTCAATTCTCATCTGGTGGTTGTCAAATTTCTTCTGTATCTTTTTTTGTGGGGGGACTAGTGTAACCTGAGTTCCAGCAGCAGATGTTCATCAGCTCCTTAAATTAACTCCTGGGTCCCTTTTATTACCTACAGGTAGGCTTCAATTTCACTTCTTGGAATTTGAAGGAAAACCTTTTAATAGATTATGAATGAAAGACAAATGCAGCTATTTTCCCACAAATTAACAAAAATATTTTTGAAATTCAAAAATTAAGCAAAAGCCCAACAGTCTGTTTTCTCTCAGAAAAGCAGATAAAACATGCTCGAGCAGTTTAAATTTCTTATATGGCCACTGTATTCTGCCATCAGACAGAATCAAGTGGCTCACTCACAAACCAGGCTCACAAAGCATATATCCATCTTTTGCTAAAATCTGCCAAAACATATCGCTTTCTATCATTTCCGATCTTCAACTTAAGCTGAGGCTTAAGAATCCAATCAGATCCTGAGAAGAATAGGGTTCATTTTGTACATTTCCCTCAATTCATGTCATCTACAACACCAATCGTTTTATCCCAGACCACAGGAGTGACACATTGTTACACATGTATGCAAGATCAACGAACACAAGTTGTTTGAGATCAATAGAAGTCATCAGCTTGTTAATATAGCCTTAAAAGAGCTGCACCAGCAAACAGTAGAAGAAGTCAGTTGCTTTTATAGTGGTTTCTTGGACTTTTCATGGTTTCTATTCATAGAGCATGATAATGGATTAGCATAGTTTTCTATGCAATCTGTTCCAATCAGTGACCCTTGAACCACATTCAGAAAGCAGAATCAAACTTACATGAGCTCACTGAGTTCATTCAGGGGTAAAGCATTTTTCTTCATTTTTTTCTACAAAAGCAGCATGTGATATGAAAGCATTTTGGCCTTTGGGGTATGTCAGCATTTTTCTCTGTACACCTTCATTATCTATTTGACTTCCCTCACCCACCTGTCCATATATGGCTTTGCTATAAAATCTAAAAGATAGTTCTTCTCTTATGCTATGTCAATTTACTAAAAGACTAGTAGTATAGCCCGACGTTGCTCGGGTGTAATGAAAGCTTTAAAACTAATCCATGGTCCTGGAGCTCAGACTCTTTGGACGTTGACACGAAAGACTAAAAAGCAATAGGTGTTTCCAGTTAAAGCGAAACCATAGACTGAAAGAACAATGAATGGATGTAAGTCAAATTTTAATTTCCTGGTATCAATATCAAATAAGTTTTTTTCGTCGTAAACTGAATTCTGAAGGCTAAATAAGTCCTCTGAGTAAAATGGTATCATGGCTGAGACTAAGAACTACAATTATACTTACTTAGAGCCAAACCCGAAGCAAAAACTAAAATAAAAGGACTGAAAAAAATACAGACATACAGGCAGATAAACAGACACACACACAAACATCTTGCCTTTTATATATATATATATATAATCGATTTTCTGCACTATTGTAAGAACTGCAACCTTGAAACTTCTGAATATCGTTTCTTATGTCTTTGTTTATGAGTGTATCAAATTTCATTAAAATTGGACCACTACTATAACCCGATTTTTTCGATTTTCTATATTTATCAGGAGTACCTTGACACAAAAGCTAGCTAAAAACACTCTCAGACGCTTATAGTACAACTGTGTAAATTTTCAAGAAAATCAGTTCAGCCGTTTCAAAGTCTATAGGTAACGGACACACACACACAGATACACACACACAGACAAAGTTCCATTTATAAATAAGTTTAAATGAGACATTTGACCAACTAGATTCTGCATACATAAGTATATGTGTGTTGTGGTGCAATGGATATTGACTTGAAATGAGAAATCAGAGAACTAAGTTTGATTTCCAGTTGGATTCATTACATTCACTTATGTACAAATACCCTAGAGAAAAATATGAATCCATCTTATCTCCCTTCAGTTATGGGTTAAATAGCAAAAAAGATTGGGTTCTGTATCTTTGGTAAGCAACCAGTCTACCACAGAAAGAAATGGCAATCTAATGTGGGAAAGCTTTCTGCCTAGTCAGTCATGGATCGAAAGAGACATGATTGCCCAACCGGTTATCCCATATGTAACTAACTAATACATGGGCATTTGTATTACAGTTTTATTTATCTATTTAATTTATTTCACTTTTCACTGGCAAAATCCAAAGAAGGGTTTGTAATGTTATCAATCCTGACCTGGCATCTCAAATTCAGTCACTTTCCTGCAGCCATGACTTGGTTTTCCTGTGCCTAATTTTGATAGCAATTATTCTCCTAAACTTTCTTTCTTGATATCTTAGCCACATAAATTTAAGTGTACTACTAGATTGGCAATTATGTCTCCATGTTTTACTAGCTGAAATGCTAAATGTAGCTGTAAGTTCTATTCTAATAGTTCCTTTTCTCATACTTCTTGCTTGTGGAATTTTCTTCCACGTTCTTGCTTTCCTTTCAATTACGATCTTCAAAAACTTAAATGCAACATTAAATACCATCTTCTGTCTTCCTGAAACCTGTTCTTTTATTGTCCTTTCTCCTCATTAAACGCATATCATTCATTCTAATTCTCAGTAACCACTACTGTCTCAGTGGCTTTATTGTCTTACTTGAGGTGAAATTTGCTTGGAATCTCATCATTTTGCAACAATCCACACCCCTAAATGTTCTTTTATTGTCCTGTCTCCTCATTAAACGCATATCAGTCTCTCTATTTCTCAGTAACCACTACAGCCTCAGTGAATTTACTGTCTTACTTAGGTGAAATTTGCTTGAAACCTCATCACTTTACAACATACGAACACTTTATCTTAGTTCCTACACTTTTTCTAATCTTCATCAATGATCTTTCTGATGTAATCAGTTCCAAAGTAGCCATCTACACAGATGACACCACCATTTACTCCTGTCTTAATAAGAAATCTACCAAAGCTGATAAAGTAAACCTGGCTGCTGTCCTTCAAAAACTCCTCCAATCTGTGATTGAATGGGGTAGGAAATAGCTTAGAATTTTTAATGCCTTCAAAAAGAAGCTGTTCTCTTTTAACCATAGAGAATATGGAAGCTTTCCTGTCTACCATCAGAATGGATGACGCTAGTCTCTTAGAGAGCAATGTACTGCACCTCCTTGGGCTCATTCTCTCAAAAGACTTCAAATAGAATGACTACATTAAATTGATAGCTGCATCTACTGCTAGGAAGGTTGGGCCACTGTGTGAGGCCAAGAAGTTTTTCTCTTCATAATCCATTTTGCACATTTATAAATCTAAAATTTGTCTGTGCATTGAATATTCTTGCTATATCAGGTTGAGTGCTCCTGCTATTCATTTTGAGGTTCTCAACAAAATCCAAAGGAGCAGCTGCAAAAAAAAATCAATCCTGACTTGGCAGTCTACCTTCAATCACTTTCTCATCGATGTGATGTGGCTTCCCTCTGTCTTTTCTAGATATATTTTCATATAACAAGTTTTTTTCTCTAACAAGTTTTTTCTCTGGTTCTCCAACCACATGTATTTACACATACTACTAGATTTGCATCAAGGTCTCACCCTTTTACCATCAAAATAGTTAAATATAACTGCCTCTTCTACTCTAATAGTTACTTTTCTTGCACTTCTCATTTGTAGAAATCCCTTTCATTTTCTTACTTAGCTACAATCTTTAAAAGTTTAAATGCAATGTCAATTGCCATCTTCTATTTATTTATCCTTTCTTCGATATCTCCTGTACCTTGTTTTTTCTCTTACTGTAACCCCCTGCGCACCAGTGTCAGTCCTGCATGGCTTGGGGTGAAGTAATAATGAAGAAAACAAAAAAAAAATCTACACCCCAAATATCAAACATTTTAACTGTCAAGATGAAAAGAAGACTAAATGGATTAAAAATTCTTTAGTTTTCCCTGTTTTAATAGATATTTTATTTATTTTTAGGTGATTTTCAATGCTACTTTAGAAATAAGATGCCTTATTTCTAGTGAAATTCTTTTTAATTTAAAACTAGAATCACCAAAAATAATTTTGTTTTTAACTATGATAGAGATTTTCAAGCAAAAAAAAATTACATAAATTTTAATTAATGACAAAATCCCCAAGATTAAAGGCAACTTTACCAAATTTAACATATGAATTTTAAAAATTGTTTAAATGTTAACAATAAAAACCTGACAAAAAGATTAGATTTTAGACACATAAATGCTGGTAGCCTTTACTGATTTTAATTTTAACTTAGTTCAGCATCTCACTTCACAAGGTATTCTTTCAGCTAAACAGCATGGCTTTTATTTCTGTAAGTCAACTGCTGATGTGTTAATGATTATTACTTAATTTGTCTATCAAATTTTAGATAAGAATGTCAAGGTTCAGTCTGTGGTCAAAGGACAGTATTTGGCATGCTGGCCTTTTTCACAAGTTAAATGGCTTAGGTGTCTCTGGCCAAATATTCAACTGGTGTATATCATATTGAATGGCCACTATTCTAAATCATTTTACTTTAAACCTCGAATGTACATTGTTTCTTATTTTCATCAATGGCCTTACTAATGTCATCAGTTCCTAACTAGGTGTTTATACTGATGACAACTATTTACTCATGTTTAACTAGTAAGTCAGATTGAAAATGACCTCCAATCAGTTGTCAATTTAGGCAATCAATGACTTGTAAATTTTAATGCCTCCAAAACAAAACTGCTATCTTTTAATCTTTTTGCCTGCCATCAGTATGACTGATGCTAACCTCCAGGAGAGCAGCTCTTTGCTTCACCTTGGTCTCACATTTTCCGCTTGCATGAGGGGGAGGTATTATAGTGAATCAATTGGTAGATCTGCTATAGGAGAGGTTTACTTTTTTGTGGAAGTGTTATAGGGAAACACACCTATTCCTCAGAAAATGGACTTTCCCTTCTATATTAATAAGAGTAAACAGGAAGTTCATAGGAGCTCTTTAGAGTTCTATTGGAGTTCAGTAGAACTTCTAGGCATTTGATATTAGTCAGCAGTTAGCCGAATACTAAGGAGTCAGCTTTCAGTGGAAGATTACCAAGTTCCTAACATTCCAACCTACATTGTTTCTGATTTTCCTCAATGGCCTTCCTGATGTCATCAGTTCCTAACTAGGTATTTATACTAATAACTATTTTATCATGTCTAATGTGTAAGTCCAATTGGTCCTATAAAGTAGAACTGGTAACGAATCTTGAAAATGACCTCCAATCAGTTGTCAACTTAAGCAATAAATGACTTGTAAATTTTAATGCCTCCAAAACAAAACTGCTATCTTTTAATCATCACAGAGAACTTTTTCTGCCTGCCATCAGTATGACTGATGCTAACCTCCAGGAGAGCAGCTCTTTGCTTTACCTCCTTGGTCTCACATTTTCCACTGACATGAGGTTGAGAGATTATATTGAATCAATTGGTAGATCCACTGTAGGAGAGTTTGGCTTACTTTGTTATGCAAGACAATTTTCCTTGTCAGAATCTTTCTTGCACATTTATAAATCTAAATGTTGTGATGCCTTCTAGTCTGACTTGTAGAAGTTCTCCCATTACTAAATGATGACAGACCTAATAGTTGCTGGACTCTATGCAAAATAGGGCTAGTCCATTTTGCCTATGTCACTACACTACCATTTGTCTGCATATTAAATATTACTACCATATTTAATCTGGTGCTCTTGCTATATATCTCAAAACCCCCAAAAACATCCAAAAGAAAGTCTTTAATGTTATCAGTCTGAACTTATTATCTTGACTTCAGTCACTTTCCTACTGCCATGAGGTGGCTTCCCTCTGTCTTTTCTAGAAATATTATCATGTCAATTGTTCAAAAGAGATTTCATTCCTGGTACCTTAACTACATGAATTTAAATGTACTACTAGATTAGCAACTAGGTCTCACCATTTTACTGTTGAAATAGTTAAATGTAACTATAAATTCTAATAGTTTTCTTTCTTGCCTATGAAACTTTCTTCTGGTTTCTTGCTTCCCCCCACCTATGATCTTGAAGAATTTAAATGCAACACCATTCATCATCTTCCAACTTCTATTCTTTTATTTTCTTTTATCCTGACTAACATCTTCTCATTTTCTTTCACTATCAATAACCATCTTTAGTAGCATTATCATCTTCCTTGGGGTAAAATGATTATAAAATTACCAGAAGGCACCATAAACCAAAAATGATGATATTCTTATAGTTTCATCGATTCTCACAGATATTTTTTTCTTTCTAAATAGAAGCTGAGCAAAATACTAACACACAGGAAAATCTCACTGGAAACAAAGAAAAGAGTGCTGGACTGCTACGTGATGTCAGTTCTTCAATATGGCAGCAAATGCTGGACAATATCATCGAAAATGAGGACAAAACTGGAAGCAGCGAAAATGTGGTTCTACAGAAGGATGCTGTGGATATCATGGACTGAGCATGCAAGCAACAATGAGGTGTTGGAAAGAATGGCAACAAAGAGGAAATTGATACTAAGCATCAGGAAGAGACAGCTGAAGTTCCTGGGACACGCAATGAGGAAGGAGAGCTTGGAGAACCTGATACTGACTGGCCAGATAGTAAAAAAGAGAGACAGAGGAAGGCAGCGGATAACATATTTGCAGGGCCTGATCAGGTGGTTGACGGAACAGGGGTTGACAGGAGTAACGGGAACAAACATACTAGGAGCCACAAGGGATAGAGAGACGTGGAGAACCATGATCGCCTACGTCCTGAAAGGACAGGGCACATAGAAGAAGAAGAAGAAGATACAAATATTTATTATATTTATATGGATATATCTTAAGCTATGCTTAGCATAATGTCACAGGTATTAGTTATTACTGAGAAATGAATTCACTTGTAATAGTGCAAGGCTGACATATTGACTAATGATCACCATCATTATATATTAATCCCACCTGTGTGTGTGTGTGTGTGTGTGTGTGTGTGTGTGTGTGTGTGTGTGTGTGTATTTCTATGTATAAAATTTACTACTTTTGCCACTAGATTAATGCCGCAATGAATTTGATTTAACTTACCTTACCAACAAGAGGTTTACTTCCTGAACTATCATTAATAAAAATGCCCATATCCATTCCAAGACTATAAGGAATATAAGATTTCTTTTTTGGCCCAGCATAAATACCAGGATCCTATGAAAAACAAAGAAAAAATATATATATATATATACATATTCCTCACTAAAATAAATCAAGAATCAAACCAGTTTCCATGTCTTTGTTGTCTTTATTACAACAATATCACTGCTGAGTTCTTTGAATGAAACAGTTAAAACAGCAAAGATGACGAGACTGGCCTAAAAGAATAATTTCAGAACACTAAAATAATTTGGCAAACTAAGACCTTCATGGCCATAAAAAAAATGAAGTGTCAAAAGAATGATTTTATCCTTGACACCACTATTATTTTAACTACCTTCACTTCTCAGCAAAGGTTATTCTTTTAAAAAGTGATAATTAGAATTGTGATAAAACCTAAATATATGATGAAAATAAATTTATACAATTTTTGTTGATCTTGAGAATCTATAGCAAAATAGTAAGCACTATTTATTACTGGGTTTTCTGGAAAGTTCACGCTGATTTTTAGGTAAAATTAAAACACAAAGCAAAATTATGCCATTAAATATTTATTCAACTAAACATGAACCATTTTGTTGTACAACCTTTCTCCATCTTTTTCTCAACTTAAAGATTCTGTCTTCCCAGAATTTTGGTGGCTTATTGGCAAAGAACTCATTAAGGTGGCTATTATGTCATCCAAACAAATAAAATGTTTACCATTGAGATTATTTTGCAAAGACCTAAATAAATGAAGATCCAAAGGAGCAATGTCTGGTCAATATGACAGGTGGGGATAACACATCTCAGCCAAGCTGCAACAATTTTTGATGGGTCACCAAAGAAGTGAGGTCTGGGTTTGGGTTTGAGTTTTGTTTAACAACATATCAACACCTCTGTGGGTTATTTAATGCCAAAAAGGTGGGATTTTTAGGTATTTTTTTTAAATGTTCAGTTATAGTGGAAGAGTTGATTTAGTCAAATTTTGATGAAAAATTTTATTTTTATTTTAGAAACTGAAGATGTCTTCTAATTTTGTATTTAAAAATGTATTGCTGGTAATAATAATTTTTTTCCTTCAAAAATGTGTTATAGCAATAATTTTTTTTTCCTTCTTAAATGTGTTATGGTAATATTTTTTTTCCTTCAAAAATATATAGTTGGTAATATTTTTCCTTCCAAAAATGTATATTTTTCTATAACAGTCTATTTTTAGGTAAATATTTCTATAAAAGTCTATTTCTGTACTTTCATAGTGTTTTGACCCCAGTTTAGGGGTTAACTATTTGCCCATAGCTGGGACCCTAGCAGGTGCTACCACTCCGGGTCAGGGTGGACCTGGGAACAACAGCAATTAAGAGGTGGTTCCATTCTCCTCACAAACTCCTAATCAAAGGCCTTGCTGCTGGATACAGTTTACTGTCATACCCAGGACTAGAAGTGAGGTCTGGCTTTATGATGATGGGAAACAACACTTTTCCTGTTCACTAATTCTAAACATTTTCCTTCAATTGATGCCTTTAATATGTCCAGTTGTGATCAGTACCTTTCAGAATCAATTGACTGGTTACAGGATTCCTTTCCAGTCCCACGAAATGCACACCATGACTTTCTTAGGATGAAGATCTGCTTTTTCACTCAGATCATATGGTATCATAGCAATTTGAGCACCCAAGCTTCACTAAATGCTCATAGATGATGGATTTTGATCAATTTAGTGTTTTTGCGAATTCTCAAATCGTGTAATCAATCAATGTCTTGATTTGGTCATCATCTGTAGTGAGGGGAAGGGTCTGCCTGAATATTCTTCATCAATAAGGCTACAATCACCAATTTCAAAATTAGTAAACAATTTCCATTTTCAGCTAAAGCACCTTCACCATACACAGCACATATCTTTTGTTGTTTGTGAGGCATTTTAGGTTTTATAGTAATAAAAATGCATCAAGTGTCTAAAATGCACCTTATAATCTTTCATTTTCATAAAGATGCAAAATTGACATGAATTAAGTAATTTTAAATTTTCTTTCTCAAGAAATAATTTGAAGTGTGCTATAATCAGAAATGTAAGTATATATTATTTGTTGATAAATTTGATGTGTTGGAACATGAATGACTAAAAATTGGCATGAACTTTCTAGACAACCCAATATATTGTTTATTTACAAGAACAATTTTATATTTAAAACATTCTAAAAACTAATAAAATTAAAACTAATGTAATGTTAATTTTTTACTAATTTATAAAGAAATGAATATATAAAAATAATTTTTATTCCTAAATTTATAAACATTTACTAAATTATTAAAATATGTGAACCAACTATAAGGAAATTCTTATTTACCATTTTATAAAGTTTGAATCAATTAGTAATTAGCCAATGTTTTGCCAACCATCCCAATTCTCAATAACAAAGAAAATGTTCATTTTCATATGTTTAGGACTTATTACAATTTTTAAATATATCACTTTTTAAAGGAATAAACATTGTCAGTGAGTGAAAGTAGTTAAAATAATAAAAGTGTCAGGGGAAAAAACTTTCCTTTTGACACTCCATTTCTTTGTGGGCATAAAGGTCAAAGTTTGTCCAAAATCTAATTTTAATCACAGAAGTTCAGATAAAAAGCAGTGAAGAGATATTACAATAACTGTCAAACAATTAGTGTGATTAACTTAAATCATTAATTAACTTAAATCATTAATTAACTTAAATCATACCAGAAAACCAATTTAAAAACAGATCTTTTTATGTTATCTTGAAAAAAAAAATAAAGAAAAATCTTTTGATTGTTTTTATTGTTGATTTATTTTAAACTAGAATCTAACTTTAGAATATTTGAATAACAAAAAGTAGCCACCATATGATTTCCTTGCTGTTTGTTTTTATTCAAAAAATGAAAAATGGTCCAGTGTTGATAACATTATAAAACAAAAACAAACAATATACTTTAAGTTCAGTTTGTCAAATATTTACAATGCATTCAAATGTTCTATGGAAAAGTATGAACTCAAACTATTCTATACCTGGGTGCATGTCATGCAATTTTGTTCCTGTATAAATATAAAATGATTGAATATCATTACCACTGCTATGCAAAAATTGAATATCACTAACACTACTATGCAATGACTGAATATCATTACCACTGCTAATGGATTTAAATGATAATCATGCATTCAGCCATTTTTGTTCACCCAGTAACTCCAAAAGTTCTCAATGAATTCCAGTGATATTTTGTAGAAAATTGATCATGAATTAAAGAATGTGATTCAATTTTTAAATGGATTTACAAGTCTTTTGATTGATAGATATTCATTACATTAAATTAAAAAAATATGGAAAAATCCAAACCAATAGAATTATCTTCCCTTGAATTGTATCTATCCGGAGTTTTACTGACAAAGTTGTTGGCAGAGATAAGCACACTCTGAATTTTATAAGGAATCAATGAACAAAAGGCATTTTCATTTGTTAGATTCAACACTTGTCAGTAATTAAAGAAAATGAATTTAAATAAGATTCTATTTTTATTTCAGCCCCCTGAAATGTACTTGTACAATGTATATTTGAACTACTGAGTAATTAGAACAAATATTGCAATATCACCAGAGCTTACTACAGATGTGATTCATGATTTTGAATATTGTCATATGATAAACTAGTAAACTATGCTAAAATTTAAAAACATAAAAGAAAAGATAGACAAAAAACAACTTACTGTTATCAGGACATATTTCATTCCTCGATTATGGATTTCTTGCACCATAGCTGGTAGATTTCCAAACTTTTTAGGATCAAAGGTGAAATCCCTTCTCTTGTATCCATAATCAATGTCATTCCACTGCACATCCTAAAAGGAAGATGACACTGTTGAACCATATGAAAGTAAAGCAAATAGTATTTTATAAGCTTAAGTAATACTTTACATAATGTATCTTCTGCTGATCTAAGCTCTTCTAAATGTTTTCAAGAACTGTGATCTGGTTGTCATCCACCTTGCATTCTAAAGCATATCCAGAATTGGTTGTTTGGTTGGTTGGTTATTGGATTTTACAGCATGTCAACTCCTATTTGGGCCATTTTATGCCGAAGCCTTGTTTATTTATGTATACAGGGTAGTTATTTTGTATAAAAGGTTGGGAGGTTGTTGGGTTTTATGATCTGTTTTTTTGTTTTATTTTTTTCTTTATGGATTGCTTTATTTTGTGATTGTTTCAAATTGTATATCTGCATACCTATATGTATATACATATATATACATTTACATATAGATACATATACATTATTTTAAAGTATTATATTTTGTTGAGAATCTTGATTTCTTTGAGAAAGTTGTATATTTTATCTGTGTCTGTATTTTTAAAAATTTCTTTTAAGTTTTTCCATTGAAATATTTTTGTCTTATTTTAGTTATGGTTTTACATTCCAGTAGGATATGTTTTATTGTAATTAGGCTTTCGCAACTGCATTTTGGTGGATTTGTCTTTTTTAATATATAAGAGTACGTTACGTATGTGTGGGAAAAGAGAGTTGAAATTCTTTGGACACATAATGAAAAAGAAGGGCTTGGAAACCCTAAACCTCAAGGATAATATTAAGGGCAATAAAGCTAGATGTCAGAGAGCCACTTATCTGAGCCTATGTGAGTAGATGGCAGAGCGAGGGACAGTGACTTAGCAAAGTGAGAAAAACTTTTAAGGGCCACAAGGGATAAAAAGTTGTGGAGAGCCATGATCGCCTATGTCCTAAAGGGTCATGGAACACAGAAGAACTAAAAAATGATGGTTGCGCAATTCTGGGCTTTATTTCATGGGATAACTTACCACCCTTAAAATGCTTAAACAAGTTTTAACCAATTTCTTTATCTTTGTTGTTTTTATCATAATATTTTGGTTGACGTATGCACTTATTTTCTTCGATATCTATTGACCTTCAAAACCTTCTGCAGATGTCAAATGAAACCCTTTGTTTAATCCACATAGGGCAAACTATTCTCGCTCATATACCTACTAACCTGATTCACTGTGATAGTATACAATGAAACTGAATATATTTTAATCTTTTAAATTAAATCCAATACTATCATTAGTATTGTTTTTTAATATTAATTATTAAATCTGGTACTACCATTAACTAATTGTAAAATCTGATACTACCATTACCTGTTTATTAAATCTAAAACTATCATTACTTGATTGTTAAATCCTTCTCAAGTCATTACTTCATTGCAAAATCTGATTCTATCATTACCTAATTATTAAATCTGATGCTACCATTACTTAACTCTTAAATCCTATATTATCATTATCCAATTATTAAATCTAATGCTGTCATTACCTAATTATTAAATCTGATGCTACCATTACTTAACTCTTAAATCCTATATTATCATTATCCAATTATTAAATCTAATGCTGTCATTACCTAATTATTAAATCTGATGCTACCATTACTTAACTCTTAAATCCTATATTATCATTATCCAATTATTAAATCTAATGCTGTCATTACCTAATTATACTAAAATAATATTGCTCAGGTTATCAATTAGAAATAAAATAAATTTTTCATTTTTGAAAATAACTTTATTGAACAAAATATTTAACTTTTTGTCATCAATCTTTTACTATTCTTCCTCTAGATTCATAATTCAATTCCCCTAGAACTTTGATCATACTTAGCAAAGAAATGCTCTCAGAGATTTTTACAGTTTATGATAAAATTGAATTTTTTTATTAAAAGAAATATGTAAATACTGGGATAAATGGTAATTTATAGGTGCAATCTGTTAAATATGGCAGATATGGGAAAACATTTTAGCTGTAACACTTTTCGGTAAATGTTCATTTTAGTTACCGATGGCTTTTCCCCCTTCAAATTTATCCAAAACAGCATTATTTCTGTGCAAATGTATATGCTGAACTCAAATCAACAATTAGTTATTGAAGAAACTTACTTTTTTGCTTTGAAAGTCCATAAAAAAAATTAACTATATCTCACACTTTTTCTCTCCCGTAACTCTCACGAAGTCATGTAATTAACTGCAGAATGACATTCTACGTAGGCAGAATTTTTTGTCGAATTTTGGCTGATTTTCTTCCTTTACTGAAACTTCCAGCTATGTACTTCCTGTTCTGAGAGTAGCAAGTGTAGAAATACAATAGCGCATTACTTTAATTTCCGGAAGTACATCGCCGGAAGTATCAGTAAATGAAGAAAAATAGACAAAAAATTTGCCAAAATTCGTTCAAATGCTCAGTACGTCATTCTGCAATTAATTACATGACTTCGTGAAAGTTACGGGAGAGAAAAAGTGCAAGATATAGTTCGTTTTTTTTTATGGACATTTAGATAAAAATGGGTAAGTTTCTTCAATAACTAACAATTGATTTGAATTCAGCATATACATTTGCACAGAGATAATGCTATTTTGGATAAAATTGAAAGGGAAAATCAACGGGACTTCAACAAAAATTTACCCAATTTTCATCTGAAAATGAATTAAAAAAATCTTACATTGTTTTGATAGAATATTATCAGAATATTATCAGAATATTATGCTCTTTCACTTAACTAATTCCAGATTTCATTTTTCGAAACATTTGTTGCTTTTAATTGGTTTATATAAAAGCATTAGTTAAAATGATTTGTTTGAGTTTTGTGAAGGAAGTTATAATGGATTGCTAATCTCATCAGATACACAGGATGAAGTATTATCATTGCTGTATAATTTATGTTATTTCTTGTCCTTGTCTTGGTTCTTATGATCACAACAATCAAGATGAGGACAACAATCAAAATATATTAATGATAATACATCATTTGATAAAAAAAATCAGATATAAATTAACAGGCATGTTTTATTAAACAAAATCTTGCCTTGAAACATTTAACCCTGTAATCAAATGAGAAAATTTTGAAAACATTTTAATTTTTTTCACGTGAACATCTATATCCCCAGAGAGAAGAAATTATATACTTATCAAAGAAACAATCTTCTACTAAATACTTTCTGAGATTAATTACCTGGGGTATTCTTGCTGCTCGGACTCGATTCATAATGCTCATTGTCTTGCTAGCAGTTGGGTAACCAAACCTGCACAAATGAAATCCTAGGCTCCAGTAGGGTGGCATGAATGGACGACCAATGACATCAGTGTATTGCTGTGCCACATCAGCAGGAGTTGGACCCAGGAACACATAAAAATCAAAAATACCACCAATTGGACGCCAGGTTATAGCAGGGGATGGTTGTAGAATAATATCTGCAAACAGATTATTTTAATTCTTCAAAATTCAAAATTTGATCTTTTTGTCTTAAAAATATAGGTAATTTAATATTCAACAACATTTTTCAGTGGTTTAAGAAAAACATACAATTATACCATTTTCTTTTTTACCTCCTAGAGCCATACACTATCTCAGGAAATTTTTGACAAATTTTCTGATTTCAGAACTGCCTAAGGAAGGTTAGTATGATGTCTGTGACTTTATTTGGAGCAATGTCATCATATGATCCATCCTCAAATTTTCTTTTGTAAGAAAATATATACACAGTATACGGAGTATAGCTCAGGGAATAGGCAAAGCACTGTGAATTTGAGAAACTAGGACTCAAGGCTTGTCAATTCAAGACGAGCTGATTCTATTATGAACAATTGAAGGACTTAATGAATCAAAGCATAAATGAAAAGTACTGGAATGCATGCAAGGAGGCCATATAAACTTAGAATTAAGTGCAGACTATTTGCAGCACCTGGAGTAAATCAGACATTTCAACCAGTCAAGTCATTAGAGTTAGAGTCATACAGGTTTAGTGTAATCAAAGCCAAAGTGGAGTTCCATTAGTGCAGAACAGCTCATGAAAAGAATGAATTCAATTATCCAGCGCTGGGGAAATGTTTTAAATGAGGAAAAATAAATCATTTTAAAACCGTTTGCAGAAGTGAAAAATATGTAGAAAAAATGAGAGTAAACCTCACTCCATGAAGAACAGCAGGAAGCCAGTGTATTTGCAGTAAATACACAAAAGAATGGTAGAGAGAAGGTGAAAATAAATGGAGATATGTTTAGCATGCAAGTAGAGAGATAGCCCTAATTCCAAGAAAATTTTGGATCGAGCTAGGCTGACCCAAGTTAAAAAAAAAAGTGATTTAAAGTTAAAACAATTTGACAGAACAACAATAAATACATTGGGTACTTTCTGTGGCATGTTTGAAACGATACTCAGTTTGAGGTTATTTAAATCATGGTAGTAGCATGCGAGAAGGACCATAGATTGTTCGGTATTGACATAGTAAAAAGCTGATACAGCCAAATTAATAAACTAAATTGAAGCACAAGAGAGTGAGCTAGGACTTCTAAAAAGATACAAAGTGAGTATTTGATTAAAAGAAAATTACCACCCCAAATACATTCAAGCCAGAAAGGTACCAGTACATATACTGCTTTAGTGATAGCCAAATTAAACCACATGATCAAGCAAGGCATTCTTAAAAAAGTTACACATGTTGGAAGTAACTGGGCCTCACCTATCGTAGCAATAAAAAAAGGCCGGTGGAGATTTGCGGATATGCAATGACGATAAAATTGAAGTAAATCATCAGATATGCTCAAACTCGTTTCCATTACCAAACATCGAAACTGCAAGCCATGAACTGGCAAACATGGAATATTTTGCAAAAATTGGCCTACAACCAAATATATTTCAAAAGGCAATCAAAAGAATATTGTTAGGCAAGGTAACTAAAATGATTATTTAACAAGATGATATTGGAGTAGAAGCAAAGACCAAACAAAAGTTAAAACAAAAAGTGGTGGATCAAATATTATGGTGGTTGAAAAAGGCTGGATTAACCACTAACAGAGACAAATGTAACTTTGATTACAAGAACCTGGCATATTTGGGCTACCAAATATCGAAGACCGATATAAAACCTGACTAAATGGCTAAAATAAGGTAACAGAAGTAGCAATTCCAACCAATAAAAAGGAATTGGGATCTTTTTTAGCATTGACAAATTTTTACAGTAGATACATCCCAAAAAATAGTGAACCAATTGAATCATTTTCAGTGTTGTGTAAAAAGAACACAAATTTGAATGGACACAAAGATGAAATATTGCTTTTATGATACTGAAAGCAATTATGAAAAAGAAACCTATAACAAGGGTGTTTGCTCTCAAGAAAAAGATAACGTTAATCACAGACACAAGTAAAATAGTGACTGCTACCATTCTGTTGAAGGAAGATCATCCAATAATGTACTTATCTAGGAGACTGACAATGGCAGAGATGAATTACTTAAACATTGAAAAAGAGGCCCTAACAATTGTTTGGAGTATGGAGAGAGCACAAAATGTTTTACTAGGTAAGAAATTTCTACTAAAGTCGAACCACAAGTCATTGGTGTTTATTTTTAACCCAAGGAAGGAGTTGCTGAAGGTTACATCATCAAGAATTTTATACTGGGCTATTAAAATTATGGCATCTGATTTTGACATTGTATATGTTAAAGGAAATACTATCCCTCATGTAGATGCTTTGCCAAGATTATGGTTTGTAAAAAGAATAGACAAAGAACATGGAACTGAGGAGGATGAAATAATTCAATGGGTAGAGATGGACATACTTCCAGTCAACAGGTTAAAAAATGAGACCAAGCAAGATCCAGTATTGAGCAAAATAAGCAAAAGAATAAGGGATAACAAGTTCAATTGTGGAGCAGTCATTTAAGGAAATAGAGCATAAGTTAACAATTGAAAATAGAATTATATGCAGTGGAGAAGTGATAATAGCTCTACAGATGTTAAAGAGAAACATACTGAGAGGGGTACATGATGGTGTATGTAGTGGTGTCACTGCAACATGCAGAAGATTAAAATTACAAGAATGGTGGCCAGGTTATGCAAAGAATATTGAAAAATTTGTTAATGAATATCTGAAATGTAATGAAACTAGGATGTGCGTTGTGTTGCATTGATATCGGCTCAGAACGAGAAATCGAGGAGCCGAGTTCGAATTCCAGCTGAATTCATTGCATTCACTTACACGCAAATACCCTTGGGAAAGGTATTACTCCACCTATTCCTTCCAGTTATGGGTTAAATAACAGGACAGATTGGGTTCTATAGCCTTGGTCGGCAACCAGTCTACTGCAGAAAGCAATGGCAACCTACTGCGGAATAATCTTCTGATGATGGGGAAGTGACTGAATCTGAGATGCCATATCAGAATCAATAACATTGCAGATTATTCTTTGTATTTTATCAAGAATCTCTAAATACATAGTAAAATACTAAATCAGATGTGGCAGCAATATTCAGTGCATGGTAAACTTATAAATGTGTAAGATATATTCTGGCAAGAAAAATTGTTACATGACATAGTAAACAAATGTTCTTAACAGCAGAATGAGTAATTGATTCAATATAATCTTCTCACTTCATGTCAGTGGAAAATGTTAACCTGAAAAGTTGCAATGGGTGACTCTCCTGTAAGTTAGCATCAACCATCAATAAAACGTTCTCTTGGATAATTAACAGCAAGCAGTTTTATTTTGGAGATATTAAAATTAACACCTATTTCTAGTCCCAGTTAACAACAGATTGCAGATTTGCTCAGCTGCCAATTTGACCTTATCGAACTTTTCAGACTTACTATTTTATTTTTATTTTATCATAAAAAAACAATAACATAAAAGTGAAGCTAATCAAAAATTAATAATGAAAATGCTTCATCTAAAAATTCAAACAACCTAAAATTATTGTCTGCTTTGTCTTTATTGTTAAAGTTATTGTCCTACTACTAGGTATAAACAAACAATATGGTGTGAATAAATGGATGAGAAATGACCTATAACTAGATTTAACTTTGCTTAGATTATTAGGTTTTGCAGTCAAATCAGTAAAGGTATCATCCATATTAGATAGGCCCCCATGATATGATATACAAGTTTGAATTTTATCAGAAGCTACTGATTCCCTTCCAATTCATGCTGCTTATTTTGATGAATATAGAATATAAAAAATGATTGTTGCAATTAAAAGCAACAATAAGGTGAAAAATAAACTGTTCAAAAATTAATAAAGAAAATACTTCTTTTTCAGAAAACAATGGCTGTTAATTGGCATCTGTCAGGGAATAATCCAAAGTTTGTTTTATTTAAAATGAAAAAAAGTTTATTAGTGATAAAATCATTCAAATAAACAAATTAAATAATTACCCATTGCATTACTGTTCCTCAAAAACACTCCATGACTTTTGCCATTTTTCTCAAGTATTTGATAAAATGGGTGCGATCCATAAATGTTCAGCTTATCCTGAAAAGATATTCTCATTGAATAGAACAAATTTTTTTTCACTTTTTCTTAAATGTTTAGAGTTCTGAAAAAACAAAATATTGAATTTGAGTTTGAGCTTTGTTTAACAGCATATCAACCTCTGTGGGTTATTTAATGCCAAAAAGGTGGGATTCTAAGGTATTTTTATTTTATAATGTTTGGTTATAGTGGAAAGGTTAATTTAGTCAGATTTTAATGAAAACTTTTTTTATTCTTTTTTATTTTAGAAAACTGAAAATGTCTTCTAGTTTTGTATTAAAAAATGTTTTGCTGAGAATAATTTTTTTTTCCTTCAAAAATGTGTTATGGTAATAATTTATTTTCTTCAAAAATGTATTATTGGTAATATTTTTCTTTCAAAAATGTATATATTTCTATAAAAGTCTATTTTTATACTTTCATAGTGTTTTGACTCCACTTTGGGGGTTAACTATTTGCCCATAGCTGGGACCCTAACAGGTACTACCACTCCAGGTCAGAGTGGACTTGGGAACAACAGCAATTAGGAGGTGGTTCCATTCTTCTCACAACCTCACAATCAGAGGCCTTGCTGCCAGATGCAGTTTACTGTCATACCTAGGATCACAAAAACTGAGGGATATTTAGATAATTAAAAATTATCAATAACCAGCTGTGATTTTACCAGTGGGTTTGTTTTGGCTGCATGTTTATAGACACAGCAAATACTGAAAGCATACATGGAAAATAAGTCGATGCTCATTGTACATTTGAACAGATGTAACATTCAATATGTGAACAGATGTAACATTCAATATGTGAACAGCTGTAACATTCAATGTGAACAGATGTAACATTCAATATGTGAACAGATGTAACATTCAATGTGAACAGATGTAACATTCAATATGTGAATAGATGTAACATTCAATATGTGAACAGCTGTAACATTCAATGTGAACAGATGTAACATTCAATATGTGAACAGATGTAACATTCAATATGTGAACAGATGTAACATTCAATATGTGAACAGATGTAACATTTAATACATGAACAGATGCATGTACTATAAATAACACCAAAAGTTTATCATTGAACATGCATTTATGTTCTGAGAGAAACTTTATTTAAAATATCAATCTCAGAGGCATGCCAAGATGGTAAAAAGGGTACATTTTGCTCCCCCACATGTCAGAAGAATATGTAATATTTCCCTCTGGATCCTGGTTCTAGACTGAGTACAAAAACATGATTAGAAGAGGAATATCTACTTGTGAGTAAAGTTTGAGTGAAAATCTGATGGAATAGTAGATAGATTAGACAATTTGGAATTTTTTAATTATTTCACTCCAAGCAATGCGTTAATGCCACTGATGTGCAGGGGGTTACATAAGTGTAGTATTAGGCAGGAGGAGAGTGAAGACAAAGACAAACAAGCTACAGGGGTGAAAGAGAAAGAGTAAGAGACGGATATGAACACAGGAGTGAAAACAGTTGTGAAGGTAAAGAGAAAGGAAAAGAACAAGATACACAGGGTGATGTAGAAAGGGCTAGAGTTAAATGGATAAGAGATGGGAATTGACTTTGCATTTAAATTCCTGGAGGTTATAGCCATCAGGAAAGCAAGTATATGGACAGGAGTTCCACAGGCAGGAAGCACAAGAAAAGAAGCTGCTGGAATAGAATTGTCACCTGTATTTGGTTGATCTAACTGTAAAAGGGTGAGACCTTGTTGCCTGTCTGGTTGCCCAAGTAAATTCTTGCGAAGGGGGCACCAGTGACCCAAGTTCGTCAGAGCAGAAGCCATGAAAATATTTATAGAAGGGACAGAGGGAAGCCTCGTCCTGACAATGAGAAAGTGGCTGGAGTTGAGCTGCCAGGTCGGGACCAATCACATTTCAGATTCTCCTCTGGAGCCTGTCGAGAACACTGAGATAAACAGCAGGAGAGCCTGACCAGATATGACAACAGTATTCCATGCACGGTCGGATGGTTGATTTGTATATGTGCGAAATGGATTTAGGCAGAAAAAACTGACACAGTGACTCAACCTTCCTAGCAGTGGATTTGTCTATTGATTCAATGTAATTATTCCACTTGAATATAGTGGAAATGGAAATTCAAATCCTGGGTGTATAGCTAACCAAAGATTTTGTGATAACAAGATAACAGCATGGAATGAAATTTCAAAAGTGCTTCCAGAAAATCAACAAATCCATGGCAAAAAAGAATTGAGATGGTTCTAAAGGCAAAGGCTGTTTAACCTAATACAAGAAAAGCATACCAAATAAAGTGAATGGTCAATGTAGTAATTTAAGCAATTAATAAACTTTGTCAATCTGACAATATTCTGATAATGTTTAGAGCAATGTATGTATATTGATAAAAATATAATTTTTAAGGTATGCTATATTTATGGATAAAAGGGCTCAATATCAGAGTGCATGAAAGTGGACACTGAAGTTAACACCAAGCTTAGACAGTCAGTTTTAGATTTCAGCAAAATGTTCAAGATGTCTTCATGGCTTGAAGATTGTACTGAATTTCAAAAAAACTCTTCTGAATTATGCAAAATTTATCTCGAGTCAAAAAAAAGAAACAAATTTTTACAACAATAACTTGCCCACTTCAATCACCTGGCCTCTTTCTTATTGAATAAATATGGAATGAATTGGACTGGCGAGATCAAAGAAAATACGGAAAGAGTGAGTGAGCGTTTTTAGTGATTGGAGAATGCTTTAAAAGGTCTGCTATCTATTAGTTTTTTTTAAACTGTTGGAAAGAATGGCAAGAATGTGTAAAGCAGTAATTGATTGATAAAAACAAAATGTGATGGTGTCCCATGATAATTTTTTATAGTTAAGTACTATGGATGTGCGTTGTGGCGCAGTGGATATCAACTCAGAATGAGAAATCGGAGAGCTGAGTTCGAATTCCAATTGAATTCCTTGCATTCACTTACATGCAAATACCCTTGGGAAAGGTATTAATCCATCTATTCCTTCCAGTTATGGGTTAAATAGCAGGACAGATTGGGTTCTATAGCCTTGGTCGGCAACCAGTCTACCGCAGAAAGCAATGGCAACCTACTGCGCGATAATCTTCTGCCCAGTCAGTCATGTCTCTTTCGAGACATGATCGCCCAAGCGTGTATCACGTATGGCAATTAACTGACTGACTTATTTTTGTTAAAATAAAAGCAAACACACTCTAGTTACTGAAATGTTATTTTTTACTTTCCAAAATAAAAAATATTTCATTCTAATGTGTTTTTTTAAGAAATGTAGTTCCCCAAAGTTTTTGCTTGTAGAATATATATATATATATATATATATATAAGACAGAGGGTGAGAGAGAAATTTATTCATAGATGAGACATATTTATTTTTATTAAACTTTTATGAGGTTGCAAAAAGCATTTATGGTCATTTAAATTTATATTGCAAATAGTATTATGGTATAATTTAATGATGTCAAAAGAGAAATAATAAAACATCTTACCTTAGGAATATGGTCCTTGTTCCATAATGGAATCTTGGACCATTTTGTGGAATGTAGCAGTGGACCATGATGTTCTCCAAGTCCATAGATAAAATTTGATGGTAAGAAGTATGACAGTTGAAGAAATTGATCAGCAAAAACCAAAGTTTCACTTGAACGAATTCTATTTTAAAAACAAAGAAATTAAAAAACAATCATTGATATCAGTAAAACAGATGCTCTTAAAACAAAGTATCTACAGAAAACTAGAATGTTTTAAATATACAGAAGGTTGGTGACGTAAATCATTTCTGTGTATGTCATCAATTCTTATTGGAAGCTTCAGTTAAGTGCCATACGTGATACACACTTTGGGCGATCATGTCTCGAAAGATTCAGAAGACTGGGCATAAGATTATCCTGCAGTAGGTTGCCATTGCTTTCTGTGGTAGACTGGTTTCCAGCCAAGGCTATAGAACCCAATCTGTCTTATTATTTAACCCATAACTGGAGGGAAGAGACAGATTAATACCTTTCCCAAGGGTATTTGTGCGTAAGTGAATACAAAGAATCCAACTGGAATTTGAACTCGGCTCCCAGATTTCTCACTCCAAGCCGATATCCACTGCACCACAACACACATCAGAAGCTTACATGTCCATTAATAAGTAATTGAATGACAAAATTGAAATGTCCTATGTTAAGTGTTTCATCCTTTGAAAGAGTTTCCTCAACTTAAATAATATTTATTGAGTCTGAAGAAATACTTCTGAAGAACGAAACACTTAACACAATATGTTCTATTTTGTTATTCAATTACTATTAGTTGAATATATAAAATTTATGAATCATATTCTTCCTTGTCAGTTAATTCAGAACAACAGAAAACTGTCTAGTTTTAATCTCACCCAATTTCTTGTGTTTATGTTATATCAGTGATTAAATAAAATGAGTAATATGAGAATATTCATGTTCATGTTTTTCTCAATGTATTAGCATGAAAAAGTTTAATAATCATAGCATAGGCACTCTCCTTTCTAAGGTTACTACACATATTTGTCACACATGAAACCACTGCAGTAAAGGTTGACAAGAAAAGTAGTACAAATGCCAACAAGTGAGTGTGTATCAAATTCAAAGATAACAAACAATACATTTAAAAGAACAAAGTTATTGGGACGTATGTTGCAGGTGGCATATTGGCCAACAAAGAGATATTGAATGATGGAAAATAACAAAAAACAAATCAAAGACTTGATGAAAAAATATTGCCAAGTTTATTTTCATTAAAGAAAATAAAACGAAAATAAAATTACACTAAGCAAAAAATATTTCTGCATTTTCATGCATAGGGTGATAAGAATGTTATCCTGAGAAGAACAGTTTTATAGTTGCTGAGGAGCATTGTCCTAAAAAGGACAGTTTATTGCATATCATTGTTACTGTTGAGGATGCCTGGAGCTGCAGATAATAGAGCCATGGACCGGCTGTCAGAACAGATATTACACTTTTGATTTTTTTGATTTACCCTACTCCCCCACTGGAGTGAGTTGTGACACAAGGTCAGTTTTTAATGTGGGGAACCTGAGCGTGTATGCTCAGGCCACTGATCAAAGATTACTCAGCCCCCGCTTACACGGTAACTGGGTACAAAGCTGGTCTTAGCTGGTCATTGCTTGTCAAAGCTGGTCAAAGGCTAGTCTTATCTTGTCATTGCATCCAAACCCAGCTAGTGAGCAGGCAGTGAGTATCTGAGAACAGATCCTACACTGTGATCCTGCCTGTCAGGCTCAGAAAAGGCATTATTTACCTATCCTCCCCAAGTGAGGTGAGATGTGACACAAGGTCGAGTTTTTTAAAGTGGGGACCCCAGGCGCAAACACTCAGGTTACTGGTCAAAGATTATCCAGTCCCCGTCTATGCGGCAACTGGACACAAAGCTAGTCTTAGCTGGTCATAGCTAGTAATTTCTTGTCAAAAGCTAGTCTTAGCTGGTTGGGATTTACCCTACTCCCCCACTGGAGCAAAGGTCAGTTTTTAACGTGGGGAACCTGAGTACATATGCTCAGGCCATTGGTCAAAGATTACCCAGTCCCTGCTTACATGGTAACTGGCTACAAAGCTGGTCTAAGCTGGTCGGTATTTACCCTATTCCCTCACTGGAGCAAGTTGTGACACAAGGTTAGTTTTTAATGTGGGGAACCTGAGCACGCACGCTCAGGCCACTGGTCAATAATTACTCAGTCCCTACTTACACGGTAACTGGGTACAAAGCTGGTCTTAGCTGATCATTACTTGTCAAAGCTGGTCAAAAGCTAGTCTTAGCTGTTCATTGCTTCCAAACCAGACCAGTGGGCAAGAAATGAGTATCTGAGAACAGATATTACACTTTGATCCTAGTCATCTTAGCTTCTTTTGTTTTTTAATGCTTTGAGGCCTGTTTATATTCTGAATAATCTCTGGTTCAGCTTTTTCTTTGAGTTGTCTTTAAAAAATGTGGGAGTGCTGACAGGATATAACACACATACTTGTTTATTTTTTAATCCAACTAAAATACAACACTACTAAAGGGGAAACAACAATAGAGTCCATTTACAGTGAGTTTTTGAACAAATATATAATCAGTTGAGAACCACTTACTTTCTTGAATGTGCACAAAGGCAACTAGTATTTTAGTCTTTTCTCTAAACTATATCTGCACCATTTATTTACATGTAGAATGAAATCAAATGCCTATAAGCGTATCATTACAACCTCTTTCTTCAGACCAACAGCGAAAAACCACAATCTATTTGCTCTGAATTGTAGTTGCTATTCACAACTATGTTCTTGTTTCAAATTGTAGACAACATGCCACCATCTTTTTGAGCTTTTCTGTAAATAGGTCTCTTCTCTGGTGACTCAGCATTTAATAGTCAACCACTGTGCATGAATGCCCCTTAGATCCATAACAACTTTCTTACTCTAGTTTTACTTTTTTTAAGTGGAGCTGAGTGGTGAACTACAACATGGGAGCAATGGATTAAAGTCAAAATAAGTTTGAACATATATAGGATATGCTGGAATGATGTTTAATTTGCTTATTTAGCCCACATATATCTCTTGCTGGATGTGCGTTGTGGTGCAGTGGATGTTGGCTCGGAATGAGAAATTGAGGTAGCAGAGTTCGAATTCCAGTTAAATTCCTTGCATTCACTTATGTGCAAATACTCTTGGGAAAGGTATTAATTCCTCTCTTCCCTCAAGTTATGGGTTAAATAACAGGACAGATTGGTTTCTATAGCCTTGGCTGGCAACCAGTCTACTGCAGAAAGTAATGGCAACCTACTGCAGAATAATCTTCTGCTCAGTCAATCATGTCTCTTTTGAGACATGATCGCCCAAGCGTGTATCACGTATGGCACTTAACAGATATCTCTTGCTATACGGTATCAACAGGTACAAAAAATGCATTACAAGTGGTTATCTGCCAGTTGTATAACCATATGCATGTATGAGTACAAATCACTGTACCACCCAAGGAAAATATACAGTGTCTTAATGTGGGGATCAGAGCCGTGTTCATATGCGATACTATGGACACCCACATGGAACAGGAAGAAGTGGTTTTATCATGATCCCAAGTGTTTCTGTTTTATAGACTAACAGAGAGAAGAATGAACTTGAAAAGGAACTAAACGGCATCTACTTTGACTCAAGGGTAACGCAGAAGTGAAGGGATGGATGAGGGGCTTTTGTTGGCAACAAAACCGGAAATAAGATATATCCGAGTATTGGTACATATTAACTGTCATGCTTAGAATTAGGGAGAGTTCTAGTCCGACTTTGGTAAGACAGACATGTCCATTATGCATTTACCAAAGCCTCCATTTTATATTGCCAGCCATCATGTCAAGATGAGTAAATGGGAAAGGAGTTGGTAGTGGGGAGAGCTGACATATAGCAGAAGTTATCCCAAATATCCCCTACCCATCCACCTACATGAGCAGGCAAGACCCTGAATAAAACGCCTACATATAATATAGGAAACAGGTTCACGTTCTTATTTCTTGATGTGGCATTTCTTTCATTGTGTTACCCTTGCGAGCATGCAGCATGCCCTTCTCCAGCTTTGTGCACCCCAACAAGATTAAGAATCAGAATGTAACATGGGGTAATTATTCACTGTTTGATGAAAAGATTCAGCTATTATTTTGGCATCTGTACATATATTGATCTGTATAGATGAACATTTAAAATAAACCAGTAAGTTTAAATCTTGACATGTTTTTAATAATTTCTCTTCAAGCAAGGCAACAAAGCTACTAAGATGCTAGGGTTTACTGAGTGCAAGAGAATATAAAGAAAACACTATTAAGGAAAAAGAACAATAAAAGAACAGGAATTAAGAAGACAGAAGATAATGATTGATATTGCATTTAAATTTTTGAATATCAAAGTTAACTGGGAAAAAAGAAGCAGAAAGAGAGTTCTACAAGCAAGAAGTGTGGAAGAAGAAATTGTTAGCATAAAACTTATGGTTACATTTAGCCATTTCAACTGTAAAATGATGAGATTTTGCTGCAAATCTAGTACTGCGCATTCATAAAGTCTAGGTATCATCGAAGAAAGATCATCAGAAAAATTAATATGAAAATATTTATAGAAAAGGGACAGGGAGGTTACATAATGATGATGGGAGAGTGACTGAATTTGAGATGCTAGATCAGATGACGAATAACATTACTGATTATTCTTTGTATTTTATCAAGAATCTCTATATATCTAGAACACCAGACCATATATGGCTGCAATATTGAAATTATGGATGAATAATAGACATATGAATATATAAGACAGATTCTGGCAAATTGAAACACATATTCAGGGTCTTACAATTTTTATTTGTTATCAGTTCATTAAACTAAAATGAGCGCATTGCTATACCGAAAGTATTTTTAATTATTTTACTATATGAGATCAATTAAGAAATGTTTCTCATTCTTTAAATGAGATATTACCTTGGAAGACAAATAACAATATGTACTTACAATATTGTTGATGTTTTATTTGATTTCACTGGATCAATTCTTGAGACATTGAAGTGAAATGGCTGACCCACTGGTGTTGCTTGAAAAGCATATTGAGGTTTTTTTGATCGTGTTTTTATTTTTGGTACTGGAAACGGAACTTCAAATCTTTTCTTCATGGGATCAAAAATCTGGAATAAAAATGAATATTTTACAATATGATAGAAGAAAGATTATGAACAATTAAAGTTATTAAAATTTAAAAGTTTATTCAGACTAATCTTTAAAAATGAACAGCAAGCTCCACCATTTTTCTATGGTAGTGACTTTGTAAAGTAAGTGGGAGTTAACTGCTTCAAATCCAAAAATCAAATGATAAAAAATAAACATAGACTTCTGGAGCCTACACAAATCCATATATAAACCAAACATTCATTCATTCAACTCAGCAGAAAGACTTACAGCAGTAAAGAGACACAAGTCAACCTCATTGTTCCTGTCTTTCTCACCAAAGTGAAAGCAGCCTCTCTTTGATCTTGTCTCCCAACTCTACTTTCTCTCTTCCTCACTGAAAGATTATTTATGTTCATTTCCTTTTCAGTCAGAGAGAAAAACTTTCTAAATACAAACATTTATTTTGTGATAGTTACAATTAAGAATTTGTGTAGTTTGTTAAATATCATAATTTTATTTGAACACCCAACAAAGTTTTCTCTCATTTTTTTATTCAACAAACTCCAATAACATTAAACAATTGTTATACAAGACCTGTCAGGAACAGTCTAGCCATTTTGAATATCTTGATAACTGGTTGTGCAGCCTTGATGTAACTTGGTAACCAACCAGAAGGGACCTTACTGTGCATGTATGAACACTTCTCAATCCGCAACGAATGAGTATGTATAACTGTTGCATTCACAGTAAGAGAATAAGTTGATTTGTAATGTTATAGTGGGTTATCCGTTCTAGTGAAACACAGTGGTGTGTTGAAGCAGATTAACTGAATTTAATAGTAGATAGCCCGTTATAAAAAATAAACATTACAAATATTTACAATAATTTATTTGGTGATGTGAGATTTTATTATGCAACTTTAGAGTTGTTCATATTATAAAGAAAAATATCTAATAGTAAAGTTATTTATATTTTAATTTCAGATATATAAATATTATGTGCCATAAGAAAGATATAACATTAAAAGAAAATTTCTCAAAAGAGAAAAAATATTGTAGGATTATCGAATGATGACAAAAAGCTTTGAAAATAGTGAAAATGTTGAGCAAAAAATAATTCAAAAGATTAAAAATACTGGCAAGATAAGAATGAGAAAAAAAATGGTTTTAAAAAATACAAGGGTAAAAAAGTAAAATAAGTGAATTGACCATAAAGAGGATATTTAAAGAAGCTGCTGTTGAAAATGGAAACAAAGAGAAGAGAAAGAATATCAAAACATTTTTAATGACATGAAAGCAATTAAACTACCACTTTTAAGTAAATATCACAAAGAGAAGTTGTGAAGAAATATATAAAAACTAATTTTTCAACAATAATTTTTAGTGATGAAGCAAGAGCTATATTGGATGGACCCCGTAGCGGAGCTAGAGGTTAGGTTATTTATAGAAATAGTCAACCTATATAACTTAGAAGAAAACAATGGCAAGGTGGAATAATATTTTGGATTAATATTGCAGACACTAAAAATATAGATCTACATTTATGTTATGAAGTTAAATATGAACAGTTGTTGTAAGTGCTTTGACAAGATACTTTTGAGTGGTACAGATTAAAAGCAAGAGTGTATTATTTACACTATTTACATCCTTTGGAATGTTGTCTTCATCTTTATTGTGATATTCACAGTGTTTCAGCCTTCTTCACTGTGGATAAAACATTAGTTCAAATAATCCAAAAAGTGACTTGACCCAAAGAGTTGTGAGTTCAATACTTGGCCACAGCAGAGAAAGGAAAATCTTGTGGGGTTGAGTTACTGAATGGAATTAACTAAAACTGAGATATCCAGAAAATGCATGGCACATAGAATTAGAACAATCTACCTCCAAGGACTAAATAAAGGTTTTGGTTCAAAATTTCAATATATATCCCCTGAAGAAGGTGGAGCATACAATTGCTGAAACATTGTGAAAATGACAATAAAGATTAAAACAGTTTGAACAAAGTCAATAAAGTGTCATATGTGATACATGCTTGGGCGATCATGTCTTGAAAGAGACATGACTGGCCTGGTAGAAGATTTTCCCATTACTTTCTGCAGTAGGCTGGTTGCCAACCAAGGCTATAGAACCTAATCTGCTCTGCTATTTAACTCATAGCGACAAATTAATACCTTTTCCAAGGGTATTTGGATATAAGTGAATGCACTGTATTCAACTGGAATTCAAACTCAGCTCTCCTATTTCTCATTCTGAGCCGATATTCACTGCCACGCAATGCATACCCCATCCCAAATGATGTAAATAGTTACAATACAGAAATATAAACAGATGTTAAAAAGTATATTTATGCAAAATAATGTCCTCTGATATCCTACAAAGCTAATGATCACTCACCTTGCCAAAAAAATGTTTTCAAAGGCATAATTGGCACTGATGACCCCAAACAAGTTATCAATATTTTCAACAAAGGTATGATGAAACTAATATAAGAAATTCCTCATAAATATATACTGAGAATACTATTTTATGGTTTATATGCATTTTACTATGGAAACATTGACTTGAATAATAAAATCAGATATAGAATCAGACATGTAGGAGGTTCAAATTTGTAAATAATTTAGTTACATAATACTGACTAGACAACTGGGTTTAAAACTGTAAACATGTTCTAGCATGTTGCTATTATTAAGGCATTTTAGAAAAACAAAAATATAATTTGTTATGAACATTGCATAAGAGATGATTTTATTGAATTGACAGAGATAAATGTCTATTTGGATTATTGCCCAAAGGTAATAAAAAAAGTCTGACATTTGATTATTATGAAATTTACAAAAGTAACAAATCTTTTACAAAAAAACAAGAAAAAAGAAAAGAGTAAAAAGATTGGAAAAGAGAAAGCCGGAAACCACAACCTAAACAGGGAACAAGGGATGAGCCTCTTCACCTGTTCAATAGATGTGGGTGGAGTGTGAACCGGGCGATAGTTTAGTCTATCTACTCCAATATCCAGTTTATTATGATTTCATTCGCCAGCATATATAAACAATTATAAGACAAGACAATTTTTACAGTGAGGTTCACCCTGTACAAGACCAAAAAGCTACTCAAGATAGAGGGTTACAGAGTAAGAGGCAGTGTTTATAGAGATATATGGGGAAGATAACAGTTAAGCCTAGGAGGAAGAATACTCTGAAGAGTCAATTATGGCTTCTTCTCCAACGATCTTACATCTCTAGTGCTCTCGCCACAAAAAATTTACTCGTGAAACCAGACTGGCAACAAGCTCCCACTCATTTACAGTTAGATCAACCAAATACAGCTGACAATTCTACTCACACTTCCCATCTGTGGAACTCCCTTCCATATACTTGCTTTCCTGACAGCTACAACCTCCAGGAATTTAAATGCAATGTCAATACCCATCTCTTATCCACTTGACTCCAGTTCTTTCTACATCACCCTGTATATCTTGTTCTTTTCCTTTCTCTCTACCTTTGCAATTGTCTTCACACCTGTGTTTCCATCCTTCTCTTGCCCTTTTTCTGACACTCCCTGTAACTGGCCTTTCTTTCTCTTCACTCTCCTCTTGTCTAAACATTTACTCTTATGTAGCCCTCTGTACATCAGTGCTACATAAGAGTAGTTTTTTGTAGGAAGAAGCTGCTTGAGTGGAACTTACATCTTACCAATGAGATAAGAAGGTTGTTGGTTGTTTTGTTTTTATAGCATATTAACCTCGGCATGTCATTTATTGCCAACTAAATTTTTTTTTATTTATTGCTGATAATACCTTTTTCTTTCAACAATTTATTGTTGTTTTTAGATAAGTTTTCTGTCTAGTAATACATATTTCTTTTCGAGTATCAAGATTCATTGGGATTTGTTTTTAAGGGCAGGGTCCCCAAGTCCTACCCTGTTATTTAACCCATAACTGGAGGGAAGGGACGGATTAATACCTTTTCTAAGGGTACCAGAGCTTAAGTGAATGCAGAGTATTCAACTGGAATTCGAACTTGGCTCACCGATTTCTCTTTCCGAGCCGATATCCACTGCACCACAATGCACATCCGTCACTATATGCTTACAGCATCTGGTATTCTTAAGTGATCACCCATCTAAGTAGTGACCAGGCTCAACGTTGCTTAACTTCGGTGATCGAGCGAGAACCGGTGTCTTCAACGTGATAGGCCATAAGCCGAGATAAGAAGGGAATAAGGGTGGTTTACTATAATGTGTGTGGCATGGCAGGTCTTAGCCATAAAATTTAGAACTGGTAGAACAGGTTAGAAAGTTTAGAACAGGACATGACAAAATTTACAATTTTCTCAAGAATTGTTCTGAAATTAAACTATTTCATTGATATGTCTTCTCTTAGACTTTGAACAGAAATTACTGAATATGGTTTCTATATTGAAAAGTTTTGCATAAAGGATTCCTGGAATAAATCTTAAATATATGCAAAATATAAATTGAGATGAGATAAAATAGAGAATGAATATAACAGAAGAAAATAATAAAAGAAAATTATAGAATAAAAAAAACGTAGATCAGGAATACAAGAATAAAAAGAACAGAAAAAAAAAGTAAAAGTAAATATTGTTATAGGAAAATCATAAATTATAAACTCAAATAACAAAAACAAAAATAGCATTTAAAAAGAATAATCTGAAAACAGGTTTTGGTTTGATTTGTTTTACAGTATATCAACCTCTGTGGGTTATGTAATCCTGACAAGATTTATAGGATAGATTGATATTAATAGAATATGTATTCTTTGTAAGAAATCAGTTTGTAGATCAGGTTTTCATTGATATATTTTTGTTTATTTTTGTAAAGAGGGCTTTTTTCAAGAGTCAAAGGTATTGCTGGTAATTTTTTTTTTAATGTATTGATGGTATTTTTACTATAAAATCTATTTTTATACTTTCATAGTGTTTGGCCCCAGTTTTGGGGTTAGCTATTTGTCCATAGCTGGGACCCCACCAGGTGCTACCACCCCGGGTCAGGGTGGACCTAAGAAGAACAGCAATTCCATGCTCCTCAAAACTTCCCAATCAGAGGCCTTGCTTCCAGATTTAGTTTATCATCATACCAAAGTCACTCTGAAGACAGGAACAGAATTTCTATAAAAGTATCAAACTAAGAAAATGAAAGAAAATCAAATATATTTCGAAACAGAAATAAGAATCAGTAATGTCATTGTGTTATATACTGCCTCTTCTGCTGGAAAATAGTAGTTGTCTTGACAGAACAATGAGTACATATAAAAAATATAAACTTATATTTGTATTCTTCATTGGTGACACTTGTGTGAAGTGGTGCACATATACGAGGGAGTTGTCGGGAGTTGTCAGGAGTTGTTGACTTGCAGATATTATCTTCTCTTCTCTGTATTCTATCAATCTTCTGCTGGTGTTTTCATCTTGGCCAGAAAAAATTCCGATCTTATATAAGCTGAAATTTCAATGTATTTTTGCCTATTCAAGTTATCACTAAATTGTGTCATCTATGGCTAAGTACATCTGTCAATCATTTTTGCCAACTATTGCCTTTGAAGCTGGCTGCCTTTGATGTAATCACACTTCTGTAGGTTCTGTTTATATTTTCTACCTTCGATGTTGACCACACTTTTATTGGGCCTGCTTTTCATGTCATGCATATTTCTGTTGAGTCACAGAAATATATTATAATTGGTCCTGACCTGACATCTCAGCTTCAGTTAGTTTCCCATTGCCATAAAGTTGATTCCCTGTGCCTTTTTGATAAATACTTTTATGGTAAGTTTTCGATGAGTTCTTCACTATGGTACCTAAAATTCCATGAATTTAATTTACTGGATTAGCAACAGGGTCTCGTCAATTCACATTTAAATTGATTAGATGCAACCATAAGTTCTATGCTAACAGTTTCTTTTCTCACACTCCTTGCTCATGGAACACATGTTTCCCAGTGCCATACTTTTCAGCCAGATCTGATTTTAAAAATTTAAGTGCAATGTCAATCACTATGTACTGTCCTCCTGATTACTAGCTTCTTAATAATGTTTCTGTTTTCTAATTCTTTCACATTTATTAACCTCTTGCATCTTAGTAGCTTTTCTGCTTTCCATGAGGTGAATTTGATTAATAATATTGTAACCCTATTTTCAGATAGCTGGTATTAATGTTTTATTCATTTTAAAGATAAGAAGTGATTTCTCTAAAAAGGGAGAATACAATTATTTTGTTCAGAAAGTAACCGAAATGATAAAAAAATGTAAAATACAATTATTTCTGCTAGGAAGAGTAACTGAATTGATTGAATCCAAGTAAAATGATTCTAGTCAAAATATTGTCATCCTGTTTTGACAACGTGTGACCTTAGGTTAAAATTAGACAGTGAGAATTTCCTATCTCAAGTTGCTGGATGTTAGAAACAGACAGGCTACTGATAACAGGGAGTGAGTACACTCCCCCTCATTAGTGAAGGGTCCTGAGACTCAGTCAAAATGGACAACTGTTTTTGTTTTCATTTTGAGCTGGTAAAAGCTATAGTGTGAGGGAGAATTGAACACCTCCATAACTATCCTAGTTTTTGTGCTTGTTTAATAAAACCAGGTTCTACTGCTAGAAGAGATAAGTTGGGGCTAGTAATTTGAGGAAGGCAGTTCAAATAATACGGCCAGACTGACATGCTGCTAAAAGACAGCTAAGTAAACCCCAACTCAGAGAACATTGTTACTGAAGTATTTTTAAAATACCAGCCAACTGTTGAGTATCACCAGCTTTGACTTGCTTATTATATCTGTGTATATAATCACTGCATAAATATATATAAAAACAACACCAAGGATTATAAGTCGTGTTATTTCTGGAGCTTGCGGCATTGCAGTGGTCTACTGATTATACTCCATATAGATCCAGTCTTAAAAATATATTCAGCACCTCAGGTGATAACAGGCAATCCTACTTTGGCTGGTCCAAGATCAAAACAAACACAATGTGGGCGGACTGATTAAGGGTCAGGAATGATTATTTGTCAGAATCAGGATTTCACACTTAATTGTGAATTTTTGTAAAAGGGAAGAAGAGAGTGACTTTTAATTTCATGTTCACTACAAGATACTAAATTAGATTTTGAACACACTATCACACTGGATCATTAGAGTCGACAGATAAATCAGAGAGTTGACCTGGAAGGTGACCTCATAGCCTCTAGTTGCAGATTTTCCCTCACAAGATGGCAGTGGCTTCCCCAGGGGATTAACCAGTTTTACTTAAGATGTTCTCACATGAGACAACTAGATGACAGGAAGATATATAACCCTACCTGAGAGGGAAAAGACAGAAAAAAATCCATGTTTAGAGAAAACCTCCAAGGTCATACACCCTTATGTTGATATTGACAAAGTTTGGAGGTAAATAAACAATAATTTTACATTTAAGAGATCTAGTCTTATACTCTTATTAATTTTTACAAAGATAATATTATAATTATCTCAAAATCTAATGATATTTTACTACTAAACCATCAGATTTTCAGACCAAAATTAATGAGAGAATAACATCTGTAAATTTGTCCTGAGTTATTTGTAAAATATGAGTTTTTTGGACAATCATTCTTATTGTAAAGTCGTCTATTCTAGTGGTTGATTCTCAATTAAGTAGTCACACAAACAGAACATGAACAGCCCTTATTTTTTTCAAGGGGAGATAATTTATAGTCTCCCCACTCTTCATATATTTAAACTACAACTACAATTCTCCTTCAATGTTTCAAGCAATATGTTCTTCAGACTTCCTCACCATCTGAAATTCTGAAGTGAATCAATATTATTGATGTACAGTTTGTTTAGGTTAGTCAGAATGAAAGAAACACAATCAAAATGAGAAAATGAAAAAAATAAACTAAGCTGAAAAATGGTAAAAAAACATTTTGGAGTTGAAAAATAAAAGAATGGACATATCATAATGGAAACATTGAAACAAACGTGAAAGAACAAGAATTACAAATAAAGAAAAACAAAAAAATTTAATAAACAAATTTCAATTGCCAGTTTACCTTAATCCTCAATCGTGTCTCTGTTTCAAAAGAGACATCCATCTGCAGTTTTGACACGTCATTAGGATAAGGTGAAGGTTTATGACGTTTTAGTGTCAAAGAAAATCCATGTTCTGTGATGGCAGATTTTTGCAGTACATAGCCAAGATAATTTGAAGGAAAAAAGCAAGGAACTGTGGCATTCTTACTATACCAACAGCAACCTCTTCTTTTACATTTCGTTTCTGTTAAATGTTTTTCTGGATGACAATCAAAACGATTATTTTCATTCACTGTGCATTTAAGGTTTGGGTAGGGGTCTAAAAGAAGTTTGTTTTTTCCAAAAAATGAGAAGCTAATATTTGGTATGAACATTAAAATGCCAGTAATAATCAAGATAAGAAAAATGAGTTTTACTTTTATATGAAGTTCTTTCTTCTCAAAGGTTTTTTTTATCTGAAACAAGAAGAAAGAAAAAAAATGTTAGAAGCCATTGATATTCTTGGTATCAAAGTTGTGCACTAATGTTATTATTTTAAAACACATTCTCAACTTTGTTTTTATTTTCAACATGTGAAATCTATGCTTAGGCTGAAAAAAAATACATATTAAAACAAAAAAGCATTCATTTTTATTTCTCCAATAGGAATTTTTCTTAAAGGCAAATAAAAATACTATTTAAGACTAGCTAAAAATATTTAGATATTTGCTATAAAAAATGGATAAAATTTTATTGAATTTTAAAAGGTGACATACATAATTACATCAACAGTTTAATGACAAAACAAAAACATTTATTTTATACTATAGTGGGTTATCCATTATAGTGAAGTGTATTTGTATGCTGAAATATATTAATTGAATTTGGCCTTGTTAGTAGATAGCCCATTATAAGGGGGGTATAAAATAAGAAAATCAAAATGTGTATAGAAACAACATTTATATATATATATATATATATATATATATATACACCAATTAAGGTTTTTTACAAATGAAAGTAATGTCTTTTGGTTGGTACAAAGGTTGTTAAAAATGTTCATAGCAGTAAATGCCAAAAAGAGCTTGTGCATATGTATGTATGAGCATTTGTTTGTTAGGAGTGTCTTTGAAGTCACTGCTCAGTCCATCAGTTCAGTGAACAGTGAAGAAGAAGATGAGAGAGAAAGGAGAGGCAAGCACGATGTGATTGCTTGATGTGGTCAAGAGACATACTAATTATGCACGTATTTTCTCAACTGGCGATACTTCCTGTGTCGGCCTTTTATTTCGTATTTGGGGCTCCGAACAAGTCATTTGGGAATTCACACCCGGGTTTAATTCTGGGCTTCCCCAAAACAAAATTCACGTCGGCTCGCGAAAAGAGTCCATAAAAGGAATTTGATATTTATTTATTTTTGGTTTACCTCCGAACTTCTGCGTGGAGCCAGATGCTCAAAGACCAGTTTTGATCATTTGCTTTCTGGATCTCTGAGGGCAAACATCTGGTCCCTGGTATCACCACAATACAACAAATATTGATTTTACAATATAATCTTTCTTGTCAATGCCCTTAATTAGTGCTAAGTATTAATCAAATAGATGGAATATTATCACGCATTATTTCTTCTACTGGATCAGAATATATAACTTTCTGCACTACAAAAACCAAGGAATTTAATTCAAAATTCTTATGGAATCCATTAGGCCAAGTATTAAAACACATCTGGTTCCCTGCCAATTAAGAGTTCAATCTCTGGATCTGGTAGTGCTCAAAAGTCAGATAGTCTTGTTCATGGAAAGAGACAAGTGATACTAGGTGAATAAAACTGATGAGTTTTAACTAATATGAAATCTCCCTTAATTAGGGAAAGTGGAATGGCAAACAATATACACTGAATTAAATAAAAGAATTGACTCAAAATATCAAGAATGTTATTTACAATAACAGACACCAGAAGAAGGCTAGAGGATACAACAACCAAAATATTATGAGTATAACAACCAAGATATGCATACTCATCCATATAGCTAAGCATATAATAATAATATGGCTGGAGGAGACAGCATCCAAAATATTATAAGTATAACAACCAAGATATGCATACTCATCCATATAGCTAAGCATATAATAATAATATGGCTGGAGGAGACAGCATCCAAAATATTATAAGTATAACAACCAAGATATGCATACTCATCCATATAGCTAAGCATATAATAATAATATGGCTGGAGGAGACAGCATCCAAAATATTATAAGTATAACAACCAAGATATGCATACTCATCCATATAGCTAAGCATATAATAATAATATGGCTGGAGGAGACAGCATCCAAAATATTATAAGTATAACAACCAAGATATGCATACTCATCCATATAGCTAAGCATATAATAATAATATGGCTGGAGGAGACAGCATCCAAAATATTATAAGTATAACATTGATGAGTGTACTCACTCATATAGATAAGCATATAATAATAATAATAATACCCATGAAAATTCTGTGATTTTCCTATCTTAATTTTCTAATGAACTTGGTATTTTGTGCCTGTCAAAACACTGAGTACCAAAAGAACCTTTCTATTAGCACTGGTATGGTTTTAGCTATCTTCACTCCTCAACAACGTTTATTCTTTTAAAAAGTGATGATTAGAATTTAAATAAAACCTAAACATATGGTGAAAGTGAATTTATACATTTCTTATTAAAAAAAACTTTTTTTTTATTTCTTGAGAATTTACAACAAAATCATTAAACTATTTATTTGTTAGATTATTTACAAGAATAATTTTATATTTACAACATTCTAAAAACTAATGCAATTAGAACTAATGCAATACAATATTTATCATTCATCAATTTATAAGAAATAGAAAAAAAAATTTTAGTAATTTATAAACATTTACTAAATTATTAAAATATGTGAACCATCTATAAGAAACTCCTTTTTATTTAAAATTTTTCAATGTTCAAATCAATTAGCAATTATCCATGATTTTGCTAACCATTTCAATAAACAATTTAATAAATAAGTAGTGTAAATAAAAAAATCTAATAATGTTTATTATTTTTGTTGTCAACTCTTAAGAACAAAGAATATGTATGAATTCACATTCATCATATGTTTACACTTTATTGCAATTCAAATCGTCACTTTGTAAAACAATAAACACAGTTAAGGAGTGAAGATAGTTAAAATAATAGTGGTGTCAAAGGAAAACCATCCTTTTAACACTCCATTTTCTTACAAGCATAAATGTTCAAGTTTGTCAAATCTTAAGTGGACGATGGAATCAGCTCATAGCAAATTTTATGACAATAACATATCCATAGAAATTCCCTTATTGCATTGTTAAATATTTGAGCTTAACAACTTTAACAAAATATTGCAATATGAAGGCTGACTGTTATTTAAAGAACTAAGGAGGTAAAAATTAAGAGATTTGAAATTGACAGCATTTTCCATTTCACTGAAACAGACATTAAACACTCAAGAATGTTATTACTCTTTTCTATCTTCCTTTCTGTCTTTCTTTTGTTCACTTTCTCACTGAAACCAAGTAGCATCTCAGATATGTCTTTTCCATCTTTCTATGTATCAAAATGAAGTATTGGCAAAATATAGAAAAAATTTGAAATTGACAACTTTTTCCTTTTCACTGAAGCAGACATTAAACACATTATGGCCTCTTTATATTCCCTTCTATATTTCTATGTTTTTCTTGGAGAAACCAAACAGCACTCTTTTCTGGCTTTTGTCATGATCAAAACAGAATAGTCCATTATTTATGAGGTATTGGCAAGGTGGAACATATGTGCTAAGAAGAGAAGGTACACACAGAATTATGATAAAATAATTCCTTTTCTCAAAAATTTTTTAAAAAAACATGTTGAAGTATATGACATGTGACTTTTATTGCCTGTAGTTGAAAAATTGCAATGAGAATATATAAACCTCATATTTTGGTCAACAGGCACCACACAAAGTGGTAGAAGGAGAAAAATAGTCCAGTTGCTAAAAAAATTTGGAACAATGGAAAAATGACAAATTTCACTATTATAGTTATAGTTGTACATTTAGATATATCTACTAGTTCATGTTGATGATGTTTTAATATTTACACAAACTCACTTAAATCTTCTTAAGACAGGTTACTTCTTATATATAGAGTTTATAGTATTATTTGAAAATAAAAAATAGATAATTAAAATATTTCTTCTTAATAAACGCGTCATTATTTTATGAGCATCAATATTTCATGTAATATCTTTCCTTTCTCAAGGTTCATGATTTTCTTTTCCACTTTAATAACAGACAGACAAAAATCAGATCAATATTATCATGGTGAGTCTGGATGCTGACCCCACATTATTTATAATGTTCTAATTTCTTTTTTTGTCTCTATGTTAATTTTCTTTTCCACTTTAATAACAGACAGACAAAAATCAGATCAATATTATCATGGTGAGTCTGGATGCTGACCCCACATTATTTATAATGTTCTAATTTCTTTTTTTGTCTCTATGTTAATTTTCTTTTCCACTTTAATAACAGACAGACAAAAATCAGATCAATATTATCATGGTGAGTCTGGATGCTGACCCCACATTATTTATAATGTTCTAATTTCTTTTTTTGTCTCGATGTTAATTTTCTTTTCCACTTTAATAACAGACAGACAAAAATCAGATCAATATTATCATGGTGAGTCTGGATGCTGACCCCACATTATTTATAATGTTCTAATTTCTTTTTTTGTCTCTATGTTAATTTTCTTTTCCACTTTAATAACAGACAGACAAAAATCAGATCAATATTATCATGGTGAGTCTGGATACTGACCCCACATTATTTATAATGTTCTAATTTCTTTTTTTGTCTCGATGTTAATTTTCTTTTCCACTTTAATAACAGACAGACAAAAATCAGATCAATATTATCATGGTGAGTCTGGATACTGACCCCACATTATTTATAATGTTCTAATTTCTTTTTTTGTCTCGATGTTAATTTTCTTTTCCACTTTAATAACAGACAGACAAAAATCAGATCAATATTATCATGGTGAGTCTGGATGCTGACCCCACATTATTTATAATGTTCTAATTTCTTTTTTTGTCTCTATGTTAATTTTCTTTTCCACTTTAATAACAGACAGACAAAAATCAGATCAATATTATCATGGTGAGTCTGGATGCTGACCCCACATTATTTATAATGTTCTAATTTCTTTTTTTGTCTCTATGTTAATTTTCTTTTCCACTTTAATAACAGACAGACAAAAATCAGATCAATATTATATTGATAACTTTTAGAAACTGTTTCATCTATTTTATTATTCAGACTTTATCTAAGACTATCATAAAATAATTTTACCCATGAAATGATATTTTATTTTGAAAAAATAATTCTCTTGTATAAAAATATGTAAAAAAAAAAGAAGATATTTCACATTGTAGTCTTTTCATTTGTTTTCTTATCAATTGGATTTTCTTTTCTGCTTTTGTAACAATCATATAAAAATCAGAACATTATCACGGTGAGTGTGAATACAGACCCCACACTGTTAGTAATCTTTTCATTTCTTTTCTTACCAATGCTGTCATCATTTCTTTCCTGTTTTTCTAATATGAAAATTTAGATCATTATTAACACTGCGAGTGTAGATGCAGACCCCACACTATTAGTATTTTTTATTTTTCTTATTCAATGTTTATGTAATTTTCTTTTCTGCTTTTATGACAAGCATACAGAGATCAGGTTATCAGGATGAGCATGAATGCAGGCCCTGTTTTTTTTCTTTTATGTGCTAAGTCTTTATATATATATATATATATATATATATACATACATGTGTACACATACACACACACACACACACACGCAGGCCATCTAGAGTTATTATGCAAATCAAATAAACATCAATAACTCAAAAATTGCTTTGAAAAGTTTTTATCAAATTCTCAAGGATAAATTTAAATATCAAAACAAAGCTTGAGTTAAATCTTTAAGTAGTTTCAACATGCTTTATTAAAGTTATTGAATTTATAAAAACTGCAGCCCGAAGTTATTGTGTTATAATAGAACATCTTATCACCCCTGACAGTTGACTCGCTGAAGACATTAAGAAGTAAGGAAGTACGAGACGATTCATCTTCCACTTCATCTTGACTTACCATTTTATCGCACTCTCTGTTAATTGTACTTTTCCATACAATAAACTCTGTTTTTTACCCTTATGTGTTGTGTAAATCTTTCCACTCTGAATTTACCTTGTTATTTATATTGTTCCTACGATATAACATTACGCAAAACCAGAAAATCACTTTTTACTTCAATACAATAACAAAATAATCAACAATTGATCAACAATTATAATAAAATGTATATTAAACAAATATGATGCCTTTGAAGCATTTACATCTTAATATAGCGACTCTTCTTCTCAATAAAAACCATCAGTCCATCGTTTTATTAAATGTTTTTCTTCAGCAAATTCAGTTTCCAACACAGTGGTTTTAAGTGCTTCCCGTAGGCCAACTTTGTTATCATATTATTTACCAACTTCATATAATTTCATCTTGACAATTGACCATAGATTTTCAATTGGATTCAGATTTGGGCTTGATGGTAATCATTCCATTATCTTCTGTCATGTAAACTGTTCATGCTCAAAAAATTCATGGTTAACCTTAGATATATGAGAGAGTGCATTGGTGTGAATAAATACACACTTCACTTTGAAGCTGGGAAGCTGGGACTTGTGCCATTTAAAGAAAGTCTTGCCATGAAATCGGAATAGGTAGAACTGTTCAGTTTAACTCCTTCATTGATTTGAATGGTTCAATAATGGTTTGGGTGATAATTCCAGCCAATATCATTACACTGGCACCTCATTGCTGCATTCTTTTAACCACAGGCACAGTTGCACTGAATAAAAACTGTTTTTTGGTTCATCCATCAGTTTCATCAAGTGTCACCTGAAATTCCTTCTGTCATGTATTTATTAACCCAAATTTGATGCTTTAAAATGTTTGTTTTACTGAGAGGCGCTTGACGTGAAGATTTCTTGTGGGATTGAAGCTATAGGGACTGATTAATTTTTCTTTAATTTGGCCTTGTGTCATACTTAATCAAACTCTTTAGAGCTTACAAGTTTTTCTCCAGAATTTATCATCAGAATAATCAGAAAGTTTTCATTGTTATCAGAAGGTTGGTTGCAGGATGGAATGTGTGTAATAGTGTGGAATAGTGTAAGAATAAAATATACATTTTTCATGTTAAATAGAAATTTATTAAAAGGGAATGAATAACATAAGAAGTTAATGTGCAATTAAAAACATTACTAAGAAGTTAAGGATAGAGTTTGTGTTCAATGATAAAGTTATGGGTATCAAGAAATGTAGAAAATGTTCGTAGTAGTAATTGTTGAAAGAGATAGGGAGAAAGAGAACAAGGTGCAACCTGACCTTATCTCCGGGTCGATTTGAAGTTAAAGTTACATTTTAGTTGTTTCTTCTTGTGGCTCCCATCTGACTCTGTTGACCGGTCACAGAACGTCCTTAAGTAATTAAATCTGGTCATGTGACTGGCTCCAGGGAGCAGAGCATTTTCGCTTTTAGATGTGAAATAATGTCATTATGAATTTTCTGTTTTTAATCCAATCAGAATTCAGGATTTGCTTTTCACACTGACTTGTGAATAATCATTTGAATCCACTTTTGTGGGCGTGCAATTTTACTTTGGGTTTTTCCGAAAATGTTTTTAGTTCTTAATTTCTTATTCCTACAAGATCCTGATTGCATTGTATTCTACAACTTTTGTCCTTCTTGACTCCCTCAATTCTAGCACCTTCAAAGATCTGAGCACAGTTCAAAAGTGGTTGTTTTACTATAACTTGCTTTAGTTTATGTTCACCTCAAAGCAATAAGTTATTAAAACCTATTTTTTTGCTTCTAGTTCTCAATTTAGTTATATTTTCAACAGCCCTCTTTATTATTCGAAAAGCTTACAACCACATTACATTGATATACCAGTTCCTGTAAAATCACCAAAGTTAAGCAATGCCAAGCCTGGTTTGTACCTAGATGGGTGACTGCTTGTTAATCAGAGAGCCGAGCTCCAGTTTCAGTTAGGGTTGTTAGATTCACTTATGCACAAATAACCTTGGTAAAGGTATAAATCCATTTCTTCTCTCTCCAACTATATGTTAATTAGTAAGACTTGTTTCATGAAAACCATTAGCATCAAAAAAAAAAAATACAAATATAATTGTATATAAAATATTTAGATTTCAGCATTAAACAATAGACATTGATATACTGCTAAACAATCAACCAACATTCAATGATCTCTGTGAAGCTCCTTCGATATCTAAAATGTGGTCCATTCCCTTAGTCAATAACTTTGTTATTTTCTTTTCTTCAGCATTTATTAGATCTTTTCCATTTCAACATATAAAGGTATACCTAATCTTACGTCAGTAGTTCATTCCAGGAGAGGTGACTTGAGTCGAACAACAACTTAAGCTGATTTTATTGTCTCCCAATTTGCTTGTCACCAGGCTAAACTACAAATAATCAGTCCCAGTTCTGTATTTTGTTTATAAAAATATACAGTCAATAAGAATGTATTTTAAGCTTACAAGAAAATACAAATTTTTAATAAAAAAAAGTAATCTAAATTTATGAATACATCTATATACATCCTTGTAAATGTAGATGTTGGTGATTTTTACATTGTGGACTCTTTATTTGTGAGTGTGGTTTGCTCTGAGAAATTATAAAATAAAATGATTTTGTAAGGTTAAATCACAAATACAGTTATTAAGATTATTTTGCACTAGCAGAGAATAAAGTAATTTATGCTATATTGACATTCAATTTGTTTATTTGCATCATGGACGTAGATGGCTGTGGATTGTTAGCATCAACTACTATTGTGGTTGTTCAAATGCTTTTTAATAAGAAATTGGCTGAGAGTTCCTTGAACTGCGTTCTTTTTTCTTCAAGAATTACAGATGTTTTCATATTTCATTCTCTATGATTTATGATGATTATATTAACATTTATGATAACTGTATATATCTTAATATGATTATATACACTTATATTTTTATTTATTGTACAGTAACATGATTATATATGATTTTAACATATTTTTACTGACATTACAACTTCAATATTTGTGGCGGACAGATGTAAAGTTGAATAAAATGACGTAAACTTGATTTCTATTTTTCTATATCTTTTTTTGACAAATGTATAATCAAGAGCGACTTAACTCGAAATGACATAACCTGAGATAAGCTTCTATTATGAAAAAAGAGAATATATTTTTTATCAGATATCAATGATTTTAAACTAATATTAATTTAATCCAAATAACTTTAGACTGAAGTTTCTATAATAAATCCAATAACTTAAATAAAAGATTTTGAAACTACCTAAAAATTACCTCAATCTTTGTTTTGACATCTAAATTAATCATTTAAAATTTGATAAAAACTGTTCAAAGCAAATTCAAGTTATTTACATTATATGATTTGCATCATAATTTCAGATGGACTGTATATAAATCTAACATTCATCCATGTATTGAATATTGCTGCCACAACTGCAGCAATCTCCATATATTTTCAAAGTAATTATTCTGATGAGTTTCCCTCTTGGAACCTACACTTTAAGAATTTAAGTGTCCTACTAGGTTTGTGGCAAAGCCTCATCCTTTTATAGATGAAATGGCTTAAATGTAACCATAAGGTTTCTGCTAAGAATTTTCTTCTCTTGAACTTTTCATCTGTGAAACTCTTCTGGCTTCTTGCTTTCCATTCAAATTTGATCTTCAAAAATTTAAATGCAATGTCAATCATTTTCTTCTGTTTTCTTAATTCCTGTTCATTTATTGTTCTCTCTCCTTAATAATGTTTTCTTTTTCTCATATTCACTCACACTCAGTAATCCATTGCATCTTAGTGAAAGATGACTAAAAAATAAGAGTTCAAATCAGCTATTTCAGCAAAAAAAATCCTTTTAGTCAATTTAAATTAGTTTTTAAAGTACAGCAAAATATTTTGTTATTGGAAAATTTAATTTATTAGCATGAAATTAAAACTAAAATAAAAGTCTCAAAAAAGATTTTTCATTTTTAAAAATTCATTTTAAACCTTAAACAATGTGTTTTTTTTTTAATGGTAGTCCCTACTGTTAAGTTAAGCTAATAAGTTTTCAACACATTCTTGTATATTTTTAGTGCAAGATTTTAGTAATTTTCTTTATCAATAGAAGAGTTTGCAAGCCAAGCAAATTGTCTATCTCAAAGTATTGGACTCTTCTGAGAACATAGCATAAACAGCATTTCCTCTTATTTAAGCTTTAAAAAATATAGTGTCTCAGATTGAGGAATTGGAGAGCTAAGTTCAAATTTCAGTTGAGTTTGTTGCATTCACTTTTGCACAAATACCTTTGGAAAAGTTTTTCCAGTTAGTACATTTGGCAAATTTTATATGAACTCTGGAGCAGCTAAAGTTATAAGATTTAAAGCACATGGTTTTTTTAAGGCCATTAAGTAGGCTCCTGTTAGCCTTGGGTGAGTATTGCATCTAATAGGATTGTTAGCTAATCCCTTTAACGGACGCCTTTTTTTAAATAGAGCCAACTGGTAGTTTCTGCAACTATGCTAAATGAGCTGTAATTAGTTCCCAGAAGAGAATGTATATTCTGATATGATCTGAAGTTAAACCACTTATGACTTTATGCTATCACTACCATTGATGTCCAATCCATTCTCTACCCACTTTTACTCACAAGGCTGGAGTCAACCTATGATATGATTTTTAGGCACTTTCCAATGGTACATGTTGAAATCATCTCCCTAGATTGATATTATCACAAAATCAACTGTGGTGAGATCCAAACCTGGGTCTCTTGGTTGAAATTATCCACATAAACACAAAATAACTGTGTAATTGCCAGCTTTTAATGAATGAATGAATGGATTTATAACATGCTTGCAAATGATTTGGTAATTTCCTGGATTTTATCTAACAATTTGCTACTCATAAAGATAGTTCAGCCTTTTAAAATGAATGAAACATATAATCCATAAACTATTCCAACATCCTTTGTTTTGCTGTTTTTTATCACATTGAATTAATTAGGTTGCTTATAAGAAATAAACCCTATTTCCAACACAATTACATACCCACATAAATATCACATTAAAATGATATGATCGACGTAACACAAGTGCAAAATAATTTTCTGCCTGATCTGGTTTGAATTGTAGGTATATTGTTGGATTGTAATGTATTTTTAGATTTGGGTGTTTCTTGTACATAAGGAGAATGTATGTGTGGTTAATTTTCTTTTTCTAAGAAAGTTGGTCTCAGTCTATCAGTAGCAACTGCGCCTGATTGAGTACCTTTTTGTATTGTGAAGTATTTTTTCGCTCTGTGTAAGATTTTGTATGGACCCTGATAATTTGCTGATAGGATTTTTTTTTCACTGCGTCTACTCATATCAAAACATATTCACAGGTATACAGATTTGTTGGTGTATATATGTGTTTGCTTGAATTTTGAGCAGGTGTGAATTTTAATTGCGACATTTTTTAATTCTTGTATGAAATATGATGTCAAATCACAGTTTGTCATTTTCAAAAATTGTCCTCGCAATGACAAGGGTGTACCAAAAACTATTTCAGCTGGTGTGCAGCTGAGATATTCTTTAATAATGTTCCTTATTGAGAGGAGTATAAGGGGTAAATTATCTATCCAATTAATAGAGTTTTCCTTCCTTGAGGTATCTGTGGAATCTTTCCACTAATCCGCACATGGATGGTATGCTATGGTCTTAATGTGCTTTACTCCCAGTAAGTTACTGAATTCTTGAAAAAGTAATTATTGGAATTGTGTGCCACGATCAGTGGTGATGATATTGGGTACTCCAAAAATAGAAATCTAATTTCTTAAAATTTTGTTTGCGACTGAAGTTTTTGATGTGTCTTTCAGTGCAATTGCTGCAAGCCAATGTGAAAATCTGTCCACAATAGTTAGGATATAGGAATATCCTTGACAGCTCAGTAGAGGACCCACTAAGTAGATGTGCTTAAATCTTGCATTTGGATTGCTGAAAGTACCTATTGAAATTTTGGTATGACACTGTATTTCGTTCTTCTGGCATTTTAGGCATGTTGATGTCCAATTTCTAATGTCTGATACCATATTTGGCCAAACAAAATGTTCACTTGTAATATACTGTAGATCGCTTGTTTGAGTGTGAAAGATTGTGAAGGTCTTGGAATATTTGTTTCCTCAGTGTGGGTGGGACGTATGGTCTAGGGTTGGTTAAATTAGTGTCACAAAGTGTTTTATTACAGAAAGGAACTGGAAATTGTTTCAATGTTAAAGAGGTATTTGATAATATTTCTGTTAGAGTAGTCAGATTTCTGTTCATCAGAAATGAAATCATGACTTAATGTATCATTGGTAATGCTGTTATATCTGTGCTGACAGTGCATCAGCCAGAATATTTTGTTGTTCCTTAAAATAAATGTCTGTTGTGTACTGAGAAATAGAATCTAAATATCTAATTTCTCTGAGGTGTATTTGTCTACACTACATTTCATGGCATGAGTGAGGGGCTAGTGATCTGTGTATATCAGAAGTTTCAACCTTTGAGTATGTGTCTAAACTGTTTAATTGCTAATATAAAGTTAACAACTCTTTAGAAAAGGTGCTATCACTTGTTTGCCAAGAAAAAGGAAATTGATTTTCTTACCAAATCAATTTCTTGTTCAATTACAGATCCTATTGCTGTGTTGGATGTGTCCATAGTGAGAAAGATGAGTGCATTTTCATTGTTGTTGATATGTGAGAGTTTAGTAAAGTTTGTAAGTGCTGATTTGGCCATATTGAAGGCATGAAGCGCATTTTGTTGCAGAGTAATGTTCTTGTTTCTTTTTTCTAACAGGTTAGTCAAAAGCAGAAGTATGGTTGATAGATTAGGAATGAAGCAGTGATAATAATTTATCAGTCCAATGAATCTTCTTAACTGTTAGATGAAAGTAGGTATGGGAAGATTTTCAATTGCTTCCACTTTTCCAGGTAAGGATGAGATCCCATGTTTGTCTATCAAGTGTCCAAGAAATTTAACTTGAGTGGTGCCAAAGGTGCACTTATCTATGTTTATTTTTAAGTCAAATTGAGATAGTCTCTGAAAGACTTGATGTAAATAGTCTTTGTGTTCGACAGTATTTTGGCTAGCAATGAGGATATCATCAATATAAGCATACAGAAATAATAATCCTCTCAGGATTTGGTCAATTAGTCTTTGAGATGTTTGAGCAACATTCCGAAGACCAAATGGCATTCAGTCAAACTCGTATAGTTCAAATGGAGTTGTCACTGATATTTTGGGAATATCTTCTGCTACTGAGATTGGAAATTAGGTTTTGCTAGATCGATCTTGGAAAATATATGTGATCTGCGTAACCTGAGCACAAAATCGTGTATATGTGGGATGGGATAATAATCAGGGACTGTGGATGCATTTAATTTGCAAAAGTCTACACAAGGTTGAAATTCTCTATTATCTGCTGTTGGAATAAGGTGTAAGGGTGATGTGTAAGGGCTTTCAGATGGTCGAATTATCCCTTTCAGTAGCATCTTGTTAAATTCGTTTTTGCAAATTGATACTTGTGCAGATGTAGCCGTTGTGGATGTGAAAATACTGGCTGTTCAGTCTGTGTTTTGTGTCATGCTTGATGTTATCCGTATTTTTGAAGGATGCTGTAATTTCTTTAAATTTGTCAAAGATATCAAGGAATTCTGTACTAGGGCAGGTTGTTACACTGATACCAGTAGAATTGTGTCGTGTGCAGATCTGTAATACGGTTATTAGCTTCGGTATTCAAAAGAAGTCTGTGCTTTAATTTTTGTATTGTAGGGAAAAAGTTGTTAACTTCAGCTAAGGAAAAATCATAGAGAAAATAGGTAATATTTTTTAGTAAAATAAGTATTTTACACTAAAAAACAAAACAAGGGTTCTCAGACAGCCATATGAGACACCCCATCAATGTACAAATTAATTAGCACACACCTTAGAACGACCAAAAAAAGTAAACCATCCTTTCCTTTATTCTTCTTAACTTAATGAATTGAAAATTAATATTTTTTTTACCTGTCCTCGTTGTACATACGCCTTTTTAAGGCCTCACGTTTCTTAGGCATTAAGAATTTTTTACAAACCCACAGAAGACTATGGCCATTTGCAAATTCAGACCTTATTTATTTGTCTACATTTCAAAAATCTTGGTTTTTACACAAATGAAATTTACTTTAAAACATGCTATTTCCAGTTATATGCAAAAAAATTTATCAAGTGGAAGAAAAATACAGTACAACTCCATCGTTAAAATCCTAAAAAATTAAAAGATTTATTAAAACTAAAAAAAAATCAACCAATAGTTCACCATAGTCAAGTTAGACATAAAACTTGTCTTTTAAAACAATAATGAATAAAATAAACAAAACAAAAAAGAAAAACTGCAATTAATAGCTCTGTGGTTATTTATTAAACAACCACAGAGCTAAAAACATCATTACGTCAACCAATCAGACCAACCAATTCAATATCATTTTTGAATTTGAACATTTGAATTTTAAATACATAGAATTATTTTCTTAGTAAAAATATTTTTGTTATCAGTAGAACAAGTTGAATATTTAAAATTTTAACATTATCACTTTTTCGTTTCAACTTGTTACATCAAAATTTGATTTATTGTAATAATGTTACTACAAAAGTGTTAGTAAAAAAAAAAAACAACGAACTTTTTTTAAAAATTTCATCGAAATATTTAACGAAAACATCCTGTAGGAAAGTAGAACATTTTAACGCTAATTTGCTTTTTCTCCCAATTTTAGTTTTAATGGCGAAAAAAGTATGTGAAAGTTACAAAAGGAAATTAGAAAAGTATATTTTTAACTGTGATGAAACATTTTAAAATTTTTCGACAGAAAGATTTCAGAGTACTTTTCAGTTACAACAACACAAAAGAACATAGACTTTTCTTTTTTTTATCCAGTTGTTGTGTAACATTGCATCTTTTTTAAAACGTTTAAAAAAGTACATACGTAACATCCAAAGAAAATATATGTTAATAATTGTTAATTTAAATACCAGTAGTTTACAATACTATTGTGACATTTTTATTCCACCCCTATAAAGAAAAAAAAACAAAACAAAAATCTTGCATTTTTTTTTAAACCACATTGGATGATGCCATCATAGTGCTGAATGTTAAAGTTTAAAGGTCTTTGAAACAAATTTTTATTTTAACTCACTGATATAACTTTTCAAACTACTAAAATAAGTGTTTGGGTAAACTAAAAGTAAGGTCAAAAAGTTTCAAACATATCTCACATATTCAAATGTTATCTCTTTGGAATAATTTAAACCATATAGAAAGTAAAAAGTAAAAATAAAAATCATGATTTCAAATTCCATATTTTTTACGCGATAGTTTTCTTCCGTGGTCGGAATGTTGCTATTCCCTCTTCGGGTGCGCGTAAAAGACAAGGAATTCAAATAAATGGCAATTATCCAAAGTGACATTTATATAACTTCTTTTATGTACCTAAAAAAAAAGATATTCAAAGATTAACCAGTAAAGTGATGTGTGTTCATAAAGGTCCGGGTATTTTTTTTTAAATGGGAACATACTTACGTAGATCGCCGTCAACATTATTGTCTGAAGAAGTAGTTTGTGTATGTGATAGTGAAAACGATATTTTTTAAAATTGGGCTATGGTTGTTTCAGGCTCACAAGTTATATTTCGCATCAAATGTTAAGTTATTTGAGCTTTTTTTTCATCTTTTATTTGTTTTTGATTTTTTTATGTTTAATTTAAATGCTATGATAAGTACTTATCAACTGAAGAGCAAATTAGTTGCACATCATGTGAATCCATTCAATTAACAGTCGATCGGACAAACTTCTTCTTTCAGTCTTTTTTTTAAAAACCAACCAAGTGTTTCATGGTAGAATGAATAGCAAAAGGTTGTTATTATTATGTACAAAACAACGCTAAAAATATTACCATATTTGTTTTTATTTTAAATTTATATAGCCTGCATGTTTCATTTTTATTTTCCATATTTTTTCTTAAAAACAACAAAAAATAAAATAATTATTTTAACTTGCTGGAATGAGGAATTTAATTTTTAATTTTATGTTCGCTTTTAAAATTTTAAAGTGAAAAAACTTTACATTAGGAAAATGTGCCTGTGTTAACTAAAAGTAAAATAATGTTTTATTATTTTTTTTTTTTGTTAAAAACATTAGAAAGTAAAATTAAAATTTTAAACAGTAGCAATGTTAAGAACTTTTTTTAATTTTATTTGTTTTTAAAATGTACGCTTTTTCTTTGTTAACTGTCCGTATCGTACTTTAAACTTTTGAATTGAAATCAAGGACAGCCAGGTGATTAATTTTTAATTTTACTGGGATGTTGACACTCTCGTCTCAACTCTTTCTTCTTTCATTCTTGCTTGAGTGAATCAATGTTGTTTATCAAAATAAATTGTAAAATTGCTATACAAATAGTGTTAAAATTTTAAAACCCGTTCATGTTTTACATTTTAATTTTTAATCATGAATTCATAAAGTAAAATAACGTATTACGCGTTATTTTATTTTTTTATTGTTAGTAATTCTCAAATTTTTAGTTGTTTTACACGGGACGTCAATTTTTATATAAAATCTTTTTAATTATTAAATTATAGAACTAATGCTGACATTGCATTTTTAACTTATGGACAAACTTTAAAATATTCCTTTCTTTTTTTATTTCTATTGACTCACTTCCTGGAACTTAATAATTAAAATAACTATTAAAAATTAAAATTAATTAATAAGTGTTAAGTTACATAAGTCACTGTGAGGTGAGTGTTGTCAACGTTAATTTACAAAACAAATACTTGTTAAAAAATGGAACATTACCATTAGACAAGCAAGATGATCAAATTTCTTTTTTTTACTAATTTAAAAATAGATTTTGCTTAATATCTAAATTTTATTTTTAGTTTATATTTTTCGCTTTTTAATTTTTAGCAAAACAATTTTTTCACAATTTAAGAACAAAAACATTAAGGTTTAAAAAATACTGAAAATAAGTTTTAATTATTAAAATTAAATTATTAAAAAAAACTTAAAATGGTGATAAATCGAGTCCGTTCGTAGTAAAAAAAAAAAAAGTTAAACAAAGTTCTTCAGCATCATAATATTTTTCATAACAATTCTAGTGCCTTTTTGATGTTTTTCAAATTCGTTTTTATTTTCCAAACGAGATAACTTCATTTACACACACGAAAATTACTGTACAACCCTGTTGTTAATTACGAAATATATTATTTAAATAATAATAATAACAGATACCAATGGAATCCAGTTGTGAGAATTCTGCTGAAAAAACTGATCCAAACAAAAAAATGGATGACTTGTCAACACCTGTCTCAGAAACCAGGCGGTCTTCAGAAAGACGTAAAAATAAGCAGGAATTCACCATGCCAACTAGAGCGGATGTATGGGATAAGATAATTGATGTGCCAATGAAAGGCATTAATACATTGCGTCCTCGAAAACTTGTTAATGACTTTGTATCTGTCAAATCACGGTATAACTATGATGCAGCCTACACAAGTGGAGAAGAAAGCCCCTTTGCCGTCTCAGATGATGACAGTGACACTTACACCAGGTGCAAATCGAGGCAGCAAAAGCTTGCTAAGAAACGTTATACTGAAAGCTCTTCAAAAAAAGGTCGATCAAAAAATTTAGGGAACCGGAACCAAGATAAGTCATCAGAATCATTGGAAAGTTCAGATGACTCTGTTGCAAAAATGAAGAAACAAAATAAAGTGAAAGGGACACTGAAAAAACTGCATATGAAGGTTTCTAGCCAGAAACTCCAAGTTGGCTCTCCAATATCATCTGACAGTGAAAATGAAATCGTTCTAAGGAGTTGTCCTAAAAGACCAACTGTCTTAGATAGTTCAGACTCCGACATGGACAAGAATTCAGAAAAGCCTGTTAAAATGTTTAGCATCACAAAAAAAAAGAAAAACGTTTCTATTTTAAACAGTAGCAGTAGCAATAACAACACTGACAATGAAGAAAAATGTAAAACAAATAAGTCTTCAAGTTTTGGAGAAAAAGATAAAAAGCCTAAAAGAGGAGCCATTGGAAAAAAATCAAAATCTGCTCACTCAAAACAGGATTCAGGTGACGACAATCCAAAGCGATCATCGCTGAGTGTATGCAAGGATTCTCAGAATGTCAAAAGGGCCAAGGGGAAAAAGTCTTCCTTGTCTAGTGAACACAGTGGTTCTATAACAGATGACAGAGCTCACGAGTCATTAGCAAACAGTGAGTCGGAAGCTGATGTTTCTTTGAGTAATATTAAAAAGAAAAATAGATCCAACATCATTGAGAGTGAAGAATCAGAGAAAGAGGATGTTGTTACATATACTGAATCACCAATGCTGACAGAATCTATAGATGTCAAGAAAGATTGACTTTTTGATTTCAGTTTGGCAATAATTTAAAAAAATATATATATATAAAAGGATTTTATTAACTTTATTTTGACTCATATACAAATGGTGTGAATTTTTTTAAAAAGTGGAAGGGTTACAAGTGAGAAAATAGTTCACTTACTTCCATCAACAAAATCATTCCAAAGTAATCAGATTTTTTTTTTCTCATGAGCTGCAAATCAATCTTTTTTTTTTGTTTTGATTATTTGATCTGAATTCCAATCTTGAAATTGAAACACAACAAAAAATAATTTTATTATGTGAGACTAATTTTTAATATTCCTTATTTTGATAGCAAATCTCTTAAGCTTTTGGTAGCATTAATAATCTTATGATTGAATTTTTATAAACAGCATGAAATTCCTGAAAATAACTTCCTACTTGAGAGCATCTCTCATCTTAATATGATAGAAATATTCTATACAGAGGAAAGTTCACTGATGTTAACAGATTGTAATCAGTTATTCTAAAATAGCCATTTTATTTATTTTTATTTTTTTCAAGAATTTTTTCTCTTACTACTTGAACTTACTGCAGTTTTTGTTTCTGTTTTCAAAGATCTGCTATCAAAAGTTTGAAGAAAAAAAATAACTTGAATATATAAAGTATGACGTCAAAGAAAAACAGATTTACAAAAAAAATGGAAATTTGAGATTATCTTTTGTCGATGGAAAAGTAAAAATTAATTTCAGTAACATCTCCAGAACTTTTTTATTATCCCCACATGATGGAGACTAAGAGAGTTGACTGATTATTCACCCTAAAAAAATTTAAAAATTATGTGTGTGTGTATATATATATGTGTGTGTGTGTGTAATCTTCAAGCCCTACTTTTAGTGGATACCTTTGTTTAAAATAGTCTTTTTTTTTTTATACATCTACTAGTCTGAGTACTCAAGAAAGTTTAATGAAGAAAATGTGCTCTCCAATTCTTTAGACACATCAATCAGCTAAGTGATAAATTTTATTTGAATTGATCTCTTGCACACACATAGGCGCAATGGATAAATTGTCATCTAAATTACACAAAAATTAGAATAATACTGACTGACATCTCATTTTAACAAATATATTTACCAAAATTACACAAAAATATCTTGAAATACTAAACAGTAAATTTATTCATTAAACTCACCATTGGCTAACCACGGCCTCCAGATGACTTCTGAATATCCTGCAACTCTTCTGAATGGTCTCTTTGTTTAAGTTGGTGAATGCTGCCATAATCCTTGCCTTCAGTTCATCTTTGGTGTCACAAGAAGTTTTGTTGGTCTCTTGCTTAACTGCACTCCACACAATAATCAAAAGAGTTGCATCTGAGGAGTTAGGTGGCCAGATGTAAGGGGTGATGTGGTTACAGAAATGGTCTGACAGCCTTGATTAGGTTCTCTTGGTTGTGTGGCATGGTGCAGTTTTTTAGCCAGATATAGGGTCTTCCAGCAACCACCCTCTTGACCCCAGGCAGCATTACCTTTTCAAGGTACATCATGTAGGTCTCTGTATTGAGTATGAGAGTCTCAACAATGAATCTGAAAGCTCTTTTCATATTAGAATGATCACAGTGAGTTTTTTGCTGTACCTTTTGTAATCACTATTAGGCTCATCCAACTCTTTCCAAATCCTTTACACTGTTCTCAGATTGATACCCAAACACTCTAAAACAGTACAGCATGCCATTTCCAAATTTCTGGCAGAGTGAACTCTCATGGTCCTCTTTTTCTTACACACAGTGTCCAAATGACCCTATAATACTGTGCAGTTGCCAGAAACAAACAACACTCTTGTGAAATTAAAAAATTATCATTGCACTCATTATATATATATATATATAAAGAAAGTGAAAGAACAGGTAGATTAAAACCCAAAGCATTTACTTTTATAAAGAGTACTTAATACGAAGTAGAACTTAATATTGTAATGTTTTTATTACAATGATTTATAAATGCATTATATCACTACACAAAAATTTTCATGTTTCAGAACAATACTGGTTTTCTTCAGGTGATATTTTAAAATAAATTGTGAAAATGATTTATTTAGAAAATATAAGATGAATTCATGGTTTAACCAAATGGTTAGCACCAAGTTAGGGCTAAAGTTCTTCAATTTAATTAAGAAACATTTCCCTTACAATGACACTCTTAAGAAAATTTTTTAATAAAAATACCCTTAAATTAAGTTATAGTTGTATAAATAATCTAGAAAGAAATATTAAAAATTACAATAATAAAATCTTAAATCAACATGTAAATCAAAGTAATAATAACTGTCCAAATAATAAAAAATAACAACAATACAAATTTATGTAATTGTCAAATTCCTAACAATTGCCCATTGAAAAATAGGTGTCTAACAAATTCTATTGTGTACCAATGTAATATAACCTCAAATGAAAACCCAACTATTAAAAAAGTTTAGATTGGATCTTAGAAGAACACTTTTTTGCATTTAACTTCCTTCAAAAACAATACATATTTAAACCAAACATCACTTTCTGCATATTTTTGAAAGTTAAAGGATACAAACAAAACCCCCAAAGTAAAATGAAAAATTCTGGAAAATGTAAGAATCTGTAAGTTATTCTATGACATCTACCCTCTGTGCTTGAATGAAAAGCTGCATATTTTAAGGTTCCCTAAAAATACAGAACTATTAAATCATAGAAATGAATTGACCATTTTATGTAAACATCGAAAATATTTCTCTTTAAAATTTAATTAATTACAATGTTTCATTTATAACTTATACTCCAATATATTTTAAAAATTGGAAATTATTTTACTAAAATAAATGACCCACACAATACTTATTTGGTTTTCTTAGCTACAATAAACCTTAGTATACCATAATTATTTAATTCTAATTCTAACCTAAATATTCCAGCCCCTTTACCAATGAGGTTGTATGAAATCTAATTTTAAAAAACCTAAAATCCAACCTGGTGTTAAAAATTATTGTCTACCCATTTAAATAATATATGCTCCCACTATGTATCTTACCCAGACAAAAATTAAAATGTGTCATTCCATGACATCAGGATACAATGTTGCCTTTTGCTACCCAAATCTTCAACTTCATAGTTACCTATTTCTCATTTTTGATTGAAGAATATTGACACACCTATATGCATATTCTTTAGCTACAACCCCTTCAGTTTCGAAATAACCATGAATTCATCTTATATTTTCTAAATAAATCATTTTCACCATTTATTTTTAAAATATCACCTGAAGAAGAACAGTATTGTTCTGAAACATGAAAATTTTTGTGTAGTGAAATAATGCTTTTATAAACCATTGTAGTAAAAAAAAAATTACTATATATATATATATATATATATATATATATATATAGTGTATCCTGAGTGACGATAGTCTGTTTCATGCAAGAAGTACTTCAAGTATAAAACAAACTGTTACTGTTTGATGTTGACCTCAGTGTACACTTATATTTACTATCCCTGATATTGACAACTTTTGCCCATAAATATAGCATACCTTAAAAGTATATTTTTATCATGTATACATATATGTTTGTTTTCAGTGCCTAACAAAATATGTCAGTCAGTAAATTACTAGAGTTTAACCTGTTTATAGGCAAGCAAATTTTTGTATAGAAAATGCTCAAATTAAAAAACAAAAAGAATAGAGCAACATGAGTTAATAAATCAATAAAAATTCCAAAGACTTATGACTTCAAGTTAGAAAGTAAAGTCTTGATTTTTTTATCTATTAAAAGGGATATATATATATATGCAATTAAAGGGTTAATGCTGATACCCGGTGATTTATTTTTATTTTTTATTTTTCTCAAAATATAATTGAAGTTGCACAACCGTTTTTAATTTTGATAATCTCAGTAGACCCTGACTTTACAGAATATTGCACATTCTCATAAATAAAAAAAAAACAAAGAAAAACACTGGATACATAACTTCAGTATTAATTCTGAAATAATAGAATCATTATGCAATCATTTTTCTTTTATATTAGTCATATGAGGAAATTTTAATAGTTCCTCTTTATTCACAAAACAGTATGAAATTGGAGAATTTTATTAAAGTAAATAAGATTTAAAGAAAATGTGTTGGTTAACAGAATTGTTATACATTCAGTAGTTATTTTAGATGCAGCTAATTCACACACCAGCATTAAAATTGATTTCGTAGAAATTATTTTTAAAATCATGTTAAGTCTTTTTTATAATTTTTTTTATTTCATTATTTTTTTAAATGTGTCACTGACATTAAATTATGACTTGAATTACGGGGATTTAGTCCAGTAAATATCACTGATAGGGATTACTACTGGCTTGGATTAAAATTCTAGGGTTGACCAAGTTATGCATACTTACACTGAACATGTTTTACAGCAAGAAGATCAAGAAACTTTGCTATAATCAGCAAGGATAACAAAAACAAAAAAGATGTTATTTTTTCTGATATTAATTTCATAAAAATTTTTGGCAAACCTGAAGGAGACTACCACCACATTTAAATTTGTTTTTTTCTTTTGTTTTTTTAACTTTTTTTAGTGCAGTTTTATCGATTACACTCTAAACTTTCCGATTGACAAAATAAATTTGTAAAAATTTCAACATTAAACAATTTTAGTGGGGGCTCAGTTTTTCATACAACATTATAGTAAATCGATCCTGCATTTTAAAACTACCTGCGGGTACATTACCACCACCTGTAAATTTGTTGATTATCAATTTTTTTAAAACTGTTTTCAGTGCAATCTTATCAATTAAACCCTAAACTTTCTGATTGACAAAAAAAAATTTGTAAAAACTTCAACATTTAAACTATGTTGGGGGCAGGGGCTCAGTTTTTCATACAACCTTATAGTAAATCGATCCTGTGCAATTAACTTTTTTGCTTGCACATATTCAACAACTGAATCCTTTGTGAAATTTTTAAATAAAGTTATTCTTGGAGTTTCCAAGGAATATGCCATCGAAAACTTGACAAAAACAAGAGCAACAACTCGTCTCAAAAAAATAAAACAAAGCGACCCTAATGCAAGTGGTTCTAAAATGGAGGATCGATTTACTATAACGTTGTATGAGAAACTGAGCCCCCCACCCCTAAAATTGTTTAAATATCGAAATTTTTTCAAATTCTTTTTGATAATCGAAAATTTTATATAATAATTGATAAGACTGCGCTGAAAAAAGTAACAAAAAATGAAAAACAACAAATTTAAATGTAGTTGTAGTCTCCTTCAGGTCCACCAAATTTTTTTTTTTAACCAATAATGAATTTCAATCATGTTTTTCAATTAGGCATCTTTCGTGATTGATAAATCAAACACATGAAAAACTTCAAAATATATTTTTATTTTTTGATCATTATATGTATGCGTATCTTTTAAAGTAATTTAAACAAAATCTTGAAGTATTAGTAATGGTTCACCCCCATTTAAATGGTGACTGAAATTCTCAGAAGCAATATCATTAATTTAAAAACTGATTTAATCAAGCATCCTCATCTTTGTTGTTTTTATCATATTTCAGCTGATTCATTGACATATGTTTTTATTGTTCATAGAATAATTTAAAATAGTTTTAAAAGAAAATAAATGACTGAACACATTTACAATTATACTAGGTGTGTATCTAATAGGTACATGCTATCATTTCAGACAAATTTGGTATTGTCTCAATTTTAAAAAATTAAAATATTAGACTAATTCTTTTTTAATGTATAAAATTTTAAAGATATAAACTTTGATAAATTTCAATTCTTTGAGCATAAAATGTGTTTTTTCTTTATAAATTTGGAAGTACTGAAAGTAAATATGAATAATTGATTGAATAAGATTTTTAAGAATGTTTAATTATTCATTTTATTTGTAATGTTTAATGCAGTCATTTATTTTGATTAAATCAAAAAATGTATTTTTTGTTTATTTCTTTTTCACTACTTTTGAGAGCTTGATGTTGTACAATGATGGCATCACTTTTACTAATGGTATTTGTTTTCCAACCTTTTACAAACTTGTGTATGAGGGCTTGACACTATGTATTGATACAGAAAGACATTATGATTTTTGTATTTTACTATAAGGTTGATAAGTTATTTCAGTTTGTAAATCTGCTGGTGAATAAAAGTACTTTCTTTTTGTTTATAAAACAGTTAATTTTTTTCTTTTTTAAGTTTTATGGATGTGCGTTGTGGTACAGTGGATATCGGCTCGGAACGAGAAATCTGGGAGCCGAGTTCGAATTCCAGTTGAATCCACTTACGCGCAAATACCCTTGGGAAAGATATTAATCCATCTCTTCCTTCCAGTTATGGGTTAAATAACAGGATAGATTGGGTTCTATAGCCTTGGTCGGCGACCAGTCTACCGCAGAAAGCAATGGCAACCTACTGCGGGATAATCTTCTGCCCAGTCAGTCATGTCTCGAAAGAGACATGATCGCCCAAGCGTGTATCACGTATGGCACTTAACTGACTGACTGTATGCCAAGATAATTGTCTGACATTAGCTTTAGAGTTTAAAATAACTTGCAATAGTAGAGTTAATGGTTGTACGTTAGGATGCTCTTATTGATTTCAACATATGAGATGGTAACAATTCTTAAAATTGAATTGACAGACTAACTTCATGGATGATTTGATTCTAACAATAAAAGTCTGTGTAGAATTAGCCACACTATTTGGAAGAAATAAGTGAAATAATTCAGCATGCCACAAGGTCTTCAAACAACTCTCCTCAGGTTTGAATTCAGTTTTCTTTTTTCTCTCTCTTTTTTTTTTTTTTGTCTTGTTGGCAACTATGGCTAGAGAGTGCATTTGACTCTTTTAAACCTATATTAGTATAATTTATGACATTCTGAATTCAATGTAAGATGACCTGTCCATCTGAATTTTCAAGAAATTAACAGTCTCCAAACCTACCTGAAAAAATTTAAATATTGCTATATGTATATGAATCTATAAAAATTCTATGTACATAAAAAATGTTCGTAAATCAACATATGAAAACCCAACAAGCATAATAGACACACACACACACAATTACAAATATGCATCATTATCTGATGTCCACAGACAAACTAGAATTTTTACTAAATTTTTATTTCTTGAAAATTTGGCTGAACATGTTATTGAATTCAGAATGCAGCAAATTATACTAATGTTGATTTAAGAGTTGAATGCCTGATTGACCAATGAAATCTAACAAAAATAAAAATACCAAAAAAAAAATTACTTTCTTTTTCTTCATATCTCAGTCTCCAACAAAGCTTTAATAAATGTGAAACATGTTAGATTGCTAAATGTATCCTATTTGCTCTTTGTCATATGATTTTGTCAGATTCTGATCCATATTTGATTCTAATGTGCGCACACACACATAATGGCTGTCAACTTGTTAGATGAGTAAGACCATTGTTCACAAGCAATGCTCATGCTGAGATTATACTCATGTACAGTATGCACAATGATTTTACCAACAATGAGAAGAATCTCAAAGGCAAACAGATACAAGATATCTGGATTAGCACTGAGGTAGGTGTTACATCTGTTTTCCTTCTAGAAAGGTGTGGTTATGCATATATATAATTTTAAAGAATTAATGGATTTATTTCTCATTCTTTATTTATATTATTTTAACTTCAAAGTGTCCACTATAATGTTTGGAGTTATATATATATATATATATATATATATATATATATATATATATATACATACAGTCATCTGCAGACAGATCTGTTTTGCTCTATCACAGCTCATCAGTACAGTTAGGCAGCCGATTGCTTTTTACCCAGGATTAAAACCCGACTGAATTGGCGTCAGTCAGCGATTCTGCTTCTGAGCTACAGACTCTCAGTAGAAGAAGGCAGATTTTTTAGCGCGTATATTATATTTATACACGCCTATATATGTATGTGTGTGTGTGTGTGTATATATATATATATATAGCCTTGTATGAGCAACCGACTATCTTACTGAATTCTAAGACTGAAATCCTGAATAAATGTAGGCATAGAAAGTCCTGGCTATTAGATTAGGCCAATCTATCATGGTATAGTACCTTTTTGTTTTTGTCTTTGTCTTCTACTCCTCCCCTTGAAAATGAAAAATTAAAAGTAATAAAATTGTTAACCTCCCCGTCCCTTGTGTTATGTAGTTTCTTTAATTTCTTGGTCACGTGGGTTGTCTTGATTACCTATTTATATGTCGTTTTTTTCTTTTCCTCTTTAGCCAGCTTTCCCTGACGATCCATTTAGGTGAAACCTAGGTAGGTTCGTCTGGCTCATTAGGTGCTATTTATTTAGTTTGCTCTACCTTTGTATTGAGCGCTTTTTGTTAGATGTGTTTGGTTTTTTCTTTGGACTTCGTGCTGATTTCGGTCTGAACACTTTTGACTGACTTTCATACCCTAAGCTCTTTCTTTTTTTACAACCATTTTTTTCCTTCATTCGATAGTTTTCAAAGAAGGTTTTCGAGACAAGTATAATTATAATGTCGTTTATTTATATATATACACTACCGGCCATAATTAATAGGCCACACCTATGTTTTTAAAAAAATGATGTATTTCATACTAATTTTAGTATTTATTACCAAGTGAATAATTGTAAATGAAAATAGAATGGTTCTTTTGTTAATACTGCATGATAACAAGTGCATCAAATGAATTTATAAATATTTAATAATTACCTATATTGCAGCATCATCAATGACAGAATGAAGAAAATTTGGGGTGATTTGGACGAGTTCATCTTTGCTTCCTTGCCTTGTAAAATTTTGCAAAGTAATAATAACAAAAGAACAATTCTATTTTCATTTAGAAATATCCACTTGGCAATAAATACTAAAAATACTATGAAATACATAATTTCTTTTAAAAAACTGGAGTGGCCTAATAATTATGGCCGGTAATATATATATATATATATATATTTTCATTTTTAAACAAGTTATTTCGCTACCTTGGTTTCCACCATGAATGGTTTCTTCAGGTGATTTTTAATAACTGATTTTACCTTTTACTGTTTTTCTTTTTAAGAATGTTCTAGCGAAATAACTCGTTTAAACATGAAAAATATTCAAAAGTTCTACAATATAATTGTACAGAACACTTTTTAATACAAATGTGTACTGGTCTAACCCTATTAGGATCAAAAACTAAGTATTAAACAATCATATATATATATATATATATATATATATATATTAGTCTTCCACATACAAGTCTGTTTCACTGTATCACAGCTCATCAGTGTGGCTAGACAGGATAGAATAAATAAAGAACAAGGTAGGAAACACGTGTAAAGTATATCAATTTATTATTGTCATGCACACATACATTAACTTTACAAACAAACACATACATACACTTTATCATCCAAGATTTCTCACATATTTTAAAAATTATTTTAATACACTTAACACATGTCTTATTACTCACACATATATATAAACAGACAAGCATTCTTATATATACATGCACTTAAAATATTTTCCACATACATACATACATTTAAAAAAATTGTCTGTTGCTTTAATACATGTGACACATACCTGAACAGTAAGAATCAACTCCCTAACAACCTTATAGTATACTGTTTCTTGTTAAAAATTTTACATTTCTCATTTTTAACCTAGTCTCTGGAGAAGCTTTAATAAAAGTGAAACACATTAGATTGAAACACGTTTCCTACCTTGTTCTTTATATTCTAACATCTTGTCAGATTTTGATCCATATATTCAACTTATTTATACAAATAAATATATATATATATATATATATATATATATATATATATAAATTAAAAAAGGATTAATTCAAGGAGGTTGAATGACCATTTCGATATGAAGATCCCCACGGGGGATAACACATTACCTCAGCAACAGAAAAATCCTTTCAGAAACTGGAGAAAAATTAGTCTACTTTTCCTTTTTAAATAGATTTGCAAAGAAATTAAAAAAGAAAATAAAAAGGAAAAATAAAAGAAAAAGATAAAACAAAATAAAACCAAATAAACAAGAAAAGAAAAAATTGACATTGTCTGGGTTCGCAAAAGAAGGAAAGAGAATTGTAACTAAAAATTAACAGACAGCCGTGTTAAATCGATGTAAGGTTAAGCAACATGGAAAAAAGGTGGGAGATAAGAGAGATAAAGGAAGGAAGGAAGGGAGGGAAAAAGAAAAGAAAAGAAAGAAAAAAAATTTTTTTTAAATATTACAGACACTGGACATATTCAAAAACCTAACTTCCCAAAAACGTTGAAGTATTAGAAAAAGGCCTTTACTTAAAAAGGCATAATTATTTCTAAAGGGAATAAAAAGATATAGGAATTAAAATAAAATTATTTTAAAAAAGTTAGGTCATTTGAATTAAACTAAATAAAGACATCGCTAGGTAAAAAAAAAAATTCATTTACAATTATACATACATATAGAAGTACACACATACATACATACACACACACACACACACATATCTATATATATATATATATATGTGTGTGTGTGTGTGTGTGTGTATTTATTCACTGATAGTAGTTAAATATTTAATCAATGTAAAACAATTAAAATTTTACATCAACAGACAGTCTTCCAAAGAGAATCTAATAACTCTTCACAAAATATTAGCTTGTTACAAAAATCATGGCCACTTGAAGCATTGTATTTTGAAAAGCTATTTATTGATTTATATTGAGAGGACCTTGTTTTACACTTTTTGGTTGATCCCTTTTTACCATGTTGAATTGACATTTTTTTACTGTATCAGTATATATGTCTGCTTAAAATCTTTTTAGGTTATGATTAAGTGTTTGTGTAATCAGAAGAGACAAGAAGAAAATGTGTTTATACATGTGTATTTGTATAGGATACTTTTGGGGTTGCCTTTTGTGTTGCCTATTTGTTTTTGTTGCGATTAGATTGTTACAAAAATAATGGCTGCTTAAAGTGTTGCATTTTGAAAAGCCATTTTAACATAGTATTCACATTATATATTGGGTGAATTTTGGTATACATAATAATTAATGTGTGCTCTTTAATAATTTTTAACTTATTTTCAGACAGAAATATTCTTGAAGCATACAAGGTCTTAATTATGAACATGACAGAACATGATCTTCATTTACTTTTCTTGCATGAGTTCAAACTTGGGCACAGTGCCTCCCAAACTTCTGCCAATATCAACAGAGCATTGGAAGATGGATCCACAAATGATCAGACAGTATTAAGGTGGTTCCAGAAATTCTCTACTGGTGATGAGAACTTTCAAGATGAAAAAGATAGAGGATAGTCATGCAGTCTTGACAAGGAACAATTGCAAGCAGTGGTTGAGCAAAACTTACATCAAAGTCTCAGATGTTTGGTGTCAGCACTGCAACAATCTCACACCATTTGCGGAGTATTGGTAAGGTAAAAAAGCTTGATAAATGGATTCCTCATGATCTCAATGAAAATCAAAAACTTAGGCATTTTAAAGTGATGCTCTTTCTGTGTAACACCAATGATCCCTTTCTTGACGGAATAGACACTTATGATGAAAAGTGGATCCTTTATGATAATCATAAACAATCAGGTCAATGGCTTGATTGTAATAAGTCTCCCAAACATTTCCTAAAGCCAAAGTTGCATCAGCAAAAGATTATGGTGATTGTTTGCTGGTCTGCAATTGATGTTATCTACTACAGCTTTCTGGAAGCTAATCAGAGCATTAATGCAGAGCTTAACTTTTATCAACTTGCTGAAATGCATGCACGTCTGCAAAAATGAGACCTGCATTGGTGAATCAACGTAGTCCAATTCTGCTCCACAATAATGTGCTGTCACATGAATGATGTTGCAAAAAGTCATAGACTTATGACACAAGAGGTTACCAAATCCTCCATATTCTCCTGATCTTTCACTCATTGATTATCATTTCTTAAGCACATTTTTAAATGGTAAAACCTTTAGGTCCAAAGCAGAGGTGGAATCAACTTTCAAAGATTTCATTGCATTTCAGCCAATAACTTCTTATCAACAAGTAATAATCTCATTGCTCGATGGCAGCGGTGCATAAATGCTCAAGGCTCATATTTTGACAAATTTCACCATATTTACAGCTAATTTTTCAAGAATAAAATTGTGTTTCAGAAATTGGGCATTATTTTTGTAACAACCTAATATCAGAAAATTTCAAAATACACAGACTAAAAATAGATTTTAAATTAAGCAACATGCTCAATGTATTTATGTGCTACTGAAACCTTCTTGATCACCATTTGGAAAATGATGTTTAATTAAAAGACTAAAGATAATTTACTTAGACAAAGATGCATTGAAGTTGCTCTGATCTAAATATATAATTAATATATGGTTTGTTTTTACAACTCATCCCATTTTCGATAAATTATTACTTAAGCAATATGGTGAATGTAGACCTAAAAGAAATAAAGACTTTGAGATCTAAAAATGCAGTTAAAGTAAAAATGATGTGTATTAGCTGATTGATGTGAATTGCATTTGGTCTTGTAGATTTTATTTTCAACAAGTAAAGGACATTTTACTGCTGATGCCATTTCAATGATAAAACATTTCAAATTCCCTTATATATTTACCATTCCATTAGATTAGATATCTTAATTCATTTTCGATATCTAAAATTTAAATTAAATTTTAAAAAATAAAAAAGTTTTCTTGAAACTTTTATTTTAGTTTTAATTGAAAGCTAAATGATTAAATTTACTATTTCCAGTAAGCAAAATACTCTGGCATATTTCAAACAGAAATTATATTGATTGGAATCTAAAATTTTTCAATTTTTTTAGTCTTTCAATTTTTTGGCCATTTTTAAGTGATAGACACATTTGTAAACAAAAGTTAATTCTTGGTTTTAAAAATTATACAAAAATAAAATATACATCTGTGCGACATTATTTTTGAAAAATTAGCAAATGTTAAATTAATCTAATTTACATTTTATTTATGGCATGAAATTTAGAATAAAATTATTTCTTAATCACAGAGTTGATCTTTTGACATGTCTGCCATCTATCAAACGTGTTGGCAGGTTGTCAGATTAGAGATAAGATAAGTGTATAGTGATCACAAGTGATATAATTGAACAAATTTCTTTTTCAGGTAAGGGGAGGAAACTCTCTGAATTGCATGACCTTTTAATTTGCACATAAAAATAACCATGCAAAAAAAAAACTTCAGATACACAAAAAAATAAAATTATTTTAAAAATAGGTAGGCTGAACGATTTGCATTAAACTTTTTAATTTTCAATTACTAAATATAATCTTCGCTTAATTAGTTTTTAAACTAACCCCAACAAATCTTTGAAGTATTTTAAAAATATTTTAGAAATTTTAGAAATTATTAAAATTGAAAAAACAAATGAAAACAACTCTTTTAAAATTTCATTCGTAATCAAAACAATTTTTTTTTCATACTGTAATGTCCTTAATTTTTATTTATTTAAGCAATTAAAAGCTCATCAAATTAAATAATGTCATAGTTTTATTTTACTAATTGGGAGCAGATTTTCGGAAATAGAGGTAAATTTTTTCAAAATATTAATAGATGATTTACATTTCCCAATGAGTCCTGCGTTTAATAAAATTATTTATCACAACAAAATTTCATTTCTTAAAATTTCATGAATTTACATCGAGATGGGAAACAGATAAAAAAAATATTTTTACCAAGATTTTTAAAAAATAATAATTAAAAAAATAATTTCATTCATTTGTGAATAAGTTTCATTAAGATCCAACAATTGTTTAATTTTTGCGAGAATTTTCAAATTAATGTTTGTCATTGGAAAAAAACTGAGTTATGTAATATTATGTTTCCCAAAGTAAACTCTCATAACTATTTGGTTACTCACCAACTCAAATCAAAACAAGATTTTTTATCAAAATTTCAAACATGTTAGAAGGGTTTAAAAATTTTTTTAAATAATTAGAAAATACTTTGATCTTTCCTCTTAATAATAATATGAACATTTTGATGGAACAAAATTGTTTTTATTAAGTTTGGGGCCTTTTTTATTCATACTACGCTGTTTTTTTAGCGATTTAGTAGAGGTATCTACATTAGATCATTATTTAACTTTACTCTTTCTATCTCACACATATACACACACACACACAAACACAAGTGGGCCTATGACAGCAAAATATTTATATCGATATGCCATCTAAAATGATGGCAACATATATATTTATGTACCTACTATCTTACATTAAGACATAAGAAAAAAAAACAAGATAATCCAACCAACCCTTGTGTGACATGAGGGAAATATGTATATTCTTCACTACTCAACAACATAATTATTGCAAAAAATAAAATAAGTCACTATTAAAGAGCAAACATGTGGCAAGAGTTTTTATAACTGGTAGTAAAGAGACTGAACTGATCTGATGCTGCCTTGCTATTGTCTCTCTATGAGTGTGGCAGGAGGAATAAATATATATGCACACACACACACACACAACAGTCTTTATTATAATTGAGTGGATATTTGTTTCTCAGTTATTTCTCACTAGATTCAAGAACATTTAGAATATCAACCAAACTGATTTCTATAAATCTTAATCCTATATTTCTTTTAAAATGAAAACTGGTAAAATGAACATGAAACACTGATGATGTAATTTCAATATACTTACCATTTCTAAAAGTAGCTGCTGATAAAATACAAATACATATAATATTATATCTGGAGATTTTAAGTATGTACCTCCACTAAATTGCTGAAAAAACAGCATAGTATAAAGAAAAAGGGCCCCCAAATTATTAAAAATGCAATTTTTCCATCAAAATGTTCATGCAAAATTAAGAGAAAAGATCAAAATATTTTTTAATTATCTTTAAAAAATTTTTAAACCTTTCTAACACATTCAAATTTTGATAAAAAAATTTTGTTTTGATTTTCGTTAGCAGGTAACCAAATCATTGAGAGTTTACAATGAATAATGTAATATCATGTAACTTAGTTTTTTCTGGTGAAAAACATTAATTTGGAAATTCTTGCAAATATATTTATATGTTCTTTTATTATTTAAAAAAAAATTTGGACAATTTTGTCAATTCTGATCACCATACACAGTTATCTTGCATCTGGCTGTCATCACATGTCAAATCACATAAGTAAAGGTCAGAAAGATCAACACTCCATGATTAAGAAGTAGTTTTATTTTAAATTTCATGCTATAAATAGGTAATAAAAAAAAACTTTTTAAAAATTCAAAAATTTTAGGTACCAATCAAAATAATTTTTGTTTGAAATACAAAAGAGTATTTTGCTTTCTGGAAATAGCAAATTTAATCATTTATCTTTCAATTAAATCTAAAATAAAAGTTTCAAGAAAACTTTTTTATTTTTAAAGATTCAATTTAAAAGTTAGTCATTGAAAATGAGTGAAGGTACCTAATTTTAAATAGCACAACCACTTTTCACAACCTCCTTTCTGGAGTTACACTGGTTTGTTTCTTTTTTTTCTGGTAGAGATTGGTTTTATTTTTATATATATATATATATATATATATATATATATATATATATGCTGTTGAGTTGTGGTAATGCTTTGTCCCATTCATATGCACTAAATGGGAACTAACACAATAAGATGCAATAAGAAATCAACCACCTGTAAATAATGCAACATTAAAAAGCAATCAAAACCAGTTAAGCACCTGTAGAACTACTCACATACCAAAATATTAAATTACACCAACCTCCATACAAATAAAATAAAAAAGAACTGGAATACAACAGCAGATTGAAATTAAGGCCTGACAAGTGAAAAATATCATAATGGTGCCTTCATAAAACTTCAAATTCAGCATGACATTGCTCAGTTAAGTGGAAAACTTTTACCACATTAATCCTGTATATATATATACACACTACCGGCCATAATTATTAGGCCACCCCAGTGTTTTAAAAAAAATGATGTATTTCATAGTATTTTTTAGTATTTATTGCCAAGTGAATGATTGTAAATGAAAATAGAATGGTTCTTTTGTTAATACTGCATGATAACAAGTGCATCAAATGAATTTATAAATATTTAATAATTACCTATATTGCAGTTTCATCAATAAAAGAATGAAAACAAAGTTGGGGTGATTTGGACAAGTTCAGCTTTGCCTCTTTGCCTTGTAAAACTTTGCAAAGTAATAATAACAAAAGAACCATTTTATTTTCATTTATTTTTTTATATTTCCACTAAATATAGTATGAAATACATCATTTCTTTTAAAAAAACTGGGGTGACCTAATAATTATGGCCGGTAATATATATATATATATATATATATATATACACACACACACACACACACACACACACGTGTACTCCTACCATAAAAAATGACAGCAAAATATTTGAAAGAATTATTAACTGTTACAGACTCACAGGTTATCCTCCCAGGATGGAATATATATATATATATATATATATATATATATATATATATATATATATAGTCATCCGCAGACAGATCTGTTTCGCTGTATCACAGCTCATCAGTACGGTTAGACATCTGATTGCTTTTTACCTAGGATTGAAACTCGACCGAATTGGCATCAGCAATTCTACCTCTGAGCTATGGGCACTCGGTAGAAGGACAGAATTTAACAGAAATCCATGAAACTGCCATTAGTTGACCTATTTGCATTTTTATTTGTTTAACATTATTTTTTTTAATGGATACTTGTATTTGAGTGAAAGTCTGTTTATATATATATATATAGTTAAACAGTACATTATAATTTCCAGTGCCTTTAATCATTTGACAAATTAAATTGAACTTTGTCTTCTAGGAAATCTTCTGTGGGTCAATTGGTAAAGACATGTCTGATCTAAAAACGGCATGTTGCTGATGTAGGAGTTTGCAGGTTCAATTCCTGCCAGAAGATAGCTTTTTCCAAATGATTTCTCAGACAATTAAGGCCAGTGGAAATTATAATGTACTGTTTAACTATCATCATTATTAACTACCTGATGTGACATTGTTCTTTCAAGGTTGAAACAAAATATACAATTTTGTAGTAGTTTGTAGTTTGTGCATGTTCTAAAGTAATAATTAATAATATATATATGTTTATATAAAAAATGAACAGACTTTCCATTGAAGTACAAGTATCCATTAAAAAATAATAATGTTAAACAAATAAAAATGAATTAGAGCGCTCTAGCTATTGGGCGCGTATAATGATATTCGCTAAAAAGTCTGCCTACTTCCACCGAACGCCCATAGCCCAGGGGTAGAGTCACCGACTGACACCATTTCGGCCGAGTTTCAATCCTGGGTAAAAAAGCAATCGGAGTCTAACCATACTGATGAGCTGTGATACGGTGAAACAGATCTGTCTGTGGATGACAATATATATATAAAAGGTAATTTTAGCTGAGTTCAGTCAGGTGCCATACATGATACACGCTTAGGCGATCATGTCTCGAAAGAGACCTGACTGACTGGGCAGAAAATTATTCTGCAGTAGGTTGCCATTGCTTTCTGCATTTGACTGGTTGCCAGCCAAGGCTATAGAACCCAATCTGTTGTGTTATTTAACCCATAACTGGAGAGAAGAGATGGATTAATACCTTTCCGAAGGGTATTTGCGCGTAAGTGAATGCAATGAATTCAGCTGGAATTTGAACTCAGTTCCTCGATTTCTTGTTCCAAGCCCCAATATTCACTGCACCACAATGCACATTCAAGTCATGCTTAGTAAAATGTAAAATTTGTGCTTTATTTCATATATATATATATATATATATATATATATATATATATATAGTCTAACCTCTATGACGTTCAAACCCCCCCCCCAAACCAGCCACTCCATATTCGAACTCAGTTTCCTCAACTGACTGTGGAGTTGAACGCTTGATTGCAAGACTAGCTTGATCCAAATGATTGACTAGAATCGATGACTTGGTTTGGTTTGGCCAGAGAGGAGTCACATGAAAAACAACTAAATTGGGTAAAGGAAAAACCATTTATATACAATTCCTGAATACAAAGTTGATAGTACAGTTATGGATGGCATTATATTCTTGAGGCAATAACTGTCACTCCTTCCCAATTATTGTAACAGCATTTATTGTCATTGTTTTGAATGAGACTTTTAGAACAAGGCTTTAAATCTCCCAATGAGAGGTTTGCTGCCAGATGTAGTTTGTTGTCAAACCCAGGACTACTCATAGGTTCTATAAAACCTTTTTGTCTCTACCTACCCTGATGATGGCAAGAAAGTGAAACGCTTGGTTAATATTTTTTTCAGAAATTAACTTTAAACAATTTCTGATGGAATTTCTTCCTTATCTGAGAAGGATTATTCATAATTTAGAAAATTAATCAATATATCTTCAGTCTATCGAAAAGTAATGTTTTTCTCTCTAATTTACTAGTGTCTTTACATTAGTGTCACACCTCCAAAAAGAATTTGATGTCTGTGCTGAGAAAATCAGAATAGAGTTTGGGTTGACTTTAGTAGGCCTCATAAGTGAGAAATATGACAAATGATTGTCTATATAATATCAGATATCTATCATTGTGACAACAAGGGAGAAAACCAATTCTTAAAAAAAAATGTATTCTTCATGTTATTTGTTGAAAAAAACATTATCCCAATAATAGAATGCTACTTTGAATGACAGGTATGACACTTGTGGCTCTTTGCAGGTGAAGAAAGTAGTTGTTTATTTTGACTTCTGGATCCAGACTTTTGATTTAAACCCTTATTTTCTGACATTGGACTTGTGAGAATGATTCGTGACCTTCAGAATTATGACCCTGAATTTATGATTTTTGGATCTGAACCTTCCCATTAATATTTTCTCATGATAATAGTTCCAGGTGTAAATAAAAATTCATACACCACTGAACAAAGATATAAAGTACTTAACTGTTAATATTTATTTAGGTCATGATAAATTTCGTTTAACGATATTGTGATAAAAAATATTGAAATATAAATTAGAAGCTTAATATTATCCAGCTTGTTATTTGACTCACTGGTCCTTGTCAAGGCTGACAGCAGATGTAATGACTTCTTTTACTGTTCTTATTGCTTAGGTAGTTAAAGTTGCCTTGATAGTGGTTTTCTAAAGTTTTTTTTAATTTTGTCAATCACTGTGATATGCTGGGGATTAAACCTTTTTATTTTATTCAAGACATGCTTAATTAAAGAATGATAAAACAATCTAAGTTTTATTCTGCAAAGAACAAGTACAAAATGGAGGCAGTTTATTGGTGCAAGCACACGAGAAATCGGGGAGCCGAGTTTGAATTCCAGCCGAATTCATTGCATTCACTTATGCGCAAATACCCTTGAGAAAGGTATTAATCCGTCTATTCCTTCCAGTTATGGGTTAAATAACAGGACAGATTGGGTTCTATAGCTTTGGTCGGCAACCAGTCTACCGCAGAAAGCAATGGCAACCTACTGCAGGATAATCTTCTGCCCAGTCAGTCATGTCTCTTTCGAGACATGATCGCCCAAGCATGTATTACATATGGCACTTAACTGACTGACTAATAAACAGCCTCCATTAGTGAACACCACTTTCTGATGGCATTTGCTTGATGTTCCAATAACACCTTTCTACTGTCTTATTGCGGAAGGGGACATGGAAGGGGACATACACACAGTGAAACTGTATGTGAGTTGCCCTCTTGTTCAAAAAAACCTTAAGTAGGCAAATGTATGGGAGAGTGAGTTATCAGAAGTACAACACATTTAAGAAAAATGAAGTCCATTCAGTCAGTCAGTTAAGTGCCATACGTGATGCACACTTTGGGTGATCATGTCTCAAAAGAGACATGATTAACTGGGCAGATGATTATCCTGCAGTAGGTTGCCATTGCTTTCTGCAGTAGACTAGTTGCCAGCCAAGGCTATAGAACCCAATCTGTCTTGTTAATTAACCCATTACTGGAGGAAAGAGACGGCTTAATACCTTTACCAAGGGTATTTGTGCATAAGTGAATGCAAGGAATTCAACTGGAATTCGGACTCAGCACCCCGATTTTTTGTTCCGAGTTGATATCCACTGCACCACAAAAAGAGGATACAAAAGTTCACTATTATCTCTCCAGCAAGCTAAATTTTTTAGTAAGAATTTTACTTGATAACAAGTTAAACTATTTTATTTTAGAATTTGTCTTTAAGTAAATATAAATCCAATATGGAATTGAATTATTGAAATACATTTATTTTTGTTTATTTTTTGTTTTAAAAAGAGCACAATTATATTGAGTCATGTTATGTCCTTTGTCAAACTTTAGTTAATAGTTCAATCAAATTGCATACAAAATGTATTTATTCTTCAAAATAGATCTCATCTTATTCTTTTTTTTTTTTAGTCATTTCACCCCAAGCATGGCATTCCACCGCCACTATTGCGCATGGGGCTACATAGGGGAAGATAAAGAGAAGGAGTGGTTAGATATAGGAAATGTCAGAAGGAAGGTGATAGATGGGTAAGGATACCGAGGATGAGGTTAGGGTAGATGGGAAGAGTGTTTAAAAGAATGGGAGCGAGTTAGTGTGTTAGGAGGTGTCTATTGACCTTACATTTAAAATCCTGGAGATTGTAGCCATCAGGGAAGCAATCATGTAGAAGGGAATTCCACAGTCAGGAAGTGCGAGAGAATAAACTGTTGGAGTAGAAGTTGCGGTTGCATTTTATCGGTTTCACTGTAAAAGGGTGGGATCTAGTTGCTAATCTAGTATCTCGTGAAAATTCGTACCTAGGAGGTGCCAGTGATCTAAGTGCATCGGAGCAGAAGCCATGAAAGTATTTATAGAAGAGACACAGGGAAGCCATGTCGCGCCGGTGAGAGAGAGACTGCAGGCGGTCTGCCAAGTCGGTATTGATCACATTACAGACCCTCTGCTGTACCTTGTCAAGAAGCCCAAGGAGAATAGCAGGGGCACCCGACCAGATATGGCAGCAGTATTCAATGCATGGGCAGATGGTAGATTTATATATGTGCAGGATAAATTCAGACGGAAAAAACTTCCAGGCCCTGCACAGAAAACCAACTTTCATAGCAGCGGATTTAGCAATGGATAGTCATTCCACTTGAGGTCTGCTGAAAGTGTGAGACCAAGGAGGCATAGTGTTTTACTCTCTGTTAGACAAGCATGGTACATACTAATGGGAGGTAGGTGCAATTGTCTATGATGGTTAATTGATAGTAGCTTCGTTTTAGAAGCATTAAAATTTACGAACCATTTCTTACCCCAGTCTACTAGGGATTGGAGGTCCTTTTCGAGCTCGGCTGCAAGGTTCACTGTGCCAGACACTCAATTCCATACTTATATCATTTGGTAGGTTTAGAGGCAGAAATCTTTGTACCTGCTTTCAATTTCAGCCATATTGTTGACCCTCTGTCTGCGCAGAAAATGAGTCATGGCTTGGAAAAGCTGATAATCTGATGGTGCGATCTCTTGTTCCGAATTGATATTCACTGCACAACAACACACATCCATACCCTGTTAGGTAGTATCTCCATTTCCATAAAGCATCTAACATTGCTTGGGTTTCTGAGGTTTTTGTTTATGTCACATATTCACAAATTTATCTGGCACAGCAGTACAAAAACAGTCTCATGTTTTCAGCATTTATTTGCTGCATAGTCCACTATTGCTATAATAATGTTTAATTGTAATAAATGTATATACCTTGGTCTTATTGATTTTATGCTGTTCAAGGAATAGCAGTTTATTTTACACCTTTTAAGTGAAGGATTACCCTAAATCCTACAACAAATATTTATAAAATCCAAGTTGACAAACTCATATTTATTTTTGTAAAAATTACAAAAACTGTGGCACAAGGCCGAAATTGGGGATGGGGGAAGGCTGGTATTCATCTGTCCTAGTTTAACTTAGCTATTCACTTTCGTTGACCCTGACACACTTACAATAAACCTTACACCATAATACCACATTTTTACTTACCATTCTTACTTCGTCCACCATAATACCTCAGATGCTCTATGTAGTCCTACTTAACTCCCATATGTACAATTTTCAGTGGAGGGCATGGGCAGAAAATAATAACATTAAAATTCCCCAATGATTTTATACAATGAATAAACGACATTTACAAGAAACTAAATAAAATCATATTAGTAATAAAAGCCCCCCATTACTCTAATATTGTGACAGCAAAATCAGTTCCCCGGACGAAATATAATGCGTGGCTTTATGAATATTATAAAAAAACACTTATCCGATCAGCAATCACTCACACATTTAAACATCATAACAAAAATGAAAAGCACACTTGAAAAATAACGAAAGATGCCATGCATCCACTGAAGAACTAACATTCCTGAACACCTAAGGTGGGAAGAGGTTGGGGGATTAAACTTAAAGAAAACTGGGGACAAAAAGAAAAAGACCAATGAGCAAATCATAACCTAGCTAAGTTAACTTTAAAGCAAAAACCAGAAAATCAAAAACTTTCTATTCTAACCTAACAGGGAAGGGGTGCACATGTTCTGCCCAGCACACCCAATATCCTGATGCCTAACCAGCATCAAACAAACACTCCTTAATTGTAATAAATGTATATACCTTGGTCTTATTGATTTTATGTTGTTCAAGGAATAGCAGTTTATTTTACACCTTTAAAGTGAAGGATTACCCTAAATCCTACAACAAATATTTATAAAATCCAAGTTGACAAACTTATCAGAGAGTGAGTTGTCTGATAAATTTATCAATTATGCTTTGTGTTATGAAGTAGAACTCAGCATGCTTCTTGCTTTACCCTACTACTGGGACAATGGACTGTTCCTACTTATAAATATGGCAAGTAGCCACATTAAAGTGAAATTTTAAGAATAGTTGATTTACTCAAGTTTATTTGTTTTCTGCATGAGTATTTAATAAACTTTTTGGTTTCCTTTACTTAGTCTTATGTTCCTTCGTTACTCTAACTACAACCTTCCTAATTCCTGGCTATTTTGAACAAAGACAACATTACCAAACTTTGAAAGCAAGCAATGCCTTTGGTTACTCTAAAGAGAATCATGCAAAATTGATATAACTTTAAAGCCTTTGTCCACTATCAAGAGATGATGATGAATAGAGTTGAGGTCTGTTGCACTATAAATATTGTACTGTGCCATTACATTACATTTGCTAATTCTTTGATCTTAGGCAATGGATAAGCATCTAATATAGTGAACCTGTTAACTGTCTGGGAGTAGTCTACCACCATTCTCTTGAGATATATATATATATATGTGTGTGTGTGTATGTATATATATATATATATATATATATATAAATTTTTTTTTTTTTTTAAATTCAAAAAAGGAAGTGTATATAGATAAAATCCCAAAAACCAAATCCTATTAATAATAATTTTATCAATATTAAAAAGGATCCAGGTTGAGGGCTCGATGTAAATAGTATTATCTATTTATAGAACCAAGTATGTATATTATGCCAATAAATTCCAAAATTTACATTCCATTGAATAGCTATTTCAGCGAGAAAACTCTCGCTTCATCAGCAACAACCAAAAACAAAAATTTGTTAATTCAAATATAGTACAAAAATTCACATACCGAAAGGAGCCCCAAAACATATCCATACACAGGAAATTACAAAAAAAGGGGGGAGGGGGGAATTAAGGAAAAAAAATTTAAAAATTTATTGTCCAGACAAAAAAAGGGGGGTAGACAGAGATTCGTGACTCGATATTAGAAGAAGACTTTTAGATTATGTCTGTATTAAAGAATCAAAAATTAAACCGTGTCACAGGAATAAGAAGTGGTTGGGGTGGGGGAGAAAAAGAAAGGACAAATGGGGTAGACGGGGAAAAGTTAATGAAGAAATAAAACATGAAAAATGTATATCACTATGACTTCAGTTGGACAAGGGAGAAGTTCTGGGTTTAATGATTCTTTTGGCAAGCAGTTTCTTTATATCAGCAGCACAGAATTCTTTATCTAGCTTACTATTCTTTCTATATTTGATAGTTATTGGCCTTAAATTTTGGGTTAAATTGACAAAAAGTCAGGGTGAAAAACAGAATTTAGTTCATCTTCAAGCCCTCTGTTAATCAAGTTTTATGCAGATGTTTTTGTACTGTCTCATAAAGTTCTGTCCCAGAATGACATCAGTACACAAGAGACTTTCTTTCTGCTTTCCATCTGCATGACTGATGCTAACCTCCAGGAGAGTGGTTTGTTGTGCCTTCTCATTCTTGGCTGACATGAAGTGGAAAAATTACATTGCTAAGTCTGCTGCTAAGAAAGTTTGTTCACTGTGTCATGCAAGTCAATTTTTCTCTCCAAAATCTTTCATACATATCTACTAGCAATGGCGTTGCTCAGGTGTAATGAAAGCTTTAAAACTAATCCATGGTCCTGGAGCTCAGACTCTTTGGATGTTGGCACAAAAGACTAAAAAGCAATAGTTGTTTCCAGTTAAAGCGAAACCGTAGACTGAAATAAAAATGAATGGATGTAAGTCAAATTTTGATTTTCTGGTATCGATATCAAATAAGTTTTTTTCGTTGTAAACTGAATTTTGAAGCCTAAATAAGTCCTCTGAGTAAATGGTATCATGGCTGAGACTAAGAACTACAATTATATCTACTTAGGGCCAAACCCGAAGCAAAAACTAAAATAAAAGGGCTGAAAAAAATACAGACATACAGGCAGATAAACAGACACACACACAAACATCCTGCTTTTTATATGTATATATTATTGATTTTCTGCACTATTGTAAGAACTGCAACCTTAAAACTTCTGAATATCGTTTCTTGTGTCTTTGTCTATGAGTGTATGAAATTTGATTAAAATCGAACAACTTCTTTTATAACCCAATTTTTTTCAATTATCGATTTTCGATATTTATTGGGGATACCTCGACACAAAACCTAGCTGAGAACACTCGCAGACTCTTATAGTACAATTGTGTAAATTTTCAAGAAAATCAGTTCAGCTGTTTCGGAGTCTATAGGTAACGGACACACAGACAAAGTTCCATTTATAAATAAGTTTAGATTTAGATTAGATAAGTCTACCATTTGCCTAGGTTTAGAATATTGCTGCCACATGTGGTCCAGTGCTCCTGCTATAAGTTTAGAGATTCTTGATGAAATTCAAACAAGTATCAGCAATATTGGCATCTCAGCTTCAGTCATTTTTCTATCACTGTAAAGTTGCTTCCCTCTGCCTTTTCTATAAACACTTTCATAGTAATTGTTTGGATGAGGTCATTGCTATGGTATATAGACTATGAATTTTAGCACAGTATGTGCATTTTGGTGCAGTGGAAATCGGCTTGGAATGACAAAGCTGGGTGCTGAGTTCAAATTCCAGTTGAATCCCTTGCATTCACTTATGCACAAATACCCTCGGGAAAGGTAGTAATCCTTTTCTTCCTCCAGTTATGGGTTTAATAGGACAGATTGGGTTCTATAGCTTTGGCTGGCAACCAGTCTACCGCAGAAAGCAGTGGTAATCTTCTTCCCAGTCAGTCATGTCTCTTTTGAGACATGACCACCCAAAGCGTGTATCACAGATGGCACTTAAGTGACTGACTCAACGGATTGGCAACAAAGTCTCATCAATTTACAGTTGAATTGGCTAGATGTAATCATGCATTCTGTGCTAACAGTTTTTTTTCTCACACTGTTCACTTGTGGATCGAACTTCTGTTTCATACTTTCCAACTAACTTTGATCTTCAAAAATTTAAATGCAATACATGACTGACTGAACAGAAAATTATCCCACAGTGGGTTGCCATTGCAGTAGATTGGTTGCCAGCCAAGGCTATAGAACTCAGTCTGTCCTATAGAAGGCTGTAGAACCCAACCTGTCCTAGAGAACCCATAACTGGAGGGAAGAGATGGATTAATACCTTTTCCAAGGGTATTTGTGTGAAAGGTATTAATCCATCAACATCCATTTATCAGGAGAGTGGTAGTCAGTTAATTGCCATATGTGATACATGCATGGGCGATCATGTTTCTTTTGATCCATGACTGAATAGGCAGAAGATTTTCCCACAATAAGTTGCCATTACTTTCTGTGGTAGATTGGTTACCAACCAAGGCTATAGAACCCAATCTGTCCTGCTATTCAACTCATAGCTGGAGGGAGAAGAGATGGATTAATACATTTACCAAGGGTATATGCACAGAAGTGAATGAAATAAATTCAACTGGAATTTTAACTAAGCTCTCTGACTTCTCATACTAAGTCATTATCCATTGCACCACTATAGTAAGAGAATTATAAAAAATAGTATACCAATCCTGCATAGTTGTATCCAAATTAGGGTGAGTTTCAAATCACCCCATTTGCAATGTGTTACTAAGGTTAAGGTTGTTTGTGGAATGTATTGAAAGGAACTTAGTAGTAGTAATGAAGTAACATGAAATTAATAAAACCAAATTTAGGTTTTATTCTACAAAAGACAAATATGTACAACAATACAATATATTTAAAGATAAGCTGAGTTTATTATGTAAACAAAAAAAGGCAAATGGGGAGGGTACATATTTTTTTCCTGCACCATAACTTGAAAGTGAGGATTAATATCAAATATACCTTCTTATAACATTAGTTTACAAATTTTGACAGGTTGTTATGAATTGGACAGACAATTAAGAATCTCTTAGAGATTTAATGACAGTTTTGAGAGACGGGCTGGAAGTCTGACAGCTAACATATCAATTTTAGGTTCTCCATGAACTGGGTAATTCTTTTATGACATTATTTATTTTATTATCTAAATCTAAACTTATTTATAAATGGAACTGTGTCTGTGTGTCCATTATCTATAGACTCCGAAATGGCTGAACTGATTTTCTTGAAAATTTACACAGTTGTACTATAAGCATCTGCAAGTGTTCTTAGCTAGGTTTTGTGTCGAGGTACCCCCATTAAATATCGAAAATCGATAATCAAAAAAAATCAGGTTATAAAAGGTATGATCTGATTTTAATCAAATTTGATACACTCATAGACAAAGACATAAGAAATGATATTCAGAAGTTTCAAGGTTGCAGTTCTTACAATAGGGCAGAAAATTTGATATCGATACCAAGAAATCAAAATTTAACTTACATCCATTCATTTTTCTTTCAGTCTATGGTTTTGCTTTAACTGGAAACAACTATTGCTTTTTAGTCTTTTGTGCCAACATCCAAAGAGTCTGAGCTCCAGGATCATGGATTAGTTTTAAAGCTTTCATTACACCTGAGCAACGCCAAGCTATACTGCTAGTGAGTATTAAAAAGTTCATTAAACCATAAGTGCCACAACATTTTTTTCTTTTTAATCATTTCCCTCAAAATAAAGTAATAACGCCACTAAGATGCAAGAGGTTACTGAGTACAAAATAATGATTGACGTTGTATTTAAACATTTGAAAATCAAATTTAACTGGAAAGCAAGAAGCCAGAAAAGAGTTCCACAGGAAAGAAATGCATGAGAAGAAACTGTTAGCATAGATTTTAGGTTACATTTTGCCATTTCAACTGTGAAAATGATGAAATCTCACTAACAATCTAGTCCTGCACTTAAATTTATAAAGTCAAGGTACCATTGAGGAAAGCCTATCATGAAAATATTTATAAAAAAGGTACATGAAACCTATGTTAAGGCAATGGGAAAATGACTGAAGAGTTGTATTAAACATATGGTGGCAGAACAAAGAAGAAACAAGGGAGGTTTTGGAAATAAATAATTGTATTAACAAAAAAATACAAGTAGTAAATTGGTGTGAATGTCTCTCATTAAAAGAAAGATATAAGTAAAGTCATAAGTCATTCAGAGAGATGTACAGTAGGAGAGGGAGGGTGAGTTATGACTTACTGCAGCGACAGCCTTTAGCAGGTGCTTTTTGGAGATGGGACGTCTATTGAGGTGAGCCTTGTGAATTATGGCTGGTCTGCCAACCAACTGCCAAAGAAGACTCTTTGATGGATTTTTGTATCCTTTTCTTAGGCTCAGATTGACTTTAATTTTTATTTTGTTTCTTTAGGCAGGAGTGGGTGCTATTGGTGAAAATTCTGGATTGCATTTTTCTTTGAGGGTGTAAGTGAAACAAAAGCTATGTGAGGAGCCTATGCGCAGTTGATGAAATTTTTAGTTCAGTCTTGGGTTTCAGAGTGTTCACATCTGGCCAGTGGTGGAAATTTGTGTAACATGAATTAGAAGAAGATATGGTTTTAAGAAGATTATAACAGAAGCCAAGATGCTAGATCAGAACCAATAACATTGCAAATTATCTTTGGATTTTATCAATAATGTTTTAAATATATAGCAGAAGTACCAGATCAGGTGTAGCAAGAATATTTAATGCAGAGATGAATGATAGACTTATAAATTTGCAGGAGACATTCTGGCAATGAAAATTGTCTAGCACAAAACTGTGACCCAACTTTTCTAGCAGCAGACCTAGTAATTGATTCAATATAATCTTTCTGCTTCATGTCGGCAGGAAACATTATCCCAAGATTAGCTTATTTTGCTTATTCCCTCTCCCCTATACAAATGTTCTGATTATGTGCCCCCATCCAAAGTTGGCTTTATCATCAGTACTAAGTGTTAGTGCTTGGCACTTCTCTCCCCAGTGATTTTGGTTGGCATACATTCTATAGGGTGTATGCTAGGTTTAGAATCTTGGGTTTGCTGGAAAGAGGATACAGTAGTGCCACCAGAGGCTAGTATCAGTCGTTTGATGATTATATGTTTTCATGTGCATGAAACTTAGTCATAGTCAGCCATTCAACACCATTGAGATTATGTTCACAGCATACTATAGTAGCATCAAGCAGTCTTTCTTTAATGTCTGCCTATTACTTTCCAGTCAGTGAGTTTATATGTAAATATAAAAGTGAGCAATGAGTTCAGAAATTTTTTAGTCTCCCTGTTCAAGTCTGTGTCTTTGAGGTTTCCTCCTGGATGAAAATTATCATTGATGCTTTCATCCCAGCAAAGCAATTTTAACTCATTCATCTCTACGGTTCCCTTCTGCTTGTTCAGTTGCCATTGCCAGACAAGAATCATTTCTTCCAACTTTACCAGAGCAACACATCTGATCGCAATAGGTGCCTCTTTGTCTCTGCTCATAATGAATGCAAGTGGGTCCTAAATGATGCTAAGCTTTTGGTTACTGATAGAATGAAAGAGCATATAGCATCTCGCAAGTTTGGTTCCAGAGATTCTTGGCAGCTCTACAAGAATGTGTGCTGAACAACAGAAAACCCTCAATCCTTCATCTATTCAATCTATTCAACTTCCTCACATCCACAGTGGACAAGGTTAAATGTTTTACTTGCAAATTTACTTGCAACTCTACACTTGACTCATCTGGAGTACCCACATCTGATTCCCTTCCTAGAACATAGATTCAACTGAGTAATATATGTGCGTTGTGGTACAGTAGATATCGGCTTGGAACGAGAAACCGGGTAGCTGAGTTCGAATTCCAGTTGAATCCATTGTATTCACTTACGCACAAATACCCTTGGGAAAGATATTAATCCGTCTCTTCCTTCCAGTTATGGGTTAAATAGCAGGAGAGATTGGGTTCTATAGCCTTGGTCGGCAACCAGTCTATCGCAGAAAGCAATGGCAACCTACTGCGGGATAATCTTCTGCCCAGTCAGTCATGTCTCTTTCGAGATATGATCGCCCAAGTGTGTGTCACGTATGGCACTGAACTGACTGACTGAATATATACATAACACAGGCTCTTGTCTCGGACATCATTTCTAAATAAGGCAAGTGGAGGTGATGGAATTCCTGCCATTGTTCTAAAGAAATGTGCCTCTGTGCTGGCTCCAGTCCTCTCCAAACTCTATAACTATTGCCTCACTGCTTCTTGCTTTTCTGCTTGTTGAAAGTCCTCATCTGTAGTTCTTGTTTTTAAGAACTCTGGAGAGCCCTCTAACCCACCTATTGACCTATTAGCCTCTTACTACTTTTTGACAAAGTATTTGAGGCTCTTATCAATTCTGACATAGTTAAGCATCTCTCATCTCATAACCTACTCTGTGACACACAATATGGCTTCCACTTCACCAGGTCAACCACTGATGTGCAAACTGCCTTCACTAAAAATGTATACCAGGCTCTTAATAAGAACGACAAAACTTGAGCAGTTGCTCTAGATATCTCAAAAGCATTTGACAGGGTTTGGCATGCTGGCCTTTTGCACAAGATCTAGTGCTACAGTATTTTCAGACAGTTGTTTGACTTAATCCAATCATTCCTATCAAATCATGAAATGAAGGTTGTTTTGAATGGGAAAGCTTCCAGATCCTTTCATATGAATGTGGGCATGGCACTTTCCTAGGTCATATGCCTTTTCAGATCTTCATCAATGATTTACCTAATGTAATCAGTTCCCTGAATTGAAGATTTCAGGCAAGTATGAAAATTTAAATATTTGGGAGATGTTTTAATGGCGGACAAAAAATGTGATGCTGAAATCTAAAGGTCCATTGGATAACATGTTAGTTGGAAATTTTAAGGAAAATGAAAAAATAAAGGAGAATAATACTTTCTAAGAGATTAAGAGAATATTTATATTGGATGAATTTATTTCATTCAAGCAATTAAAATATCTTTATCCTTTGCATGTATGATGCTAGGGAGAAGAGGGTTTTCAGAACCTACACACACACACACACACCTCCCACACACACATATAAACATTTTCCTGGAACTGAGAATAACAAAAATAAAATCTAAAATTTTTTTATGATCTCACTCTATGAAAATGCTTTTGATACGAGCTGCATACTATCCCCACCAACCAGGGAGAAAACCTGATTCGGAACTCCCAGGCAGTGCTTCATGACCCTTGCTATCTTAACATTTTGCTTTTCTTCTAATTATATTTATATATATGTCACAAATTAAACTAAACTCAACAGACTATTAAAGGATGAAATATTTTTAGATTTTGACATAATTCTGGAGTTTTTTTCATCTAAATCAGCAAATTTGTTTTACTCCTGCTAAGTCTTGTAAAAACACGGTATAAAATTCACTATGCTTTATCCATAATGTTGAATGTGTTAAAATTATTCAACTGTTTCACAAGGAAAATTTCAAGTTGATGTTAATAATTGCCACAAAACATTCATGTTTTATTTAAGAAAGAATGATCTATCATGACATGTCTCTAATTTGTATTTAGATACATTGTACTTATTTTCAATGTTTCTAGTTGAATTGTTAACCTATATTGCATATGATCCATTATGTACATAATATGTTATCTTAAAGTAAAAATATATATTCCTTCAAAACAGGAAACATTTTCCTGTAATTTGCAATTAAATTCCCCATTTATGAAATTAATTAAATTTTCAATTTTTCATTGTGATATTTATCCCTTGTTTCTTTTATGGCTTAGCCAAATTGGTCTTATTAAATATGGTCTGATTTTTTTCATATTCATTATTAGTAATCAGAATACAGTTTATCATGTGAATTTTCTTTAATATATTTAATACTAGCAGTATAGCCCGGCCTTTCTCGGGTGTAATGAAAGCTTTAAAACTAATCCATGGTCCTGGATTCTCTTGGCACGAAAGACTAAAAAGCAATAATTGTTTCCAGTTAAAGCGAAACCGTAGACTGAAAGAAAAATGAATGGATGTAAGTCAAATTTTGATTTCCTGGTATCGATATCAAATTTTCTGCCCTATTGTAAGAACTGCAACTTTGAAACTTCTGAATATCGTTTCTTATGTCTTTGTCTATGAGTGTATCAAATTTGATTAAAATCAGACCATTCCTTCTATAACCCGATTTTTTCAATTATCAATTTTCGATATTTATTGGGGGTACCTCAACACAAAACCTAGCTAAGAACACTCACAGACGCTTATAGTACAACTGTGTAAATTTTCAAGAAAATTGGTTCAGCCGTTTCAGAGCCTATAGGTAACGGACACACACACAGAGAGACAGTTCCATTTATAAATAAGTTTAGATTTAGATAAATTTTTAGACTTTAACATCAGACAAATTTAAAACAAAGTAGAACCCTAAAAAATCAATACCTGGCAATATTTAACCTCTTTTCCCACAAAATAGATGTGTCAAAAGAACATTTTCCACTTGATACCACTATTATTTTAACTACCCTTACTTCTTGTCAGTGGCTATTGTTTTAAAAAGCGATGATTAGAATTGTAATAAAAATAAACATATGATGAAAGTGAATTTATACATTTTTTTCTTGAGAATTTACAACAAAAATATTAAACACTATTTATTATATTGTTTATTTACAAGAATAATTTTATATTTACATTTTAGAAACTAATACAATTAAAGATAATGCAATGCAATATTTATCATTTGCCAATTCATAAAGAAATAAATATGAAAACAATTTTTTATTTATAAAAATTTACTAAATTATTAAAATTTGTGAACCAACTATCAGGAAATCCTTATTATTTACAATTTTATAAAGTTCAAACCAATTAGCAATTAGCCAATGTTTTGCTGACCATTTCAATAAACAGTCTTATAGATAGTGTAAATAAACAATCTAATAATGTTTATTATTTTTTGTTTTCTCCCATAATAAAGAATATGCATAAATTCACATTCATCACATTTAGGCTTTATTGCAATTCTCATCATCACTTTTTTAAAATAATAAATATTTCCGAGGAGTGAAGGTAGTTAAAATAATAGCAGTGTCAAGTGAAAAAAAGTCCTTTTGATGGTGTTTTTTTTTTTTTTTTTGTTAGCATGATGTTTAAACATTGCTCAATATTCCATCATTCAAACAAGAAATACACTTTCTGTCTGAATTTCTAGGATGAAACTTATCTCATTAGACATAAGTTCAAGTCTTGTTAAAGTATTTTTTCCTATTCATGTTGCTCAATAGTTATAGAAACTGTTGTAATGTGTCTATTACTTGAATCCAGTCACTCTTAAAGTAAGTCTAGCTGCAGATTACTACTGTATTTTCTCAGATGACTGCTAATTAAGGCTTTTGCTATCTCTTCTAGTTTCTTATACACATCTGGTCAATTCCACTTTGTCACTTAGGGTATAACAAGATACTAATTGTGATTTTTTTTTTTAAATGAGTAAAAATAATGAAAAGGCTTAAGTATATTTCTTATTTACATTATTTACATGCAAACTTACAGCCTAGATTACTTTGAAACACTGGTTTTCTTGTATGTTCACCAAAGTTAAGCAACATCAAGTCTGGTCAGTATCTAGATGGATGACTGCTTGGGAATACCTGCTGCTGGAAGCTTGAATGTGCAGGTGGTCTAACGATAATTGCTCAGAATTCAAAATAATTTCAATTCCATTAAGGTTTATTATATTCACTTATACCATTGAGAAAGATATGAATCCACCTATCCTCCCCTCTTCTATGGATTAATTAGTATGACTTGTATCAGAAAATCATTACCTCAAAAAAAATGCTTACAATTTAAGAATATTTACTGGCTTTAAATAAACTGCAATGGTTTGATAAACTGTAAAAACAAAGTAAAAAAATACATGCAAACTATTGTCTTATCTTTGTTATCATTATCATGTTTCAGCCATTGCGCCCTCCAGCCTTCATCAGGTGCTTGCTGATCTGGGTAACCTTCACAGTATTTTGAATTAAATCCTTCATTTAAACTATGGTGATAGATAATTCTCTTTCTACTGACCACGTCTACGGATATCTCTTCTAGTTCATATTTAATACTCTTCAGTTATTGGTCACTCTATTTCACATCAGTCTAAGTAAACACAGCTCATCCAAGGAACTGAACCCACAATTACTATGTCACTGTTATGGTACCCTTCTATAAGGAATGGACTCTTCCTCTTGTTATATATAAATTTCCTGCGTGACTTCTAGGGGACAGTTAAGAGCAGTCAAGTACAGCAGTTAATGAGAACAGTTTTTTTTTTTTTTTAATCATATCACCCCAAGCAAGGCATTCCACTGCCACTATAGTGCAGGGGGTTACATAGAGCAATTGGATATAGGAAATGTCAGAAGGAGGGTGATAGACGAGTAAGGAGGTACGTAGGAAGAGTGTTGGAGAGAATGGGTGCGAGTTAGTGTGTTAAGAGGTGTCTATTGACCTTACATTTAAACTCCTGGAGGTTGTAGCAGTCGGGGAAGCAAGTATGCGGAAGGGAATTTCACAGGTGGGAAGTGTGAGAAAAGAAGCTGTTGGAGTAGAAATTGCAGTTACATTTCATCGGTTTCACTGTAATCTAGTATCTTGTGCAAATTCATACCTAGGGGGCACCAGTGATCTAAGTTCATCAGAGCAGAAGCTGTGAAAGTATTTATAGAAGAGGCACAAGGAAGCCAGGTCACACTGGTGAGAGAGTGACTGCAGGCGGTCAGCCAAGTCGGTATCAATCATGTTACAGATTCTCTGTTGTATTTTGTCAAGAAGCCCGAGGAGAATAGCAGGGACACCTGACCAGATGTGACAGCAGTATTCAATACATGGGTGGATGGTAGATTTATATATGTGCAGGATGGATTCAGGTGGAAAGAACTTCTGGGCCCTACACAGAGAGCCGACTTTCATAGCAGTGGATTTAGCAATGGATTCGAGGTAGTCATTCCACTTGAGGTCCACTGAGAGAGCCAGGCCAAGCAGGCGTAGTGTTTTACTCTCTGGGAGGCAAGCCTGTTCCATGCTAACATGATGACAGCTACTAGTCAGGCAGCATAATACTGTTGGATGTACTTATTGCTATATTATTTATTACTAGCAGTATAACCCGGTGTTGCTCAGGTGTAATAAAAGCTTTAAAACTAATCCATAGTCCTGGAGCTCAGACTTTTTGGACGTTGGCACGAAAGACTAAAAAGCAATAGTTGTTTCCAGTTAAAGCGAAACCGTAGACTGAAAGAAAAATGAATGGATGTAAGTCAAAGTTTGATTTCCTGGTATCGATATTAAATAAGTTTTTTTCATCGTAAACTGAATTTTGAAGGCTAAATAAGTTCTCTGAGTAAATGGTATCATGGCTGAGACTAAGAACTACAATTATACCTACTTAGAGCCAAACCCGAAGTAAAAACTAAAATAAAAGGGCTGAAAAAATACAGACATACAGGCAGATAAACAGACACACACACACACAAACATCTTGCCTTTTATATATATATTATCGATTTTCTGCACTATTATAAGAACTGCAACCTTGAAACTTCTGAATATTGTTTCTTATGTCTTTGTCTATGAGTGTATCAAATTTGATTAAAATCAGACCACTCCTTCTATAACCCGATTTTTTCAATTATCGATTTTCAATATTTATCGGGGGTACCTCAACACAAAACCTAGCTAAGAATACTCGTAGATGCTTATAGTACAACTGTGTAAATTTTCAAGAAAATCGGTTCAGCCGTTTCGGAGTCTATAGGTAACGGACACACACACAGACACACACACACACACAAAGTTCCATTTATAAATAAGTTTAGATTAACACTTCCTTTGAATATCTTGTTTCACTAATACACTATTTTGAACCTACCTACCTTGTTCTGTGTCTTACTTCTTAACCGGTCCCAAAAACTTTGTGGCAAAGTTTCACCACAAATTGGTGATGAAGATCCACAACAGTCACCAAATTCAATTCTTAAATCAACTAGTCTTGTGTTTGTTCAGTCCCTGGTCCAGGTAGTGTATATTCAAAAGAAAGGAACAAGCAATAACTGAGCAGATATCATAGTTCAGTGGAGTGAGAGAAATCTACACTTGTAGATTAATTAAAGGACTTAGCTCCAAATAACCTAAATGCCACCTGATTCAACAATGATAGCTGGAGATCACCTCAGCCAAAACATTGTGATAATAGCAACAAAAGATGAGGACAATAGTCCAAATATAAATAAGTAATTGTAATAGCATTAAATTTTCCAAATTCTTGAATCAGGTATTTTCATTATTTTTACTCATTTTCTTTTTATCGCAATTAGTATCTCTCTGATTATTAAGCATCATGAATCAGAAAAGACCTTAAACTCATGTCCTATGCTAAGTCTCATCAGAGGCTACTTTGTCTAATATACATATATTACTTATTTTAACGGTCATAGATTCTAACAGAGAAGAGATATCCATAGACATGGTCAGTAGAAAGAGAATTACTTATCTTCATACATTAAATAAAGAGTTCAGTTGTAGATTGTAACAGCCAAAGTGTTGGAATGAAAAGTAACAAGATTGGTTTGAGTGATTTTTGTTTAGTGGCATATCAACACCTCTAGGGGTTATTTAATGCAGAATTCTAAATATTTTCTATGCAATTTTATTTTTCATTTTTGGAGATAATAATAGCTTTAGTGAAACAAGTTTTACTTATTAACCCATAGCTGGGGAAGAAGAAGTGGAGTCATAACTTTCCAAAGAGTATTTGCAAATAAGTGAACATAACAGACCCAACTGGAATTGGAGCTCATAGAGTCAAGTTCCAATTTCAAGCCAAGCTGCAAAGAAGACAGATGTGACATTGTAAGAAGCCCACAGTAGTATCATATATGGAGACAACCACATGGTCTCATGAAGTACATAGAAGATACTACCAATGTTTTTTTTTTCCATTGAGAAATATTGTAAGTAAGACCTTTTCTCTTTTTGCCCGTTTCACACTGTTTTTTGCATAATTACAATGGGGAAAATAAGTATTTCATCCCCTGCTGATTTTCTGAGTTTGCCACCTGTTGTGGGGTTCACCCTTTTCATAAAGATGGACTTGTTCAGAGTATACTTATACTATTGCAATAGAAGCAAGATGGGAGAATACCACATTTTCACAGAGAGTTAACCAGAAAATACAAGAGTCCAGAGAGAGATTAGCAGTCAGTACACAGTAGCTCTGTGCTCCACTCATCGAGAAGATTATTATGCCATACCCGTCAGCTTCCAATGTGAACATACTCAATATATTACGGCTTCACCTCCTGAGACTTGTTCATATACTATTTACTAACCCGTATTCCTGGACTACTAATCTTCATTTAAGTCTGTATCCTTACGTTAATACAGTTATTTTCTATCTCAATTACTGGTCGTTGTTCATTTATTTGTGTGGACTCTAATCCTGGGATCCACAACATCACCTTAGATAAATAGGAGCGGTCTATTATTTTCATGGTATGTTCGTCTTGAAAGTGAGAGATAGAATATAAAAAACATTCCAGAAAATCACATTATATTAATTTTTGAACATTTATTTGTATTTTATTTAAAAAATAATCTATAGCAAAACATAACTCAATACTTGGTAAAGAAATCCTTGTTGGCAAGCACAGCAGCCAGACGTTTCCTGCAGTTTGTTACCAAGCTTTTACAGATCCCAGGGGAGATTTTGACCTATTCCTCTTTGCAGATTTTCTCCAAATCCTTAAGGTTTGTAGTTTGTCATTTGGCAACTTGAAGAATAAGCTTCCTCCACAGATTCTCTAAAGAATTAAGGACTGGAGACTGACTAGGCCACTCCATTACTTAATTTGGTTCTTTTTGAGCCTCTCCTTTGTTGCCTTAGCCATATGCTTTGGGTCATTGTCATGCTGGAACACTAGTCCATGACCGATCTTCAGTGTACTGACTGAAGTCAGGAGGTTTTCACTCAAGATTTCCCTGGAGGCCCTGTCCATCTTTCCTTTGACCCAGTGTAGTCATTCTGTCCCCTTGACTGAAAAACAACCCCAAAGCATAATGCTTCCACCGCCATGTTTAATGGTTGGGATGGTGTTCTTGTTTTTTCTTCCAAATACGGCAAGTCAGTTGATGTCAAAAAGCTTGATTTTAGTCTCATCTGATCACAGCATTTTCTTCCAACTCTCCTCTGAATCATTCAGGTGCTCATTTGTAAACTTCAGATCAACCTGTACATGTGCCTTCTTGAGTAGGGGAATATTGAGGGCACTACATGATTTCAATCCACTACAATATAGTGTGTTACTAATGGTCATCTTGGTGACTATGGTCCCAGTTGCCTTGAGATTATCAACAAGCTCTTGCTTTGTAATTCTGGGATGTTCCCTCACCTTTCTCATCATCAGATTCACTCCACTTGCATGGAATTCCAGACCAAGAAAAATTGATAATCAATTTTTTTTTTCTATTTTCTTCTTTTTTTTTTTTTTCAATTGGAGTAGATAGACTAAACTATCACCCAGTTCACACTCCTCCCACGTCTATTGAACAGGTGAAGAGGCTTATCTCTTGTTCCCTGTTTAGGACGTGGTTTCCGGCTTTCTCTTTTCCAATCATTTTACTCTTTTATTTTTGTTTTCCTTTTTTTTCTTCAATTGGAGTAGATAGACTAAACTATCACCTGGTTCACACTCCTCCCTCGTCTGTTGAACAGGTGAAGAGGCTCATCCCTTGTTCCCCGTTTAGGATGTAGTTTCCGGTTTTCTCTTTTCCAATCTTTTAACTCTTTTCTTTTTTTTTTCTTTTCAATTGGAGTAGATAGACTAAACTATCGCCTGGTTCACACTCCTCCCTCATCTATTGAACAGGTGAAGAGGCTCATCCCTAGTTCCCTGTTTAGGATGTGGTTTCCGGCTTTCTCTTTTCCAATCATTTTACTCTTTTCTTTTTCGTTTTCCTTTTTTTTTTTTTTCAATTGGAGTAAATAGATTAAACTATCGCCCAGTTCACACTCCTCCCACGTCTATTGAACAGGTGAAGAGGCTCATCCTTTGTTCCCCATTTAGGATGTGGTTTCCGACTTTCTCTTTTCCAATCTTTTCACTCTTATGTAGCCCCCTGCGCATCAGTGGCGTTACCGCCTTGCTCGGGGTGATATGATTAAAAAAAAGTATTTCTTCCATTTTTTTATTATCGCCCCAATTGTTGACTCCTTTTCACCTTGTAGCCCATTCCAGTTTTGTACAAGTATACAATTATGTCTCAGATGTCATTAGACAATTCTTTTGTCTTACCCATTTTGGAGAGATTAGATTCTAATTCATTGAAGAATTCTGTGAATTAGTTTCTTTTATACAGGCAATGAGTACTTGATTAGGAGTAATAATTGAGTAATAGGACTAGTCTGTATGCCTCCTGGTCATATAACCAGTCTGTGGGGCCTGAATCATTGCTGATTGTAAATGGATGAAATATTTATTTTTTCAATAAAAGACAAATAAATGTTCAAAAATTAATATAATGAGATTTTCTGGAGTGTTTTTTTATATTCTATCTCTCACTTTCAAGATAGACTTACCCTGAAAATTATAGATTGTTCCTATTTTTGTAAGGTGGCAAACTTAGAAAATCAGCAGAGGAGGAAATATTTATTTCTTCACTGTATGTTATAATTTCTCTGTATGGGACAAATTTGTGATAAATAGTTATATATCTATATAAAAACTCTCTTTGAGAACAATTCAAAGTTGCCATTCCTTTCTTTCATTTATCCTGTTCTTGTAGTAAGGTGCTACTATATCATGGATATAATAATGCCTATAATGGGGAAATTATCAATATTCCTTTCTTGTATAACAATAACATTAGTTGTATGTTTTATAATGATTTTCATTATTTAATTTTTAATTGAAATGCTGTGTCATTTCCAGACATGAGAGGTCATGTCTCTCTACAACTTTCTATTTCTTGTGGTCCATAGCAGTGTTCCTTTTTTTGGCAAGCCTTACCCTTTCCATTCATGCAAGTGCATCAGGTAGGTAGCTTCTCAATCTCTCTTACCCTCAATATGTCCTGTGAGTTTTAAGTTTTCCAAGCCATCCTTTCTCATTATGTGTCCAAGAAATTTCACCTCTAATTCTGAATATAAAAATTCTTTTTTTACTGTTGTTCTATGGCATGTGATCAGTAGTCAACTTCTTGCTTGTCTCTTAGTTTACTTTACACTTTATCTCTTCTACTTAACATATGCAAATAGGTAAAAAAAATCCTATTTACCAATCCAGTACACATTCCTGAATTGAAGAAGTTTAATACTTTTGGTTGTTCTCAAAACTTCAAACTTTTTCCTCCTCCCCTCCTTGAAATTTGTATCCTGTCCTTTTTAACGAAGATCATGGTCTTGTTTCATCTTCTTTGGATTATATTTGAATAAAGAATCTCTCTATTACTCTTAGTTTCTTCTTTATGAATACTACCATATATTTCAACATTGTCCTCAGAAAAGGTATATATTTTTTATCAATTTCAGCTGTTGTATAACTTTCACACATAGTTAGAAACAAATTTAATTGTAATTGTTTTAATATCTTACATTTATGAGATATATCAGCTATACCTTCAATCAAGTGTAATTGAATAAATTTATCCTCTATAGTGAAATCTAATTGAGTTCCTGATTTCTCAAATCCAGAGAATCTGATAGCTTCTCTTAATCTGCGAAGATATTGCCTAATTGATTGATCTTGTTTTTTAATGAACAGAAATTGGTGTGGCCTTGAGAAAAAGGTCACAAGAAAGACTTGGACACCATATATGGTTGGAAACAATATTATATTACGAAAGAGGAACAGTGCACAGGGGAAATAGAGTATAATAGTACTTAGTGCCGGAATGGCATACTAACAAATGAGTATCGTAGCTGCTGCTACTCACTACTACCCCTGAGAGTAGATAACTCTTGGTATTTATGTAGTCCAGTAGAGTTCATATTAGTGTGTAGGTAATTCCCCACAACACCCCCTCCCCAGCTTTTTTGTCCATAAAAAGTGGTTAGAACCTCTTACATTTTGGGTTAATAATCAGCGAGTCGGTAAACTTTCATTTTCTGCCCGACCAACGTTGTTTGGATGCTGGTTGGGGTGGATCCAAGTCAAAAATCTCAAAGACAGAGATAATGTCAGTTGGTTCTTCTTCTACCAGGGGTGTTGCGTGTATCATCTAGGCGACGCCTCTTTAGTTGGTTCTGGTGGCGTTTATGTGTGTGTCATAAGCACTTAACAATGTATACTATATTGCCTATTTACTTGTCAATAGTGCCCATTTCCCAGAATGGCATGTTATTTTTGTAGTTTTTAAAGAAAACTTTTTCTCTGGGACTGAAATGTCTACTGGGTGCGCACACAGTTTTTCGTAGTTTAGTTTGCGTTGGCAGGCATTTATCTTCTGCATGAACATGGTTTCAGCTGGAGAGACAGCTGCTCTAGTGTTAGGGTTTGGTGTAATCCTATACACCTGTAAGAACCATTGAAGCGCTTCATCCATAGGTGTTCCTTGGGCTTTCTTGAAATCTCTTTTTAAGGTGTCCATGAAACACTCCACCTGCCCATTGGACTTGGGGTGGTACTAGGGAGTGGTGATGTGTTTTATTTGAAACACATCACAGAACTCCCTAAACTCAGTTGATGTAAATTGCATTCTATTGTTGCACAAGATGGTGTTCACTACACCGAATCGTGTAAACAGTTTGTGCAAAAAGTTGATTGTTGTTCCCATGATGGGTCTTCTACATTTCAGGATTTCGGGCCACTTGCTGTAAATATTTTTTTACAACCGCATAGTAGTGGTCCTTGAGAGGGACTGTGAAGTTAACATGAGTCCTCGACCAAGGTTGATCAGTCCTTGGCCAAGGCTTGAATGTAGTTTGGTGGCGTTTTGGCTGCTAAAGCGCACCCCTTACAGGTGTCTATCATTTCCACAATGTCTCTATCCATATTTTGCCAATATATGAATTTACGCATCAGACTCTTCATCCGATTTTTTCCTGGATGTTCTGAATGAAAATCTTATAGAATCCTTTTTTGTAAGTTCTTTGGTATTACAACTCTTTCACTGTATATGTATTTTATCTTGGACGCATCATAAATAATCATATAATTTTTACTAGCTAATAATTTTAAACTAAAAATTGTGTCAAGTTGTTAAAACATCAATTATCTATTTTTATCTCTACTGTAGACATTTTTCAACCTAGAATATAAAAGAAGTAAAACAGACTAGGTTATAATTTTTTTTTTTTAAGTAATTGTTTTATTGCATTTTAATTCTATGATATGTAACTAAACTTAATTTGGCACTGGGCCAGATGGTAGGAAAATTTTTATTGGATCAATTTTCTAACGGGAAAGATTGCTATGAAAATTGTTAAACATTTTCAGTATCATTTAAACAAGCAATAATTTGAAATAAGGACAAAAATACAGTTTACTAAATGCAAAATACATTTATTGATATGTGAACCTTGACCGCTTCATGTCAGATTGAGATGTGTGTAAGTGTGTCTGCATATGGGAAATAGCCTGTACTTATTTACTTGTAGTGAGCTGAAAGATTTGATGTTGCTGAAATGGGTTGTTGCCAGTTTTTGACCTGGCCGTCTGTACGCATATGCATTCCATGGAGTGCATTGTCTTGGGTGTTCATTCTCTTCAGGTGGCAGGATGAAATCTCCCTTCTTGGTCATTTTTGATGTAAAGTGCAAATGTAGTTGACAGCATAACTTCATACCTACTTAGTGATTTGAATTAAATGTTTGCACCAAGGAAAATGTGTGGTGATTTAAGGAGAAAGAAAAATGTATTTTTCAACCAATCATTTTTTAGTTTGCTGCAAAATAAACATTTAGGATTTTAGCTTTTTACTAGGTTTTGAATACTGACAACAGACATCAGTAAGAAAAATGCAACCCTCTTTGCCAGGAAGTAGACTCAAGGTTTTTCTATTGAACAATTGCAACATATCGCTCTGCTATGACAAAGCTTTTAAATTTTTAAGTTTATTTCAAACAGAAAAATAATCTGTCATGTTCATGATTTGTCATAATTTTCATGTCAAAGAAATGAACTTATAGTTAGCATCTGGGATTTTCTTTTTGACTAAACAACTTATGAATATCTGAACTTTCTTATAAATGGAACTTTGTCTGTGTGTGTGTGTGTGTGTGTGTGTATCTGTTACCTATAGACTCCGAAACGGCTGAACCGATTTTCTGGAAAATTTACACAGTTGTACTATAAGCGTCTGCGAGTGTTCTTAGCTAGGTTTTGTGTCAAGGTACCCCCGATAAATATTGAAAATCGATAATCGAAAAAATCGGGTTATAGAAGGAGTGGTACGATTTTGATCAAATTTGATACACTCATGGACAAAGACATAAGAAATGATATTCAGAAGTTTCAAGGTTGCAATTCTTATAATAGTGCAGAAAATTGATAATATATATATATATATATCGATACAAGGAAATCAAAATTTGACTTACATCCATTCATTTTTCTTTCAGTCTATGGTTTCGCTTTAACTGGAAACATTTTAATGTTTCGTGCGAATGTCCAAAGATTCTGAGCTCCAGGACCATGATTTAGTTTTAGAGCTTTCATTACACCCGAGCAACGCTGGGCTATGCTGCTAGTTATTTATATTTACATGCTAAAAATAAAAAAGACTTTAGTATCAACAACAAAAATATACCTTCTCTGGAGATGAGTCTATGGTGACTAGAAAGGTAGTAGTTAGTTTATTGAAATATATCCTTTCCTCTAATAGAGTGACAGAGAAACTCTCTCTCTTTTTCACATCCATGTAGAAAAGTTTGTTACTTAGCTGAGCATTTGCTTTTTCTTCACAATAATGCTTTCATGTAACTTTAAAGTCAACATGACTGAAATAACACAGCTCATCTAAGTGACAAACTTCTCTATATCAATTTTATTAACACTCATCCTTATCTTGATATTGAGCACTTTATGACAAAAGATCTGCTTGCTTAAAATGACTTTCTATCAGTAAATTACTGAAAAAAACAGCAATTTTGACACTAAACATTATTACAGTTTATCACTATATATATATATATATATATATATATATATATATATATATATATATTTGTGTATTTAGGCAACAAGGTAGGAAATTTTCTTTTAGGCATGTCAGATTAATAAATTGCAAACATTGTGTCTGCTTATCTTTAATAAAATCTGTTCGTACTCACAGATAATCTTTCACATATTATAATTGAAAGATGTAAGAAATGCACGGTAACTTTGAAAGTTGATTTTATTATTTATTTCTTGATGTTCCCAAGTACTTTCAATCTCCTTCCAAGATCATCTTTAGGGGTGTAAGTTGTGGTAACAAAAAATAGCCACAAAACTGTGATGCTAAAAATTACTGTGAATTTTCTTCTTGCTTCAAATGTAACGGCTGACAAATTGCTTAGTGTTCATTAGAACATGAAAATTATCCACGATGGAAGTTTTTATTTTGTAATGTCATGGTCATGCACATTTTAAAACATGAAAAACTGTTCTTTTTATAAACATTTTACAACATTACTACAGTATTCATAGCTGATTTGTTTAATTGACAACTTAAGTTTTTTAATGAATATTGCCTCGAAGATCTGTAGTTTGCATTTGTTGTTTTCTTGGTGTAGGATAGTTATTGTTCATTATTATTTTAGATTATGAATGTAGACAAGAATGTAGTTGTAGATGTCATCAAGAAATGAGTAATAAAATCAACTGTAAAAGTTACAGCACATTTCTTACCCGTGAGTTTGCAACGGATTTTATTAAAAATAAGCAGAAACAATGCTTGCAATTTATTTTATATATATATATATATATATATATATATATATATATATATATATATTAGAAAATTATGTATAAATTTTTATATGCCAAAACAATGTTAAGAAAATTAATTACAAAGTGGGAAAAATTGTGTCTCTCATTTTTCATCATTTGGGACTTCACTGGGCTAAAGTGATGACTATGTTAATGTAACTACACTGAGAAAAAAGAAAGGACACTGATCTAAACTTATTTATAAATGGAACTTTGTGTGTCTGTGTGTGTGTGTGTGTGTGTGTGTGTGTGTCTGTGTCTGTTACCTATAGACTCTGAAACGGCTGAACCGATTTTCTTGAAAATTTACACAGTTGTACTATAAGCGTCTGCGAGTGTTCTTAGCTAGGTTTTGTGTCGAGGTACCCCTGATAAATATCAAAAATTGATAATTGAAAAAATTGGGTTATAGAAGGAGTGGTCCGATTTTAATCAAATTTGATACACTCATAGACACAAACATAAGAAACAATATTCAGAAGTTTCAAAGTTGCAGTTCTTACAATAGTGCAGAAAATTGATAATATATATATATATATAAAAAAGGCAAGATGTTTGATTGTGTGTGTCTGTTTATCTGCCTGTATGTCTGTATTTTTTTCAGCCCCTTTATTTTAGTTTTTGCTTCAGGTTTGGCTCTAAGTAGGTATAATTGTAGTTCTTAGTCTCAGCCATGATACCATCTACTCAGAGGACTTATTTAGCCTTCAAAATTCAGTTTACGACGAAAAAAACTTATTTGATATCCAGGAAATCAAAATTTGACTTACATCCATTCATTTTTCTTTCAGTCTACGGTTTCGCTTTAACTGGAAACAACTATTGCTTTTTAGTCTTTCGTGCCAACGTCCAAAAAGTCTGAGCTCCAGGACTATGGATTAGTTTTAAAGCTTTCATTACACCCGAGCAACGCCGGGCTATACTGCTAGTATTTTATACATTTAAATTCAATTTTTTTTATAATATATGTTTTGGTGTATAGTCTAGCTAATATCATTCAATTTCTCTTAATATTTTTTATTATTTTTGTTATTAACTATCCCCCATTGTGGTAATAGATTTGTAAGTAAAATGTTGTAAGAACCTGGACATAAATTTCCTGTGGATAATCTACAATATTTTTACCTTCCTTGGCAGATCTATTATCACAATGTGAGATAGAAAAGCAATAAAATATGAATAAAAAGTAAAATAAACTAAATGAAATTGTCTAGAATATATACCCAAACATATAAAAAAGAATTTTAATGTAAAAGTTTAAATTTTCAGAGTCACCTTTCCTTCATGCACGTGTAATTACATTAATGTAAATGAAATCAAGTGTTGCATCTAACACTTGATCTAGTCAATAACACTTACTCACCCCACTTAAAAACTAACGCCAATCCTAGATACATCCATCCTAAATCTAATCACTTACCATCCATTATCAAGCACATACCCTCCTATATTGAATACAGAATAAGTAATAACTCTTCCAGTGAAGATATCTTTTATAAACACAGCCAATTTTATGTCACTGTCCTTAAAAAATAAAGGCTATAAATGCCCTGATATAAAATATATCAAACACAACAATAATAGCACTAATAATAGAAAAATCAACTAAATCAACAAATCGACCATTCGACCATACATAAAATACTGTTGTCATATCTGGTCAGGCGTCCCTGCTGTTCGTCTCAGAGTTCTCGACAGGTTCCAAAGGAGAATCTGTAATGTGATAGGTCCCAACCTGGCAGCTTGACTCCAGCCCCTTTATCATTGGTAGGATGTAGCTTCCTTCTGTCTCTTCTACAAATATTTTCATGGTTTCTGCTTCGAAGAACTTAGGTCACTGGTGCCCCCTCCACAATAATTTACTTGGGCAACCAGACTAGCATCAAGGTCCAACCTTTTACAGTTAGATCAACCAAATGCAAGTGACAATTCTACTCTAGCAGCTTCTTTTCTCATGCTTCCTGCCTCTGGAACTCTCTTCCATATACCTGCTTTCCTGATGGCTATAACCTCCAAGAATTTAAATGCAAAGTCAATTCCCATCTCTTATCCACTTAATTCTAGTCCTTTCCACATAACCCCATGTATCTTGTTCATTTTCTTTCTCTTTACCTTTGTAACTGCCTTCACCCCTGTTTTCATATCCTTCTCTTGCCCCTTCTCTTTCTCCTCCTGTAGCTGGTTCATCTTTGTCTTCACTCTTTTCCTGTCTAAAACTTTAACTCTCTTATATAGCCTCCTGCACATCAGTGACAGTACCACCTTGCTTGGGGTGAAATGATTAAAAAAAAGAAATAGAAAAATCATTTAGTATACACTCCCTTTTAACCAAATGGCATAAGTTAGCGCATTATAGCAGGGTATCTTATTTATTCTTTTTCTCTTCTCGTTGTAGTAGGATTCCGTTCTAGTGAAGAGTAATTGTATACCGTTGCAGGTTAACGGAATTTGGCCTTCTGGAAGATAACCCACTATAAGTCGTAAAATGATTATAAAATCGAGAAAGGCAATTTGAGTATAAAAATAACATTTATATATACACATTTCAATTAATGTTTTACAATTAAAAGAATACTTGAATACAAGTCCAATGGAGGTTAAATTGTTCATGACAAATAATAATGAGCTGAAAGAGATTAAAGGCTTAGGAGTGTGGAGGCATCTTGTAGGTAAAGATTGTTCATTTTGAAGTTGCCACTTCTAAGGTCAGTAAGTTGGTTTGTGTGGAATGTCTTTGAAGAGGTCACTCCTGACGTCAGTAAGTACTTTTGAGACAGGGAGGAAGGAAAGAGATAAGGGAGGCGAACATAGTAGCAGCTTGACTTAAGTCAAGGGGATATTAATTACACTCTTCTCCTCTCATTTTCCTCTCTGTCTGTCTGCCTTTTGTCTCGGTTTTTTATATCTGCTTTTTGGATCAGAAGCTTGTTTTGAATTTCACACTTGCATTTCATTCCAGGCTTCCCATTAGCTGGTAAATAAAATTTGCGTAGGCTCGCGAAATGGAAATTTGATATTTGATTAATTTTTATTTTTCAACTTGAATATCATTCGCTTTCTGGTTGTTATAGAGCAAACTTCCAGTCAGCTCGCTTTTGCTCGGTCGGTATCACCACAGCATAAAGTCCTCAAATGAGTTGAAAATCACTTTCCAAAAATAATCGCCTTAGCATGATTTTTAACAGAAATTTTTTAAAAATTAAGTTATAGCTGTATGGATAATCTTGAAAAAATCATCAAAAATAATAATAAAATTTTAAACCAGTATAACAACTCTGGAGTTAGAAGGTTACATGTTTATATCACATCAGGGTTACCAGTGATGATAGATGCAGTAGTGTATAATGACGAGGAAACGTGTGTATATTTTAACGACAAAGAATTTATTTACAAATTTACAGTTGTAATTGTCAATAGCTGATTTCAAGACAAGAAATCACACATTAAAAGTTTGTAGATTCAATAAACAGCCAAAGGAGAAAATGTTCATATTAAATTATCAGACACTAAGTAAATTTCCAAAATTCATTTTTTGCACAAAAATATTACAATTGAATTCAATATAAACAAAGGTTTCCAAAATGATTACAACAAATTGAAAGAATTCCTTTTTCACACAAAAGTATTGCAGTTGAATTCATTATAAAAGATGTATTTTTAGGTACTTAATTTTAACTGTAGAATAGAGGTCTTGAAATCTTCAGTTGTCATTAGAAGCTGATAATAAATCAGTGTAACTGGCGATATTCAGAAGTATGGTCTCCACTTTTCCCTCTCTCCTGTTTTTTTTTTTTTTACTCCAACTCCCATTAACATGCATGTTAATAAATAGACCAGTCAGGTCACATTGCCAGATCAAACACAAATCACTTTTTTCATTGTTTAGAAAATTAATTCATACTTGCTCTCAAAATTTTTCTTTATATTTTCTTGGCACTGAGGCAATCTTTTTTTTTATTGGTCAAAATAGATTTTCACACTTTGCAAGTTTGCAAACTGTGAAGAAAACAAAGTTATTTTTATTTCAAATTCCCCACACAACCTAAGTAATCAACACCATTCTAAAAAAATTAAGGATAATAATACCAATACCTACAATTGTTTAAAACAGACTGAGTGCGCATTACTAAAGAGATGTCTAACTCTATAGTCTACCAATGCACGATTTCTACCATAGAAAATCCAACAGTTAAAAGATTTTACATCGGAAGCACCAAGAATCTATTTAAAACTCATTGGTATCAGCACATTTTACTTTTAATAATAAAGTGTACTGCAAAAACACGTCACTTTCCATATACTATTAGCAATTAAAAGAAGTCAATAAAACCCTTTCCGTAAAATGAAAAATATTAAAAAAAACTAGAACTTGTAAATGTTTACATGAGTCATATTTTCTGTGTTTACAGGAAAAATTTTGAATTATTAAATTCCTTAAATTAAACCTGTTAAACAAACACAACGAACTTTCATCTACCGTCATCATCTTATGTATACCCTAGAGTATAGTTAATATATTTTCTGCTATAATATAACCCACATCTATTGAACAGGTGAAGAGGCTCATCCCTTGTTTCCTGTTTAGGATGCGGTTTCCGGTTTTCTCTTTTTCAATTTTTTCACTCTTTTCCTTTTTTATTTTTTATTTTTATTTTATTTTTATTTTTTTTTTCAATTGGAGTAGATAGACTAAACTATCGCCCGGTTCACACTCCACCCACATCTATTGAACAGGTGAAGAGGCTCATCCCTTGTTTCCTGTTTAGGATGCGGTTTCCGGTTTTCTCTTTTCCAATCTTTTCACTCTTTTCCTTTTTTATTTTTATTTTTATTTTATTTTTTTTATCAATTGGAGTAGATAGACTAAACTATCGCCCGGTTCACACTCCACCCACATCTATTGAACAGGTGAAGAGGCTCATCCCTTGTTTCCTGTTTAGGATGTGGTTTCCAGCTTTCTCTTTTCCATTCTTTTTACCCTTACATAGCCCCCTGCGCATCAGTGGCGTTACCGCCTTGCTTGGGGTGATATGATTAAAAAAAAAAAAAAAAAACTAGATTTCACAATCCAACTCCTACCCTATGCATCAATGTATAAGATTCTTCCATCTTCTGATAATTACTTTGTTTCAATTAACTGATATATAGCCTACTATGTTGTCTACATATATTTGACATGCATTATGTTTCAATATATTCCCATTTTTAATATACCTATAACGCGTCTTTTAAGGAAAAAAGCATAATAATATTAATAAATAACTTTGTAACCATTTCACAAGCACATTCGATACAATTGCTGACTTGTCATAATCCAATTATATACACTCAAATCTAAACTTATTTATAAATGGAACTTTGTGTGTGTGTGTGTCTGTGTGTGTCCGTTACCTATAAACTCTGAAGCAGCTGAACCGATTTTCTTGAAAATTTACACAGTTGTACTATAAGCATTTGTGAGTGTTCTTAGCTAGGTTTTGTGTTGAGGTACCCCCGATAAATATCGAAAATCGATAATCGAAAAAATCAGGTTATAGAAGGAGTGGTTCGATTTTAATCAAATTTGATACACTCATAGACAAAGACATAAGAAATGATATTCAGAAGTTTCAAGGTTGCAGTTCTTACAGTAGTGCAGAAAATTGATAATATATATATGTAAAAGGCAAGATGTTTCTCTGTGTGTCTGTTTATCTGTCTGTATTTCCTTTATACAAATCCACAATTTTTATCCAATTCTCACCAAACCTCACACAAATATTCTTTAGGCTGAGTCTGAGCTCCAGGACCATGGATTAGTTTTAAAGCTTTCATTACACCCGAGCAATGCTGGGCTATACTGCTAGTATTTCATAAACTGACACCAAAAACATCGAGCTTTCAATGACATCTTAATTCTTTCCTTCACTTCTGCTCTATTAACTCATTCCTCTACCCATCAGTGACCTACTTTCTATTGGTTAATCTAGTACAACCCTTTGAATTCCACCCCTTCTCTTTCATTGAATGGATATGGTAATCAATGTGTTGTTTCTAAATTTTTAAATTTCTGTATATATATTAATTCCTAACAGTAAAATATTTCACTGCCTGATGAGGTACTAACAAGTAGTACCAAAACATGACAGCTCTTGTGTTGCAATAGACTGTTTTATTATAAATATTTATAATAAAAATATGAGTATAAATATTCCTCTACTAAATATCGAGCACTCTTCAAAAAAGTAAATATTATGAAGCGTGGACTGTTAACCCATTTGTTTGTACTACTTCTATATATATATATATATATATATATTATTGTCATCTGCAGACAGATCTGTTTCACTCTATCACAGCTCATCAGTACGGTTAGACTCTGATTGCTACACAACCCAGGCTAAAAACCCGACCGATATGGCGTCAGTGGGCGACTCTACCCCTGGGCCACGGGGCGTTCAGTGGAAGAAGGCAGTTTTTTTTTAGCACATATCATATTACGCACACAATAGCTAGAGTGCTCAAATTTCATTTTTACTTAAATGAGCAATGCGTACACGTTAGAGTGGCTACTGTTTTTCGAAGTCCACCTTTCTTCTAGAGTACTCAATCAGGGTGTGAGAGCATAATTATTGTCATCTGCAGACAGATCTGTTTCACTGTATCACAGCTCATCAGTACAGTTAGACTCCGATTGCTACACAACCCAGGCTCGAAACCTGACCGATATGGCGTCAGTCGGCGACTCTTACTTCCACAGGTAATTACATTACCTATTTTGCATCCTACTAACAATGAAGGAAAAAAAGATTAAAAATATAAAATATAAATAATGAATGCACTTCATTGTATGTAAATTAACTATATTTATCTCCCCACTGTTATAGTATGATATTCAAAAATGTTTTCTCATATTTACACCATAGACACCCCCCCTACTTGTATTGAGCTTAATCCCATAATCTTCATATATAAGAGAATATGGATGCAGATATATATTGTCTTGTGTTTTACCATTTTTTTCATCATCAGAACAGTTTACTACATAAGGATGTTTTTACCATTTTTTCATCATCAGAACAGTTTACTACATAAGGATGTATGAATTTCCTATCTCTTCTGCTGATATATTAGGTTGTCCCAAAAGTTTGTAAACACTTGCAAAATGGGTCTATCTGGTCCAGCACAATCGAGACAAGCAATGGGTTCAGAAAGAGCAAGAGAGACTGTTGGTTCCAAAACAAAATCCATTCGGCAAGAAAGTCATGTTGTGCGTTTGGTGGAACTTTGAAGGAATCGTGCATTTTGAGTTGGTTCCGAATGATTGTGCCATCAGTGCTGAACTTTACTGTCAGCAACTTGAGCAGATCTACGAAAAGTTGAAGCAAAAGTACCTGGCTCTGATCAACCGAGAGCGCACTTTGATGCAGCAGGACAATGCCAAGCCACACACCCCCAGGAAGACCAAAGACAAGTTTGAAGAGCTGGACAACGTTGAGGTTCTGCCACATCCAGCCTACAGTCCTGAATGTGCTCTATCAGATTACGGCCTTTTTTGCTCAATGCAACACTTTCTGAAGGGCCGCTGATTTAACTTGTTTGATGAAGTCGAGGAAGCGTGTCAAGAATTCGAAGCCAGCTGAATGGTACTTTGACCAGATCCAAAAGTTTGCAGATTGATGGCAGAAAGTCTTGGAAAATGATGGTCTTTATTTTGAGCAATAATTTTTGTTGTTTTTGCAAGTAAAATTTCAATTTTTTGCAAGTGTTTTCTGGTAACCTTAGATTACTTGGCGAGTAAAATTTCAGTTTTTTGCAAGTGTTTACGAACTTTTGGGACAATCTAATAGAAAAACAAACTTAATATAATGACTTAGATAAATAAACTTTTAAAATGTTTACATCTATGATAATCATAAAAATTAGTTTAATTTATTATAATTGTTTTTATTTATAGCATATAGCATCCTATCTTTGGTAGCTTTTCACTATCCCTTCCACTCCTTGTTTTGCCAACCACAGACTCATTAGGTAGGTTACTTGCTGTTCCCATCTTGCCTTCAATATGTCATGTGGGTATTAATTTTTCTAAACCCTCTTTCCTCATTATGTGCTTTAGAAATGTGAACTGTTTCATTCTGATTTAAGTATACATCCTTCTTGTTTCCATTTTTCTTAAAACTTCCTTGTTGCTTACATGCTCTATCCATGGTATTCCTTAGCATTCTTCTGTGAAATAACATCTCTTTTGCCTCAAGTCTCTTCTTCATGCGATGAAATTGTCCTGCATGCACTGCTATATAGGAGGACAGATCTTACATAACAGTTTAACACTCTTTTCTTTGTTTCTAATTAAATATTCCTGTTCTTCAATACTTTGCTTAGCTTTTGGAAAGCATGTTTTGCTATTGCTAGGAAACTTCAGATTTTGTTGTCAGATTTTCTATCCTCTATTGAAACACTTCCCAAATATTAAAATTTTTGTATTTGCTTGATTTTGATATCTCAAATTTATTGTTTATATATTGGCCTGTTTCTCTTGTTGACAACCATACATTCTGCTTTCTTATAATTGATAGTTGTTCCTTTACTATCTTGTCTATGAGTTCCTGCAGTTTATTTTCTATGCTTGTCATATTATCTGTGTACTAGCAGTAAAGCCCGGCATTGCTCGGGTGTAATGAAAGCTTTAAAACTAATCCCTGGTCCTGGAGCTCAGACTCTTTGGACATTGGCACGAAAGACTAAAAAGCAATAGTTGTTTCCAGTTAAAGCGAAACCGTAGACTGAAAGAAAAATAAATGGATATAAGTCAAATTTTGATTTCCTGTTATCGATATCAAATTTTCTGCACTATTGTAAGAACTGCAATCTTGAAACTACTGAATATTGTTTCTTATGTCTTTGACTATGAGTGTATCAAATTTGATTAAAACCGTAGACTGAAAGAAAAATAAATGGATATAAGTCAAATTTTGATTTCCTGCTATCGATATCAAATTTTCTGCACTATTGTAAGAACTGCAACTTTGAAACTTCTGAATATTGTTTCTTATGTCTTTGACTATGAGTGTATCAAATTTGATTAAAATCGGACCACTCCTTCTATAACCCGATTTTTTTTATTATTGATTTTCGATATTTATCGGGAGTACCTCGACACAAAACCTAGCTAAGAACACTCGCAGACGCTTATAGCACAACTGTGTAATTTTCAAGAAAATCGGTTCAGCAGTTTTGGAGTCTATAGATAATGGATACAAGCACACACAGACAAAGTTTCATTTATAAATAAGTTTAGATAAACACAACTGCAAAATTACTTAAATGTTACTGTAATTTCTTTTGAGGGGTTGGGTAAACTATTAGTGAAATATCAAATGTAAATGGTGGCTGGTAAGAGTCATACATGTCAACAAATATGGCAATGATTGATAAGAGAATAAAAGAAGTTTATAGTTTTTCTTTTGTATAGAATGTCATGTTGAACTTTTGTATTTGGTTCAGTGAGAAACAGTATTGCTAGACAACATTCCTCATTAATTATTCTTTCCCATGTGCTTTAAATGTGTGATTCACTCAAATTGTGAATTTAGTAAATTGTTTGAATGAACCAATTATAAATCATAATTGCAAAGATTTTAACAAATTTTAGCCACTGACACAAGAAAACAATTTTATATTACTGTCAGTATTTAGCGCCATAGAAATGTGCATTAACAAGCATTGTTATTCTAGTAAATCAAGTTTTTAATTACTAATTTGTTAATCTTTTGTTAAAAGATGCAGCTAAAATTTTATGCTAAAGTAAACCTTAAAAGATATCCAATTTACAGTTCTTTAATTCATTTTCAAACCACAGCCAGGTTTTCACACATTCAGTTGAGTGGTTTATAATTTACAGTTCAAATATTGGTTCGAAACCAACTCAGCTGCAACATAAACTAATGATAGCAGCATTTAAAATTTGCTGATAAAAGGAAGTTGCTAGATTAGAGCGGTACAGCTGTAATTATATTTGAATATGATTTTTGTTAATTAAGAAATATGAAGCTCTCTGTATGTTAGTGTATGTTACATTTTAACAAGTTTTTTTCCAAAAAGAAAGTGATAAATTCAATATGATATAGAATGCTATATTTGCTCATTTAGAATATAACCTATTTTTATTTCTGGAAAAGCAATAATTTTCTTTTAATTATATAAGAAGATTTTAAGCTGTTTTTTGCCCTGTTGGCAGGGCTTCAGAATACACTGACTGCACCTCTTCAGGAGGGAAGAATCCCCAAGGAGATCACCTGTTTGTCATGGGTAGCAACCCATAATGCTCAAGAACAGGATCCTGGTGGTTGAGGGTTTTGGGTGTTGGGATATCAATATACTCCTAAACTCCAACACACCACTTTGGCTTCCATTTGAGTTAGATGAATTTTTTCGAGAGGTCTGATCCAATCAACTGGTTGGTCATGTCAAGTCATAAGTCAGACTAACAACACAAATAAAATTCACTTACATTTACAATATCAAACATTAAACTGACTTAGTAAGCAGTGGCTGTAGAGTCAACCAGACTGGAAACAAAGAAATGTGGCTGTTTTAACCTCTGAGGAAAGCCCATACATGGGTGGAGAATCCCAGATATAACAGGTGCTTGGAACTCTTTCCATGTTTGAGTATACCAGTCATGTAGTCCTGGAGGAATGAGAGAAATGGTATTTTCCTCATATGTGTATGGGGAGCATGGCTGAAGAATAATAATAATAATAATAATAAAGTATGGGCTCCTACCCACCATTAGCATGGAACAGGCTAGCCTCTCTGAGAGTAAAACACTACACCTCCTTGGCCTTACACTCTCAGCGGACCTCAAGTGGAACGACTATATCGAATCCATTGCTAAATCAGCTGCTAAGAAGGTTGGTTCACTGTGCAGGGCCAGGAAGTTTTTCCCATCTGAGTCCATCCTGTACATATATAAATCTACCATCCGCCCATGTATTAAATACTACTGCCACATTTGGTCGGGTGCCCCTGGTATTCACCTTGGGATTCTTGACAAAATCCAACGGAGAATCTGCAATGTGATTGATAGCAACTTGACAGCTCGGCTGCAGTCGCTCTTTCACCGGTGTGACATGGCTTCCCTGTGCCTCTTCTATAAATACTTTCATGGCTTCTGCTCCAATGAACTTAGATCACTGGTGCCCCCTAAGTATGAATTTACATGAGCTACTAGATTAACACCTAGGTCCCACCCTTTTACAGTGAAATCAATAAAATATAACTGCAATTTCTACTCTAACAGCTTCTTTTAACGCACTTCCCACCTGTGCAATTCCCTTCCATATACTTGCTTCCCCAACAGCTACAATCTCCAGGAATTTAAATGTAAGGTCAATAGACATCTCCTATCACACTAACTCACATCCATTCTCACAAGCTCTTTTTCCATCTACTCCACCCACATCCTTGGTATCCTCATCCATCTATTACCCTCCTCCTGACATTTCCTATAATTAACCCCTCTTTCTCATCACTTTCTCCTATGTAAACCCCTGCACAACAGTGGCAGTAGAATACCTTGCTAGGAGTGAGATAATTAAAAATAAAAAATATATCCAAGAAACTACACATTGATATAGACACAGAAAATCAATCAAAGGAAAAAGATTTGAAATTCATAATAATAGAACCAATAGAAGACAAAAAAATTAGTGAAGTTGTCACCTTTTGTAATAGTAAAAATTTTAGCATCTTGGATAACGCAAAAACAGTGAAAAAAAACTACAAATAATATGTATGGCTAATAAATAATCTGTTAGTGATAAAAGTCAAAGGAAAACATGATGCTAAAACTCTACTAAGTATGACCAAATTTCATGATATAAAGGTAAAAGTCTACCCAAACTAATTTTTAAATTCCTTCAGAGGTATGGTTAGAAGCACTGAATTCTCATTGTGTACACTGGAGAAAATTAAGAACACTAATTCTATAAAAAAAAACATTACAGACATAAAAAAAATATCCATTAAAAAAAAATGTGATAGAATTATAGACACCAACACTTAGTATCATTAGTTTTGATACACCATAAACACCAAATAACTAAAAATCGGTTATATAGTTTCCAACATAGAAACTTTCCAAACCTATTAAGACGCTTCAACTTCCAAAGATATAGACATAGTAAGAACAAATGTACAAGGAAGGCGGTACGTAGAAAATGATCACATGCGGAAATAAAACCAAATACTCTAATAGTCAAAAATTCATGGGAAACTTCCAGAGACTGCAAAACCTGGAAAAAAGAAAAAGATATACTAAAAATTAAAAACACCAAAAATAATTCCCTTCTCAGAAGTAAGGAAAAGCATTGAAATAAACTTCAATGCACCTTTATATGCAAAAATTACCCGAGCAACATCAAGTCATACCAATGAAAATCTAATATCTAACAAATTACCTGAAACACAAAAACTAATATTTTTAATTCAAGAATTAGAAAACATGCTGAAAACACTAAAACCAATTGTAAACTTGGAAGCAAGCCATAACATGGAAACAAACTATCCACAAACAATTCACAAAATTTGCTGACAACAACCTTTTAACAAAAAAACAAAATTCTTAAATGAAAATTTCCACTAACTTAAAACTAACAGAACAAAATCCAATGAAACCTCTATACAAAACAAAAATGAAATCCAAAAAATAGAAGAAACAGAATTAAAAGCAAATAAACAGGATGACAATCCACATAAATATATTTTTAAAACATGGAAAGAACCCAATTAATCAAGAATATACAAATACATGACAAAGAACAGGTTCACAAACAAGGAAAACAAACAGTATAGAAAGTATATGATAATAAGTAACTACAAACGATAACCATAGTCATCCTTAAGATCCACTCAATAAAATAAAATAATTACCATTCAAATGGTCAAATGGAACACAATCATACAATGGAACTGTAGAGGTATTAAACCAAATTATGGGGAAAATCAAACAACTTCTTACAGATTACAATCCAAATATAATAGTATACTTGCAGGAAAACTTTTGCAAAGAAAATGGCATCTTTAAAGGAGATGTCAAAATAAATGTATCAACAATAAAGAATAGGCCAAGTGTGGGGTACTTCAATATTGGTGAAAAAAATCAATACCCCATGAAGAACTACAATTAACCCCAAATCTCCAGGCCATTTTAATTCATTAAACAATAACCATATATTCAATTTATATTCTTCATAAACACAAACTGAATAAGACTGAAATAGAAGGGTTAATTGGCCAACTTACCACTCCCTTTCTACCAATGAAAGAGTTTAATGTATACAGCAAAATGTGAGGCTGTAAGAAATCCAATAAGACTAGTAAAACTATGCAATTTCTACTAGAACCATCTGATATATGTATCCTTAATAACCAAATGCACATATACCTACACCCAAATACCAAATCAACATCAGCTATTGATCTAATCATATGCTCCCCATCAATTTTTATAAACTTTTCAAAATGTCAGCTAAACAAAGCTAACTGGTTAAAATTCAATGAACCTTGCTTATCCCAAATAAACATGGAAATTCTCAATGAACCAAATCAACATGGAAATTCTCAATGTACCAGACAACAGTCTCCTTTACAAACATACTAACACAAATAGTAAGAAAAACAATACCAAATCTTCCTTTAAACCACATACTAAATCAAAACCCTGGTTTACAGCAGAATGTAAAGCGGTTAAAACTAGGAAAAAAATGCAAAAGATATTCTTACATAACCCAATGACAATCAACCTACAAAACTACAAGTAAGCTCGAGCAAAAAGCACATTATACAGTTAAAAATTAAAAGTGAACCTTGGTAAAACTACATTTCCAGATTAAACAATGAAATACCAATAAATAAAAATAATGAAAAAACATCACAAGCTGCAACTGTCCACTTAACAAAAATAAATGTAAATAAATGCCCTGGAAAAAAGAAATAGCTAACCTAATAGCAACAGAATTTTAAAGAAAGTCCTCAACAAATCACTACACTGGAGAGAAGCAATTTCTTACCAAAGTGAATTCCGTAAAAAAACAAAGAACCAATGATCAGCTAGTTTGTCTAGAATCCTTTATTCATGATGGATTTTTGAGGTCATCATGTGGTATCAATATTCTTTGATCTTGAAAAACCCTATGATACCACTTGGAAATATGGTATTTTAAAAGACATGCACAAAATGAGAATAAAAGGAAGAGTGACCATATTCATCCAAAACTTCCTATCAAACCAACATTCAAAGTATGAAATAGAAACACATCAGACATATACAAGCAGGAGGTAGGAATGTCTCAAGATAGCATTTTATCAGTTATGTTATTTATTCTCAAAATAAATATTAGGACTTTGCATAAGTTCTTGCTGTTTTCCAGATGGCATTCCCAGATGTGCATGTAGTTTTAGATGGTAATGCATCTATAAGGAAATATTATAAGCAAGCTTGAAATTCAGTGTATGTCACTTTGCCAAAGTGTAAATAACTTTGTTTTTTTATAGTTTTAAACATGTCAACTTTTGTGCCAGAGAAAGTGTATTTGTGGAGAATTTTACTGCACTACTTTATTCAAAAGAACTCTGTAGCTGAAGTACACAGAATTCTTGGTGAGACTTATGATGACTATTATCTGTTGGAAACAACATGCAGAGATTGGTTTAGATGCTTTGAAAATAATGATTTTGATGTTGAAGATAAAGAACACTCTGACACACTGAAAAGTTTGAAGACAAAAATTGGAGGCATTATTTTAAGAGGATTTATGTCAGGTGCAAGCAAAATCATGAGGAGTTAATCACAACAGTTTCAAAATCTTTGAAAACATTAAGAATGATTCAAAAGCAAGGAACTTGGGTACCATGAATTGAAGCCAAGAGACATCAAACAGCATTTTTTAATGTGTGAACAGCTTCTTTTTTGCATCATATCATAACCAGTGATGAAAAGCCTGGCTATACATCAACATAGGCAGCAAAGCCAAATGTCCATGGTTTGAAGCTTCTGCTCTGCATTTGGTGGGATCAGCTGGGTGTAGTTTATTATGAGCTGCTCAAACTGACCAAAATCCTCACAGGAGATCACTATCAACTACAATTGAGGCATATGAGCCAAGCATTGAAAAGAAAAACAGGTGTTATATGAGCAGAGACATGACAAAGTGATTTTGCAACAGGACAACACTAGGCCACATGTTGCAAAATGAGTAAAAACCTACTTATAAATGCTTAAATGGGAAGTCCTACCCACCCAATATATCCACCAGACATTGCCATATCCAATTAGTTACTGCTGAATAGTTAATTATCACTAGGTGCCCTATACAAAATTCAACATTAAAAAACCTGATAAGTGCTGACATGTAATAAACATTATTATATGTATGAACAATTTAAATAGTAAATTTTTATTTATATTTATTTCATAAATCCTGTCTGTGATATCACAAGTTCTGTAAAGAAGCAATAATAATAAGGTTAAATATAAATAATAAAGATTAAAGTTACATACGACATATACTGCAGCAAGAAACTTTCATGCTTGAATGAGATATATATATATAGAGAGAGAGAGAGAGAGAAACTGAGCAGCAATAACCTTCCAAAAAACTGCTTCATTTTGTTTTTTTTAAAAATGAATTAAAAACAAGTTTGTTTTATTGAATTTCTTTTTTTTGTTTTTATAATCATATTGCCCCAAGCAAGGAATTTTATTGCCACTGTTTTGCAAGGGGTTACATAGGAGGAAAGTTATGAGAGAGTGACAGATTATAGGGGGTATCAGGATGTGGGTAAGAGAATGATTAGAATAATGATGAGAGTGGAGTGAACGAAGAAGGGAGCATGAGAGAGAAAGGATGCAGGTTAGTGAGATAGGAGATGACTATTGCCCCAAGCAAGGCATTTTACTGCTACTGTTTTGCAGGGGGTTTACATAGGAGGAAAGTTATTAGAAAGAGTAACAGGTTATAGGGGGTGTCAGGGTGTTGGTAAGAGAAGGAAGAGAATACTGATGAGAATGGAGTAGATGTAGAAAGAAGCATGAGAGAGAGGATGCAAGTTAGTGAGATAGGAGATAACTATTGCTCCAAGCAAGGCATTTTACTGCTACTGTTTTGTAGGGGGTTACATAGGAAGAAAGTTATGAGAAAGTGTGACAGGTTATAGGGGGTGTCAGGAAGTGGGTAAGAGAATGATGAGAATAGTGATGAGAGTGGAGTGGACGGAGAAAGGAGCATGAGAGGGGATGCAGATTAGTGAGATAGGAGATGACTATTGACTTTACATTTAAATTTTTGGAACTTGAAGCTGTTGGGGAAGCAAGTAAATGGAAGGGAATTCCACAGGTGGGAAGTGCAAGAAAAGAAGCTGATAGAGTAGAAGTTGCGGTTATATTTTATTGGTTTTCCAGTAAAAGGGTGGGACCTAGTTGCTAGTCTAGTGGCTCAATTTACTTTATTAAAAGAAAATTATTTACAATCTACTTTATTAAAAATAATTAAAAACAAAAATTGGTTCATATTTTATATAATGCCTTTTTGAAAAAATATTCACTAATTAAAATTTTAATCCTTAATAAATTACTTTTATTTGGTTATAAAAAAAAGTTATGTTTAATGTCCTGATGTTGCACTATTTTCTGGCACTGAAAGAAAGGAATGAAGTTGCTTGGATAGACTGGTTGATACACTGAACAAAAAAATGTAATTGAATATTTTTTCCTTCTTCCTCTGTTAGAGGTGTGAGGGCAGAGAGCAGTCAAGGTTAGGTGAAGGCGTATTCAAAAAAAGACCACCCAAGAAAAATTGATGGATAAATTTACAGTCATCAAAAACAAACAACCACTTGAGATAAAACTTTTACAACTCTTGGTACAGGGGGAACTGCTGACCACAAAATTTCGTCAAAAAGATAAAATTCAGAATGGTTTCTTCTCACTGAAATCAGGATGGTGAAAAAGTGAGTCTCTTTATTATTGTCAAAGTTTAACAACCACTGATAAAATGACAGCTGACTAGGGTTTGATTTGAAACAGAATCTTTCCCCTTGCAAATGGAATTGTTGAAAGAATTTTGTGATTCTTAAAGACAGGCCACCCCTGGACAGAAACAGGGGTGGGATTCTCAGAAATAAAGTTTCTTTTTCTTTTTTTTTTTCACTCTCTCTCTCTCCCTTGTGTTTTTTTTTTCTTTAAGGAATTTTATTATGCTGATAATTAATAAAAAAAAACATGCTGTTTTTTGGCCTAAGCAGATAATGTTTTTTTTTTATTGATTTGGAAAAATAAACCTACATTAGTGAAATTCTGAAGAGAGAGAGCTTCCCACACCCCTGTAAAGCAATTTTGAGAAGTGTCAATTGTAGAAAGGATGGGTACCACCAACCTGTCAAGCGAAATTTTTTTTATTGGTTGTAAATAGCTGAAGTAGCCAGCATAGTGATGGTAACCATGAAGGGAGGGATCCAGATGGCATTTCAGGAAAATTCAGAAAAGTTTTCCACGCCCTTAAAGTGCAATAGTGAGAGGCACTCACACAAGAGAGAAGACAAGGTTGATCAGGTGACCAAAAGGGTGATCCCTGATTGGTCATTTGGAAATGCATACCCAGAGTGCATCACATCCACCTCCCACTAAATGTGAGGCTCGATTTAAGCAAGAATCGGTGGGTTTTCAGAGAGTCTTAGTTTGAATTCCAGTCCGATATGAGTTGAGTTAAGATGAGATGTGTTGTCATGTGATTGCCTACCTCAGGAAAATCTTTGACTTTGGTCTTGTTAGACCAACCTACTTAGATAAAATGTTACATCCTATAGAAGCCATTATAATTGTTTGCATGCAGATATATATATATATATATATATATATATATTGATATAGATAGGTGTGAGTTTGTAACCCTGGGTTTCATGCTCTTGCGATTGTCTGACGATTACAGGAGCGTGAAGCCCAGGGTTGAAAACTCACACCTATCTATATGAATATGTCAGCTATATAACCGATATTAAGCACTTTTAAATAAGTACCGCACATATATAATATATAAATAATATAATATATATAACAAATTGCATATATATATATATATATATATATATATATATATATATTTACATTGCATTTGACTACATGGTTTTGTTGCCATTTCGTGCTATCCTGCGGTGTGACGTCATAAATTTAAGAACTGCGTTTATTATTTTTGGTAACTATTGCCGTTGCCAAGCTGAGTTTTATGTCAACACAAAATAAAACTGTCGGTGATGGTGGATGTTATAATATTTCAGTATAAACAACCTTTCTGAAGATGGCTCATGTGAGCCGAAAGCTTAGAAGCAAATCAATAAATAATTGTTCAAATGTTGGAGAATTTTTGTCTTTGTTTTTGACTGAAATTAAAGCAAAAATATGACGTTTGGAACGGCTCATGATTGGACATCATAGACATTCATTGTCTCTTATATTTAACAGCATATGTTTAGAAAATTACTTGCTGCCTCGATACACTATATATATATATATATATATATATATATATATATTTAGTGAAGATTGGTTCACTGTTGTGTCCCGATCTCACTCATTTTTCCATCTTAAGGTGCTGGAGGCTTTATATATTGGGTCCAAGCAAACCTGCACTTTGCAAACAGCGTGAGTTGTTGGGACTCATTATTATTAACTTCTAGCTCCTTGCATTCACAATTTTTTTTCCCCCCCAAATCATTTTCCATGAATCACTTTATTTTAATTCCAATTAAAATCTCCTGTAGAGGCCTGATGACCGTAAGCAAAACTGGTTGCTTCATTTTTAATACCATTTCATAATGTGTAACATCAAACTAAACACTTTTATTTCTTTAATTAAATTCTGTACTTACAAAAACATTTTCAAATTTATATATATATACTGTTAAATATAAGATATGATGAATGTCTATTATGTTTAATCATGGGCCGTTCTAAACGTCATATTTTGGCTTTAATTTCAGTTGAAAGTAGGGACAAGGATTCTACAACATTTGGATAATCTTTTATTAAGTTGGAGGCCATGTACATTAAATTTAAACAACCCACACTTAATAAAATCAAGTTTAAATCTGGTCATAGCACATTACATTGCATTTAAATATATGGTTCTGTTATCATTTTGAGCTCTCACATGGTGTGATGTCATAGAACCGCATTACAAACTTGCGAACTGCGTTTGCTATTTTTGGTAACTGTTGCCATTGCTTAGCGAAGTTTTATGTCAATACAAGATAAAATCATCAGTAATGGTGGATGTTTTTGTATTTACATCCTTATAACCTCTCTGAAGATGGCTCATGTGAGCCGAAAGCTTAGAACCAACTTACAATTATTGGCAACCAGTCTACCACAGAAAGTAAAAGAAACCTACTGTGTGAAAATCTTCTGCCCAGTCGATTATGTCTCTTTTGAGACATGATCACCCGAGTATGTATATATGTATTACATATGGTACTGACTGAAATGTTGTCTTAACTCTGACAACCTCTCTCTTTGCAATGTCACATGTTGTCTACACTCTCATGATCATTGTTTAACGTCCATTTCTATGCTATCATGGGTTGGACGGGGTTTTCTTGATAACTCTGTAATTGAACCTTCATGAAATATTGAAGCGAGTTTGCAGCTTACTAATGCCATCTGTTTAGGAGACTGGAAACTCAGCACTTTTCTCAAGTCACCATCTCTCGGAAGATTACCTATAATGGTCAGAGAATTCAGATATTCTATAGAGTATGTGTAGAGGTTTTTATTTCAGAGATTTGCTATCCAAAATAAAGACTTTTACCCAATCTAACTTTTTCTTTTTCTCTTAAATGACCCCAGTTTGGAGGTCAACTATTTACCCATAGCTGGGACCCTAACAGATGCATCCTGGGCAAAAAAGCAATGAAAGATAAAATAGCAAAAATCAAAATTCCTTATACTGATTTTAAAGCTGTAGTGAAGAGAATAATTTTTAAAAAGTGGCAAAATTACTGGAATAGATACACTAACAACAAACTCCAAAGCATAAAACCCAGTATTAGAGAATGGAACATTCAATACAGAAATAGAAGAGAACAGGTTTTGCTGACCCGCCTTCACATAGGCCATACCTACATCACACACCATCATTTACTGGAGGGCACAGAATCCCCAATATGTACCAGCTGTCAAAAAAGATTAAGTGTCAAACATATACTTTTAGAGTGTACAAACTTAAATAGAGTGCAAAAGAAGTATTAGCAAACAAGTAGCTTGAAAAAACTATTTATAGAAACAAGACCAAGCAGGATACTCGAATTCTTAAAAGAAATCGGAATGTACTCAAAAATATGACTGGTTGAATACTATCTCACACACAAATAGATATATGTATTTCTACCAACTTGCTATATATTCCAAAACTTGATTCTACCAAATGTGTGTTTGCAAATCTTGTATACATAATACATATACATATAATGTATGTAGGCTGGGTTTGGCTTCAGATAACCCATGGTGGTTTGTATGCCATAAAATCTAAACAGCCAAATTAAATATATACATTTTTATAAAATATTAATTTAAAATTTGTTATATATATTAATTTGTTAAATGTATGAATTTGTCTAAATATATGAATCTGTTATATATATTAATTTGTTAAATATACAAACTTCTTGAAATTTTTCTTAACTTTTTGTTCGATTTTTAATAATTTGATTTGGTGTTAAATGACCTGAGTTGATACGCCGTAAAACAAAACAAACAAAAAAACAAAGCACCCTGGGTGAGGGTGGACCTGGGAACAACAGCAACTAAAAAGTGGTCTCACGCTCCTCTAAACCTTCTGATTAGAGGCCTTGCTGCTGGATGTAGTTTATCATCATACCCAGAAGTCTGGCAATTTATATTTTAACATTACATCTCAAAATCAAATATCTGTGTCTTCTGTAAGTGACATCATGTGCAGAACAGTTTCACAGATTATGACATCACCATAAAAAAAGTATATAAATGTTTTATCTCTATTTTAATTATTTTATTTGCAAATCAGATGTATTCTATTCATTTTAAAATGCTGTTTCCTGTGGGGAAATATATTTAATCTGGATTTCTCTTTCAAGATGTGTCTATGTTTCTGAGATGAGGTATTTTAACTATTTACACTATTTGGACTGTTTTCCTCATCTTTGTTGCCATATTCACCTTCAATATCTATCTATATTTCTGAGATGAGGTATTTTAATTATTTACATTATTTACATTGTTCGGACTGTTGTCCTCATTTTTGTTGCCATACTCACCTTCAATATCTATCTATATTTCTGAGATGAGGTATTTTAATTATTTACATTATTCGGACTGTTGTCCTCATCATTGTTGTCATATTCACCTTCAATATCTATCTATATTTCTGAGATAAGGTATTTTAATTATTTATATTATTTACATTGTTCGGACTGTTGTCCGCATTTTTGTTGCCATACTCACCTTCAATATCTATCTATATTTCTGAGATGAGGTATTTTAATTATTTACATTATTTACATTGTTCGGACTGTTGTCCTCATTTTTGTTGCCATATTCTCCTTCAATATCTGTCTATATTTCAGAGCTGAGGCATTGTAATTATTTACTATTTACCTGAAGAATGATGGCGCATACAACAGCTGAAATGTTGTAAACATTACAATAAAGATAAGGACAATAATCTGAAAATTGTAAATATTGTTATTATTGATAGGTTTTTGTTTTATGTTATGCAGTTTTTTTATAAAATAATGTGTTTAAAGAAATTATTTTTGTTTATTTCGATAGTTAGTTATTTCTTTTGCAGAAATGTCACACTCCACCCATGTCTATTGAAGAGGTGAAGAGGCTCATCCCTTGTTTCCTGTTTAGGATGTGGTTTCCGGCTTTCTCTTTTCCAATCTTTTCACTCCTGTGTAGCCCCCTGCACATCAGTGGCTTTACCGCCTTGCTCAGGGTGATATGATTTAAAAAAAAAAAAGAATGGCACATGATCTGGCTGAATAGCACTTTCATTCTTATGAAGATACCAAAAAATGTGTAGACTCATGGTTGGCCTCAAAAGATGTATTTTTTAACATGGAATTCAAATGCTGCCAGAAAGATGGGAAAATGTAGTGGATACTGGTGGACAATATTTTTTGTGACATGTTTCATACTCATTTTTGTAAATAAAGCATTACTTTTCATGAAAAACCAGCAAGAACTTGTTCAAGGTCCTAATAATATTATCAAAACAATTAATACGAGAATTGAATCCCTATACGTAGATCTTTCAATAACATACTCATCACCAAACATGCCTCCACTTGAAATAAAACAAAAATAGAAAAATGGACAAATGAAAATGGATTCTGTTTCCCCAAAACAAAAAACTGTTCGTATGCTTTTCAGGCAAAAATGAACCTACCATCTCAATCCAAAATTAAAATTAAATGGACACTTAATTCCCATAGTCCAACAAATAAAATATCTAGGAATCATAATAAATAGGATACTAAACTTAAAGGCACACATTGATTACCTTCAACAAAAATACCAAAAGGCTTTGAAGCTTATAAAAGTAATATTAAAATTGAATTGGGGTGCCAACCAAAAAATAATGCTCAGAAAGAAAAGATCACAAATCATCCTAGAAACTTGTCATCAGTTAATAAAGCACAAAACAGTAATATTGGCATGAATTCCTTGCCATATAGACATCAAAAGATGCAATGAAACTGAAAATAACCAAAATCAAATTCCCATTTACAGATTACAAAAACAAAATTATGCAACACATCAAAAGAAAATAGCAAGTAATTTGGGACATGTTCCCAAACAATAAACTATGTCAACATCAGCTGGTAATAAGAAAGAAAAATATAGAGCCACTGACTGACTGTAAACGTGACATAGTACTCAAGAGAATAATAATTTGGCACACATGCTCATGACAGAAACTACACCTCGGTGTACCTACTGCAACCAATTTCTGTCAAGCATATTTTGATAGAATGCAAGAAGCACAAAAAATACATAACAACTATTAACATGCTCTTCAAAAATATACCTACTTCCAAAATAATAGTATATCTGAAGAAAAAATACTTCCAACTTTTATAGAAATTAGAACTTGGACTCATGTTTTGAAATACTGAACTATACAACTTGTGATCTTTTGAAAACAGTTTTTAAAAACCTTATAACTACTTGAAATGTTTTGAAACATTCTTGAAAAAAAATCCAGTTTTAGCATTAAATGATACACAGGGATTGATATGACGGTAAAACAGTCCAATGTTTAGCTGTTTATTGAAAAAAAAAAAAAGATAACATAAGAAAGCTTCTCACACCAATAAAAACAAACATTTAAAAAAAATTGCTGTAATGAATTTCAACAGAATTGAGAAAATGATTTTAAACATTTTATGAGTTCTCAGAAGCATAATAGATGTTGATTGTATCAAGAGATCATAAAAATCTTTTAGCTCATTAAGAAAATGACATTTCTGAATAATTAATGAAAATGAAATCAAGCTTATGTAAAATTGTTCTGCAAGTTTTGCTAATTTTATATACATAGTTTGAATGAATGAAAAGAAACGAGGAAAAACTAATGTATTTTGTCCTTTGACAGACTTTATCAAGACATTTGCAGGGATTTATTTTGTTTTACATGTTTATATACAAAAGCAAGGATGTCGTTAGTTTATCAAGGCTTATAAATTTGAGAATGTTCATGAATGTTCATCATGTGGTTAAAAGTTCAGTCAAAATATGGGAAGGACACAAAATGTCATAATTCAAAGTCTGGCAATAGTCTGAATCTTGAAATTATCCTTTGAATTTAACAAAATAAATATCATATCAAAACTATTAAGATTATTTTTCTATAGCTCTGTTGTGCAGATGTAACATTCAAATTTTCTCTATAAACGTTCTCTATAAAAGTTTTAGGATCTGATTGGGCCTTCAACTTGTATGCCAATCAGATTTTTATTGAGCAGAGTTGCAAGCACTACTTTTTAGTATTTTTACTTATTGCTGGGAGGTACTGACTTGGCGGCTCGACTACAGCCACTTCCCCACCGACGAAATGTGGCCTCCTTTGTCTGTTCTATAAATACTTTCATGGCTTCTGCTCGAACGAACTTAAGTTACTGGTGCCTCCTCAACAGGTGTTGACTTGTGCAACCAGATTGGCAACTGGGTCCCACCCATTCACACTTAGATTAACCAAATGCAGACGACAATTCTATTCCTGTAGCTTCTTCTCTCGCACTTCCTGCCTGTGGAACTCGCTCCCATATTCTTGCTTTCCTGATGGCTACAACCTCCAGGAATTTAAATGCAATGTCAATACTCATCTAGTAACCACTTGAGTCTAGTTCTTTCCCCACCCCATATATCCTTTCCTTTCTCTCCACTGTCATCACACCTGTATTCCCATCCTTCTATTGCTCATTTCTAACTGGTTCGTCTTCTTCTTCACTCACTTCTAATTAATCTTCTTACACTTATTAAGCCCCCCTGCACATCAGTGGCATTACTGCCTTGCTTGGAGTGATACGATTAAAAAAAAAAAAGAAAGAAAAAAAAGTGGGTTACTAGATTGTTTCTGGTCTTGAATTCAGAGTTGTCCTTCTTTTAGAATATTGGTGAAATAAATATTGAGGGGTTCCACCCAAAATGTGACCTCTACCAAATTTTTACTGTATGTCTTGGCAAATTTTATGAGAAACTAGTTTGACCAAGTTCACACCCAAACTCTCTATCTTCCATCAAACAAAAATTTTTAAAATTAAATTAATAATTAAAAAGAAAATAGTTAAAATTAATAAAAATTTAAAAACAAAATCCACTGATGCACATGTCTGCCACCAAAACCTTGATCAATAATTTTAACCAATAATAAATGAATATAATTAATTTAGATGAAGATGAATTAATATTTCCATGTTCTATATGTTCAATATAAAACTGGGCTATTTTAATATGTCTCTTTTTATTACTAAATTCATACTGAAGCAATGTGGAATATTGAAACCCCTCCCAAAAATTAAGTTGACATTAGTAAAAATCTAATTTTTCTAATGATAACACATCCCTCAATTAATTCTGGGTCTAACTAATAAAACAACTTTTAGGCAAAATTCAACTTTATTCATCAACATAGTCTCTTTCTAGAGTGATACACTGATTCTAATGCTTCTCTAACAATTCAATGACTTTTTTTGTAGAATGATTTGTCTTTGGCCTTAAAATACACCTCAGTTTCCAATATCACGTCTTCATTAGAGCCAAATCTCTTTCTCTGAAACATTCCTTTGAGGTCTGCAAACAGCCAGTAGTTGCTGGGGGCCAGATCTGAAAAACAGGGTGGATGCAGAAGCAATTTGAAGTGTAATTCATGTAGTTTCACCATTGTTGTGATCAACTTGTACCACGGTGCATTGTCTTCATGAAAGATCTTTTTCTTTTTCATTTGTGGCTGTGTTTTTTAGTGATTTCTTCCTTCAAATGCACCAATAATGCTATATAATATTCGCTATTGATAGTTCTTCCTTTCTCAAAATAATTGATGATTTTGCACATCCAAAAATACAAAGGCCAAAGCCTTGCTTGCTGATGTTTGCATCTTTGGTCAATTTGGATGGTTTCACCTGGTGATGGTGTCTACTCAGCCGACTACTGATTTGACTTCAGAGTGAAGTGGTGGATCCATGTTTCATCCATTGTCACATATTTATGCAAAAATTCCTTCTTGTTGCATTGAGTCATCAATGCGTTTTTGTTTTTGATCGATTGTGAGCAAACGTGGCACCCACTTGGAACAGCTTTTTCATTGACAAATGTTCATGCAAAGTGGTGAATACACTGCCTTCTGATATGTTCAGCTACTCTGCTACCTCATGCAACTTCAATTTTCAATTGACCAAAACGGGTTTGTGGATTTCTTTGGTGTTTTCTGGGACAATTGCTGATTTTGGGTGACCTGAGCATTCCGCATCATTTGTGATGCATGACCGTGTTTAAAGTCAGCATACTACCTCTTAATCGTTGTTTCTGATGAAGCAGAGTCTGAATAATACTTCATTTTCAACACATGAGATTCAGCTTTTTCCATTGTTTTGAAAACTGGCAACAGTAGTTTCACTTAAATAACTGTAATTTGTAAACTAATAATCCAATCAGGCCCAAATTTTGTTATGTGCCATTTGAAGGTTAGCACTTCGTAAAAATCACATGGACTTTTTATTTGTGGCACCATCTATAAGTCAGACCCAGGACTTATTGAGTGATGTGTTACAGTTAATGTAAAATTCAAGTATTCAGATGCATAACTGGAATAATGTTTTATTACAGTAATATAAACTTTCACTTCTTGTGAAATAAAATTCCATCACTGGTGACACAGGATCATCATCATGCCATCTAAATGTAAAAAAAATTTCTAAACTGTTCTTTTTCCTCATATATATATATATATATATAAAACTTAACACATCATCTAAAGCAGTTATAAACAGGTAAATTTTTACTACCCAACCCTTTTAGGCCACAAAAATACAATGGTTGAGTTTTATCAGAACATTAAAAAAACAGGAAGACAAATGGTATGGCTCACAAAAATTCCTTTCAGGGTATTAAAATTCTTTTCTGAGTCATACTGCTTGTCTTCAAGTTTTATGAATATTCAGATAAAATTAAACCATTGTATTTTTGTGGTCTGAAAAGATGGGTACTAAAAACTTATCCATCAAAATAAATTATAGTTTATAACCACTTTAGATGATGTGAGGAGTTTTCCTTTATGTATATCATATTGCTCTGGATTATATTCATTAAACTTTCTATACAGATCTATCTTTTAATATTTTATAGTAAATAGATCATTTTGGATTATCCTCTCTATTTGTGGATTCAACATCAGTACCTACCTAAATATATATATATATATATATATATATATATATATATATATTCATTAGTAAACAAGTTATTACATGACCTAGGTTTTTACCATATGTCTTCAGATGATTTGCAATAACTGATTTTACATTTTTTTTTTAAACGCTCAAGTAACGGTGATTTTTTTTAGCGCTCATGTAACAGGAAATTTTTGAACATGCAATTTTTAAAATTAGAAGAAATTATAACATTTTCATCCATGGTTGTATGAACCTAATAGGTATTTTATGGTATGGTTACACTTAGTCATAATTTGTATTCTTTCATTCAATAATTCATTTTTGTTTCGGAATAACATAATTGCTAACTTTTTCCTGGCACAGTCTATATATTTTGCCACTGTTGTAATAAGGCTTGGCTGTTTCCACATGTGGTTAGCCAATTCTGTACAATTTGTTAAGTTTTCTATTTTAAAAGTAGACCTGTGATTGAAGCACCTGGTCTTAAAGGTGTCTTTGGTTGATCCTAAATATGTTTTGTTTTGACCATTTAAGTCATGTACTTTGTAAATGACTTCTTTTGTATTACAAAGTCCTTGAAGTTGGCATTTATTTTTGTCCCTGCAGTTGCATTCTTTATTAGTGATCTTGTTTTGTACAATGATATTTAAATTTCTGGCATTTTGTTTCTTTATGAAATTTTCTAAATTACTAGTACAGCTATAACTTAGCTTGATTGTATTCCTATTAAACTTTTGTTCTAAGCTTTTTAGAAAGTGTTTATTGATCAAAAAAGCGATCATATTTAAAAAATATTTGCCTTATTTTGGTTTTTACATCTAAGTTAAATAGTGGGTTGAACCTGATAATGTTTTGTTTTCTATCATTGTTTTTTATTTGTCTGTTTGGTTAGGAATTGTATTCTAAAATGTTCTTATAGTCAGAGTTTCTTAGTGCTTCTTCATAGTTTTATTTTTTTTATCAAATATTGTTTTGTTTGACAATTTTTTTGATAGCCTGTGTTCTATTCCTTTGTGAATGTACTTGATTATGTTTTTGGGATGGTTAGATCTTGTGTTTATGTACTTTAACTTTGTGTTTGCTTTCATGCATGGAGAGACATTGCCAGTTTGTAAATTTAATCCCACATCTAAATATTGGACTATTTTTCTATTTGTTTCTACTATTGTCTCAAAATCTAGTTTTTTGAATAATTTGAAAAGTTCTTTTCTTATTTTATCATTTTCTTTTTTGTTGTCCGGTGCTATCATTAATCTGTCATCTCCGTATAATCTGTGGTTGTCTATATGGATTATTTTATTTAAAATGTATATACCCATCAATCTTGAAATTTCTGCTCTATCATATGATCCTTGTGGTACATGAAAGGTGCCGTTGTTTGATTTTTTTTAATCCATGCTTTACCTTTGTGGAAACGTATTGATTTTTGGCAAAGTAGGATTATATCAATATGTTTAGATGGTATGTTTATATACCTTTTAGCAAAATTAAATGCTTCCATCAAACCTTTTTCAGAAATTGATAGGTAAAAGTTTTTTTATGTCATATTTAATGAATATATATTTATTTTTGCATTGGATTTTTTTGAACCAGGAAATGCAATTACTTGTGTTCTTCCACTGGTTAGCTTGAGTTGCTGTTCTTAGCAAGTCACAAATATTTTATAATATTGATGGCTTATTTTGCCCACTTCTGTTTTTGCTGGATTTATAAGTCATTATGATGGGTTGTTGGGAAAATTTTCCTTTTGGTTTTGATTGTTAATAAAGCTTGTCTGCTGTTTAAAATTTATACTGTTTGGCTTAAATTTTATTTATCTGTTATAATTTTGCTTCCTTGTTAATGTTTTCAATATAAGAATCTGGGACTTTTTTATAAGATTTTGTGATTTCTTCATTCATCTTTTTTTCATATAACTTTGGATTTATTTAATAAATGTTGCTGAATTTGTCTCCTTTAATAAGGATATTTTGTGTTTCTTTTTTAATTTTTTTTTACTTTAGTATTTAATAATTTTTGGAAGTTGTTGATTTTTAAAAAAAATCTTATTTGGTCTTATAGGGAAATTGTATCTTTTTCAAATTTAATTCTTTGATTGAAGGGGGACAATTTGTGGTTTTAAAATTGAAATTTAAATTACCCACGTATTTTCTTTTTTCCTCCTGCGTATTTTTTTAGGTATATTGAAAAATATACTTATACCAAATCGAAAAGAATATATGCTGCATTTATTATAAAAAAAATGAACAGTTTCTTACCAGGATCAGATGGAAAACATTATTCTTCCTAAAAAAATACACAAGAATATGGTGCTCAAATCCAGAAGCAATGTACTGGCATAACATGACACTTCTAACTGTGACAGCCAATTTAATCTACACTTACGAGACTTACATAAAAGGTATCGATACAGCTCAGCCATCTGATGGAACCAATTCTAGCCCCTACAATGTGGGGGATGTTGTTTGGGTAAAAAGTCTGCACAGAAAATGTATGACACAGTTTGAAAGAGGAAAGTGACGAACATCTATAGCTCTCACTCTGTGTTGACGAAATCCCATACTATGTAAAAGATGCCCATTCTGTGCATGGGACAGATACTACCAGTGGCCATGTTACTTTCTCAGATGATAAAGCCCCAATAGTGTATGAGAGATCAGCACAGGTAGACACATCAGTAAGGAGTGCACCCAATGTCCTTGGACAGGATGAACTCAGTGATACATTTGAAGAAGATACCAAAGAGGAAAAAAACAAACTTGCACTGTTGAGATGGAGTAGCAACCAAAAATGACCTGCTCTACATTGCCATTTGTTTGATCCCAAGATCAGGGAAGAGTATGTTTTGAGCATGATATGAGACATCATGCTCAGGAGCTCCAGTAGATTGTGTGTTTGTGTGTGTGTGTGTGTGCACTTCGGCTGGAGGGGGAAGGCAGCATGTAAGTTTTGGTTCAATGTGCTGATAGGAATTTCCCAATTTGCCACCATGGATTCAGCTGTGAGATTTATAAAAGGTGTGTTGGATGCTTGAGTCAAATGCCTCCTGGTGAAAGGTACTGTGTCAAGTTTGCTTGTTGGGTTTGCATCCAAGTGACGGTTATCAGTATTGAGTTCATGATTAGATGAAGGATCAGAGTCCAAGTGAAGGGTCTGAGTTCGGGCACAGTATATTGGGTTCAATCATAACCTGCCTGTTGGTTAGTTTTACAAATATCATATTCTTTGTTCCAGTGTCTTTAACGAATTCACACTGATCTTGTCCTAGTTCAAGTTTGACTCTGCTATCTGATAAATTTTGTTATATAGGCTGATTGTCTTATGGAGATCACATTTGTTTGCATCTGACTTCTTTGGCAATGCCATGAAAATAGGTGTATTTAGGTCATTCAGCATACAACCACTGTTAAAGATTTCATTTGTTATGTCTATAACCTTGCCTATGCCAAAATCATTTAAGGCTGCCAACATCTCTATTGCAATTCTGTTTGATCATGTTGATTTATTTCTGTTCAATTTAGCCAGTTTTGATTCCACTTCAGATTTTAATATTAGTGGTCAAATAATATATTTTAATATTTCTGTATTTTGCTGGCTGTTCTCTTTCATCATGAAATTCTTTGATTTATTTGCTCGATTCCTGAAGTATTTTTTCTTTCTCTAATATCATTGTCCTGTCACTGGATTTTTTGCATCCTGTTGACGAGCATGTCTTTTGGCCAGTTCTATTTTTTTTTCCACACATATCTGCTATACTCATTCTTAGTATTTCTGCATATTTTTCATTGAGTCATTCCTCTTTAGCCTGCATGCATTTGTTCCTAATTTAATTGTGCAGAATCCTATATTATGTGCTGTACCTTGGCATTGTTTTTTGTCTACTTTTCATTTTTTTTTTTGAGAATTTCATTTATCAGTCATTCTTTTTTTTTTCTTTGTCATGATTCCAATTGCTGTTGTTTGCTAAATCTTCTCTTAATGGTTCTCTCTTTGAGTTTCCATTCTCATTTTGCCCATTGTATCTGCTTTTAATATGTGGTGATACCGACCAAGCAAAAGCGATGGACCGGATATTTGCTTTCTCATGACAAAAAGGCAAATGACCAAATGTTGTCTGTGCGCTGCTGGATCCGTGCAGATGTTCTGGTTGAAAAATAAAAATTAATAAAGTATTAAATTTCCATTTTGCGAGCCTACGCAAATTTTATTTATCAGCCAATGGGAAGCCCAGAATCAAATACAAGTTTGAAATCCCAAACGAGCTGCTGTATCCAAAAAGAAAATATAAAAAGCAGATACAGACAGACCCCAGCAGGCAGACCTCAGGAGAAGAGTGTAATCAATATCCCCTTGACCTAAGTCAAGTGGCTACTACGCTTGCCTCTTTCTTTCTCCTCTGTCTCAAAACTACTTACTGACCTAAGGAGCGACTACATCAAAGACATTCCTCACTTACATGCTCCCCACATTCCTAAGCATTGATTCTCTTTCAGCTTATTATTTGCCATGAACATTTTAACCTCCGTTGGACCAATATTCAAGTTATCACTTTAATTGTAAAAACATTAATTGATATGTGTATATATAAAAATGATATTTTCAACTCAATTTGCTTTTCTTGATTTTATAATTCTTTTATGACTTATAGTGGGCTATCTATAACAAGGCCAAATTCCATTAACCTGCAACAGTATACAACTACCCTTCACTAGAACGGACTCTCCACTACTGACAGAAAAGAATAGATAAGCAACCCACTATAAATACTGTTCATATATTTCTCCTTCACATTCGGGTCATTCAGGATTTGGTAGTATTGCAGTTTGTGTGCTGCCTTGGCTCTCTTCAATTTCTGTAGTTTCACTCTAAGTTTATATACACATTGCAAAGTAGCCAGTCCTGCAGTCAGTCAGTCCTGCATTTATAAATCTCTTATTGATAGTTATATAATGAAGTGAAAACAGAAAAGAAAAAAAAGAATAAGCCTCTACAAAGTGAAAAGGATTATTTGCTACAACCAGTTGTTTTGATTCAGTTGTTGGAGTGAAGACAGGAAGGAAACATAAAAACTGCTTCTGAAATCACAAAAGGCTCAAATGGTAGACAATCGTGATAAAGTGGTCATAAAAAAAGGGATATATATGAAACACAAGATTGCATCAATAAGTCTACAGCCTGATATATTGTGATTTTTATTTGAAATTTCTCACTTTATATTGTTCAGTCAATTTGATTAATATTCCAATACTATTTATAATAGTAATAATTTTTTTGTATATGAACTTTGTGGACTTCGAAAAGGCTTTTGACAGCATTTACAGAGATAGCCTTTGGAGCATCCTTTGACATTATGGCATCCCATAATTGGTCCTCCTGATCAAGAGCTTTTACAACAACTTCAGATGCTCAGTAGAACATAACAACACCCTCTTTGATGTAAAAACTGACATCAGACAAGGATGCATGATGTCAGCAGTCCTCTTCAATTTGGCCATTGACTGGGTCATGAGAATGACAACGAAGGACTTTCCGAGAGGGATCTGCTGGAGCCTATTCTCAACCTTGGAAGATCTGGATTTTGCTGATGACCTGGTGCTGCTGTCCCATACTTGCCAACATATACAGGACAAGACCAGCAGACTGGAAACCTTTGGGCAACAGATAGGGTTGTGGATTTAGCACTAAGAAGACTGAAATGATATTGAATGTGAAGAGGCCTGCTCCTGTCAAAGTGAATGGAGAAGATTTATGTCGTACAGACAAGTTCACTTACCTGGGCAGTATCATCAGACTTGAGGGTGGCATGAAAGAGGATATTCAAAGCAGACTGAGCAAGGCCAGGAGTGTGTTTAAGGAAATGAACAACATCTGGAGATCAACACAATACAGCATCAACACCAAGCTCAAGCTATACCAGAGCTGTGTTGTATCTACTCTTCTCTACGGATCCGAGTACTGGAGAATGACTAAGGCGGATCTCGCCAAACTTCGATCCTTTCACACCATATGCCTCCAAAAAATACTGAGAATATTTTGGCCAGAGAATATCTCCAATGAAGACCTGTTGAAGAGATGCAAGCAAGAGAACATGGGCACCATCATTACAAGAAGGCAGTGGAGATGGATTGGGCATGTGTTCCAGAAAGATCCACAGTCAATCACAAGAACAGCACTGCACTGGACCCCAGATGGCAAAAGAAAGATGGGAAGACCAAGAACGACATGGAGAAGTATGGTGAAGAATGAGATGAAAGCCATGCAGTATTTAGGTTCATTGACTAGTCTGGCCCAAGACAGACAGAGGTGGAGAAGCTTTGTTGCTGCCCTACACACCATTGGGTGTAACAGATGATGAATGAATGAGTTATTTATAATGTGTATTTATGGATAACTTGAATCATCATTAAATTTCTTTCTGATAACAAGGAATGTTTTCTGCTTATAAAGATGCTAATAAAAATGTATGAATGTAGTGTAATGGCTATCATCAGGCAGAATTCAAATTCTAACCCTTGGTTTTTTGTATTCACTTTTGCATAAATGCCTGCGAGAAGGGCTTGAATCCATATCTTCTTCATCCAGCTATGGATTAAGTAGCAATGCAAACTGGTCTCTCTAGACTTGAGAGTGGTCAACTAATTTAAGTGAAGAAATACTCTGTATTCCAAACCATGGATGAGTCAATAGGAAATCATTTGACTACCTCTCCTGAGAATGCATGGTAATTTGCAAATGATAAAGAAATGAAATCTGGGAAGAGCCATGATTGCTTATATCTTAAAGATATCAAAATGTGCATTTTGTATCTTAATTAACAAATTCAGCAAGTTAATTATTCATAAAACATGCATGAATATATTAAATAATAGAATTTAAATTATTCAGACCTTCCATAAAAGAATAGTGATAATGCTTGAAGTAAAATGAAAAAGAAAACTCATATACTTTGTGCTAGTTTTACATTTTTCTTAAAGCAGTTACATTATTATTTTTCTATTAGAAGCTTTTGTGTCTCCAGGTATATCTTCCATTGACAAGAGCTGTTTTACAGGAACTAAGAATATGTTTCAGTGTTTGTGGATTTTCCTTATGCGGGGACAAGTTAAATTGCTCTCTTTCTTCCATTTAACAAGATTGTTATAAGATGACAGCAGGTCATATGTGGAATGTATTAAAAAAATTAACCTGTGTATAGCCATCTGCCAAATGTCCTTCCAAGTAATAGATTTCTGCAGAGCATCCTCCCAGTTTGTCCATTGGCCTAGTTGGGATTGTTGTACCCCTTTTACAAGTCTTTTATTACCTTCTTTGTTACTTATATTTTGGATGACCATGTCTCAGTGTCCTTTTTTGACCACCACTTTCTTTCATTTAGTCTTAACCCTTGTTTCCATGCTTGGCTGTATGCAATGACTTCATTAAAAATTAGATTGTCTTTAACACTTGTTATTGTCTCTTTAACCTTCTACTTTCTCCCCATTTTTAATGTAGGATTTAATGCTTTTACTACTTTATCCTTGGAATCATCCAACATCATTTGAAATCTGATTCTTCCAGATTTGTACTCCTCCACAATTGATTTCAATTTCTCAAATTTCAATAATTGCTCATCAGGTGGTGAGGTTTTTAGAAATTTAAACCCATAAAACTCTTTATTATCTAGGACGGAGGAGTTCTTGTTACTTTTGGAGAAGTAGAGCTTCCATCTTATTCTGTTTAGTACACTTTCAATTTTGTGTAATAATGTCAGTGCTGGGGCCAAGATATTTTTGGAGGAATAATTTAAATTTATAGGTTCCATATTCCAGTGACAAGTAGAAAATAAGGTATAATATGGTATTACACCTAAGAAAAGTGATCAACAGTAAGGCGTAAAATGTAATGACGTGAATTAATAAATATACATATGAGGTTGCACATATGTATAGTATTATTATTCAGGTGTTAATAAAAGAGTGTTCAATTTATGGACCAAGCTGCATTATATATATATATATATATATATCAATAAATATATGTATTGTCCTATGTTCATGGCACAACTTGGAGTTTCATGCATTATGCAATCATCAGGTGCATATTTCAAACTGACAGTTTAATAGATTTGGATTTAAGTTCACTCAATGTTCATGGGAATTAAATCTTATAAAATTAAGTTACTACTTTTTTAATAACAAGATTAAAAATTAAATATTCTAAGATTACATGTAGATAAAAATTTAAATTTAAATTGTTTTATTCATTAGAACATGAAAATATATTCAATAGTGGATAATTTTTGCATTCTAATAAACACTAAGCACAACTGTCAACCATTACATTTGAAGCAATAAAAATTTACATTAATTTTTAGCAACACAGTTTTGCAGTTATTTTTTGTTACCACAACTTACACCCCCGAAGATGTTCTTGGAAGGAAATTGAAAGTACTTGGGAACATTCAGAAATGGATAATAAAAACAACTGTAAAATTTACAGTGCATTCCTTACATCTTTCAATTATAATACATGAAAGCTTATCTATGAATACAAATGGATTTTATTAACATAACATAATAACATTTATTAACATAACATAAACATAATGTTTGCAAATTATTTAATCTGATATATATATATATATATATATATATATATATATATATATATATATATATATATTGTTGTTGGGTTTTCCCTTTTCATAAAGATGAACTTGTCCAGAGTATACTTATACTACTGCTATAGAAGCGAGACTGAAGAATACCACGTTTTCACAGAGAGTTAACCGGAGAATACAAGAGTCCAGAGAGAGAGAGAGAGTAGCAGTCAGTACACAGTAGTTCATAGTAGCTCAGTGCTCCATTCATTGAGAATATTATTATGCAGTACCCGTCAGCTTCTGATGCGAACATACTTCGTATACTACTGCTTCACTTCCATAGAATTTGTACATATACTTTTTACTAACCCACATTCCTGAAATACTAATCTTTATTCAAGTCTGTATCCTTATGTTAATACACTTATTTTCTATCTCAATTACAGGTCATTGTTCATTTATTTGTGTGGGCCCCATTTCTAGGATCCACAACATATATATATATATATATTTTTTTTTTTTGGAATAAGGTGTATTTAGGCAGCAGCAAGTATTCATCCTAACAAGTTTGGTTAAAAAGAATAAAAAAAGTCTGTATATTCATTTTTTTTATTATATTTTTCCAATTTTCAGATAAGGTGTTGAGTATCATACTTGAAATTGCGGGTAAACTGTAAAAAGTTCATATTTTGTTATTTTTGTTCAAGTAGTTTTGATTTTCACAGTCCTTATCAAGAACCAATGTGATGCCTGTGTGATAGTTAAAATTCCTCTACCTACATCTTGGTATTCTTTGGGAAGCTAAACATTTGAAAAGGCCTCATGTGACATCATGTGTAATGGCTATTGGGAATGAGGCTGCATAAAATGAATCCAGTTTATTTTTTTATATTTTTAATACTAATGTGTGTGTTGATTAATTATGTCAAATTTTATATACATACATACATGCATATATATTTCAAACATTATTATAATAGATACATGAAGTAATAAAAATGTTGGATCAAAAATAAATTCATTAATTCTTTAATTATATATTATATTGTTTATAATACTTTTCTATGTCACCATAAGAGTACATGGAACAATTTACTCATGTTTGTATATTTGAGTTTTCTAATGAAAAGTCAAATACACAGACATGGAAATAGAATTTATTTATTTTAAACTTGATAAATAAAGTGCCATAAATTTGTTTTAAATTATTTTCAATTTACATATTACTTTTAACTTGCAAATAAATGAATAGTTATTTTTTAATCATATTGTACATATGGCACATACACTGCATCTCGAGATTATATACAAGAAAGGTATTGTCAAATATTCTATGTAAAATTCATAGATATGTGTTATCCAATGAAATAATTTGTACTATTATGTATAGCAAGTAAGCATGAAAGCAAATAAGTCCCAATTTTCAATTTCAGATTGATATTTAGTATTTTTTCAGTAATTATAGCAATTTGCAGTGTCAAGAGATTATTTTCAAGAACTAGAATTTAGTATTACAGCTCGTAAAAAAGAACTAACAATGAATGAAAAGAACTATATAATCAAAGAAATTAGCAAAGGAAAGTCTTCACTTCAAATTTCTAAGTATTTGAAAATGAATCATTGAACAATCAAGAAAATATGTCAAATGCTAATTCAACCAAGGAAAAAAAAAGCCTCAGGCTGAATTCAGGAATTTAACAAAGCGAGATCTATCACATATCTGAAGAGAATTAATAAGAAACACAAATGTGTCAAGTGCGTTCATATTTGAGGCTGCTGGAGCTCCTATGGTGTCAAGGGAAACAAGGTGTAAAGCATTAAGGAAGTTTGCTGATGTAAAAAATCAAAAAGAAACCCATCTTAACAAAAAAAACATAAGGAAAGAAGATTGCAGTGGGCAAAAAAAATACATGAAAACTGATTTCAGTAAAGTGCTTTTTACAGACGAATCAAGGGTCACCCTCGATGGGCCCAATGGCTGAGCTTGAGGATGGGTTTGCAAGCAACATGACTAAAAAAAAATTTTTTAATGCCAGTCTTATAGACTAGCCTTCAAATAGCTGTGACTTGAATCCAATTGAGAACCTGTGGAGCATCCTCAAGAGAGATATTTATTTTAATGGAAGGCAATTCAACAGCAAGTGTGACCTCTGGGAGGCAGTTAAAGTTGCTGCAAACAACTTACCAGCTGCTAAAATTGCAAATCTAACATCAGATGCTGACAATAGGCTGCTAAGAGTTATCGAAAAGAAAGAGCGTTTGTGCAATAAATTTTAGGAGGTTATTATTATTTTTTTGTTAATATATCTTTCCTTTTTAAAATAAAATTTTTTTTTTATCTTTTTCCTTTAAGAAATTGATGAATTTGTTCTAAAATCTCTTCATATTATTTTTTTACATCATTTTTACAAGGTATAATAATGTAAAAGTATCAAAATAGAGTTTCAAATAAACTACTGACAGTCAAATTAGTCTGTTTTGTTAACTTAGTAAAATTTTTTCCAACCAAAAACAATAGTTTTCTCTATCACTATATATTTAAGTTAATAATATTGAGTAGAATCTAAACAACATCATAATAGGAGTTTTAACATTAAAGACACAACTCTTTATACCAATTCATAACTTGCATATAATATCTAAACGCAGTTTAGAAGAACTCTACTCATATAAAAAAACAACCAAAATATTATTAATGTGATTTTGTTGTTTTTACTGCAAAAAAACTATATTTTTTTGTATTTTCTTTTATACTCACATATATTTATTTACATTGCTTTTTTGAATAATTGATTTTATTTTTGTAGACAGCCTGACCTAAAATGGGGACAAAGAAAAAGCTTGTAAGTTTAATGTTTATCTAAATTCACATACATTACCGTACATCACTGTTCTCTTTCTTATTAATCGCATTGATAATGGGGTTTCTAAGCAACTCTGTTAGCACTTTTTAACAGTTACCTAATTTTAATTTTCTTTCTCATTATTATTTTCTTTCTATTATTTTTTCTTTATTTATTATAGCTTTACAGAGTTATTCACTAAGCCAAATACCTCTATTCAAATTAAAGATACTTTTATTCAAAAAGAAGATACTGTTGTTCAAGATAAAATGATCATTAATCAAGGAATTGATTCCTTTATTCAAAATAGAATATTTGTGGTGATACTGAGCAAAAGCGAGTGACTGGATGTTTGCACTCGCACAACCAAAGAGCAAATGACCAAAAGTCGTCGGTGTGCACCCCTGCTTCACGCAGATGTTCCAGTTGAAAACTAAAAATTAATTAAATATTAAATTTCCAGTTCACGAGTCTACGTGAAGTTTATTTATCGGCCAATAGGAAGCCCAGAATCAAATACAAGTGTGAATTCCCAAATGATCTGCTGCGATCCAAAAAGAAGATATAAAAAGCCGATACAGAAAGCGTCGCCAGACAGAAAGACAGACTGACCCACACAGACTGACTCGAGAGAGACGAGTGTAATTTGTAACTTCCTTGACCAAGTCAAGCGGCTTACTATGCTCACCTCCCTTCACCTCTCTTCTCCTTCTTCGTTGTCTCAAAAGTACTTACTGACCCAAGGAGCGGATACATCAAAGACATTCCTTACTTACAACACTCCCACATACCTAAGCATTAATTCTCTTTTCAGCATTTTATTGCCATGAACATATCCAATGGATGTTGAAATGTTCATGGCAATAAAATGTGTCACCACATATTCTCTTATTCAAAGAAATTAAACCACTATCCACTATTATAAGTATGAGAATTCATAGTAATAAGTCCATTAATTAAATGAAAAACACTTTTTGCATATTGCAAACTATTTTTTTACCCATTTGTGTACAGGTAATTTTTTTTTTTTATTGATACTATTATAGATGTGTAAGGATATCGAAGCTTTGGCCAAACATTTTATGTTTGTTAGCAAATGTCCAAAACAACAAGGATAGTGAAAAGTTTCATATCATAAATCCAAAAACCGAGAAATAGTATAGTCAAATAATACAATTTACAGACCTAATACAGCAAATTAACTCTTGCTCATGACAAACATATGCTTCCCCTTATTAAGAAAAACTGTTGCTTTTCTGGAGGAATTAAATTTTGTGATTGGTTGCAACAGTTGTGGAGGATATAAAAATTACCTTATAAGTGAGATATACTCAAGACAGTAATTATCTAAGTTTTTCTTTTCTTCAGCAAACTGTGCACAGAACACAATCTCTTTTTTGAGGTAGGTGATTTTTCTGTTTGCCACACATTTTTTGTAAAATTCTGTCATGTGAGAATAAAAACCATTGACAGTCATAGAAAAATCATTCAAAATCCAAGTAAGCTTTCTCTTTCATTTTTCCATGTTAAATAAAGCTTTAGGATCAGCATTCGAATTTCCATCTTTACAGTCATGAATACAAGTATCTTTCATTTTTAATAAAGGTATCTTTATTTTGAGTCAAAGAATCTGTTCAAGGAATAACTCTCGTAAAAAAATTAAAAAAGTAAATATATAATATATGGAAATATATCAGATCAAGGGAGTAAGAGCAAGGAAAAGAAAATTACTGTAAAATAGTAAATCAAAAAATTATTAAAAAATCAAAGTGAAAAAGACACTAGCCAGCTATTGTTCCTGCTTTTCAGTGTTCAATCAAGGACAAAAAGATATAAATTTATGCACAGTGACTAAAATTAGGATAAATTATGAGATAAGAAGCACTATGAGTTAAAAACAGATAATATTGAGAGCTAGCAACCATAGTTCTGTATATGATGATAACTACATCCAGCTGCATGACCTCTGAGATTGGATTTTTAAAGAGCATAAAACCGCTCCTTAATTGCTGTTATTCCCAGGTCTGCCCTGACAAGGGGTGGTAGCACCAATTAATGTCCCAGCTATGGACAAATAGTAAACCTGTCAGCAAAACATCAAGAAAGTGTAAAAATACATTTTTCTAGTAAAAATACCAGCAGTTATATTATGATATAAACAATTTACAAGAATACATTTATCTGTAATTGAAGCCATAGAATTGTGTTCAAAATATTTAGATTTCAGCATTAAATAACCCATAGAAGTGTTGATATGTCACTAAACAAAATTAAACAATCAAAACTAGCAACCACACCTGTTTAAAGTTGCTTAGATTTGTAGTCATAGGAAATGTTTAATAAATAAGATAAAATAAAAATTCTTAAATCCCCTGAAAAGAATCACCTGTTTATCAGATCCTTAATACCTCATTAACATTAACACCAATATTCTTAAGAACTAATTTATCAAATACTTGGACACGTAAAAGAATCAGAGACTCAGTACAAAAGCAGAAGACAATCCTACAACACTTACTACATTCCCCAACTACAATATAAACCTAGGAAAAGACTGCTTCAAGATCAGTTCTCTTCCGCCTTTTGCCAGAAATTGGGACAGGCTTGTTTACTCTTCTAACCTTCAAGGAACTAATCAGGATAGCTGCCTGTTACTAATCTCTCTGTTCCAATGTTTTGCAAGCTATAACCATTATTGTTCAAGAAGGATACAAGTTTTTTTATTTGTATAGAAAGATAGAGAGCAAGACTCCATCTTCTTGCTAGCAGGCAGTCATCCTGATTAGTTTGATGGTTAGAAGCATGGACCAGCCCGTCCTGAATTCTGGTGATTCATTGACAAGTAACTGAAAATTGTCATGCTACCCCTACAAATCTTATCAGATATATGTTGATCAATTCTCACTTTAAGACCTTTAATTGGCTCTGCTTATATATTCAGCATCATACTGACATTTAAAGTTATAGATCACTAAACTAACACAGTGGAAGGGGTGCAATTCTCACTATATTTAATTTATTTATGTATTTTGTGATCTCAAACTCTCTTCCGTGTCTGCTAACTTGTCTCTAACTTGAATTAATCCATTTATTATTCATTGCTGATCCAAAACCTTAACCTGGAAGAAAAGCTTAAAGGACCTGTCAGTTGTTCAGTCAGACTTCTTTCTTTTCCCTCCCTACTTTTGATGAGGCAACACAGTAATTATCTGCTATGTCTGAAACTCTTTCACTTTAAGACACAATGTATCCCTTTATTGTTTCTTTTTGCTTTTTAAATTGTTTTTATTTGAAAAATGTTTTTTGTCCGTGTATTTCTTTTGAAATGTATTTTGCTTGTTATTTGTTTCTAGTTTTCTTGGTGTCCATCCTGTGTTGATTCATCAATAAAAGATGGTAATTGGATTGGTTTCTAAAGAACGCAAGGAAGAGTTTGCAAAAGTTGAGGAAATTGCACCATTAGGACTAAGAAAAGAATGAACCAGAGAAAATGAGATCTTGAGAGAAGAATCAGTTTAAGAACAATGTATAAAAGATACTCTTATTAAGTCTGAAGAGTTTAACCTTGATGCTGAAGCAGAACGGTTCATTTGTTTAATTCAGCAATTTTCACCTTGCAATGATTCAGTTAAACCTGAAATTGTTTCTTCTGAAATGAGAGGTGAAAGTCTGACTGAACCTATTAAGAAGAAAGCTGACATTGAAGAATTATCTGATGAGGGAGCAGTTGCATCAAGTGAATAAAAATTGCGAACTGTACCCCAAAGTGGAAGTGTGTTGTGGTGCAGTGGATATTGACTCAGTAAGAAATTGGAGAGCCAAGTTTGAATTCTAGTTGAATTCATTGCATTCCTTTATGCACAAATATGCTTGGGAAAGATATGAATCTGTCACTTCTCCCTTCAGTTATGGATTAAATAGCAGGACAGATTGGGTTCTATAGCCTTGGTTGACAACCAGTCTACTGCAGAAATTAATGGCAACCTACTGCAAGAAAAACCTTCTGCCCACTCAGATCATCCAAGTGTATATATCATGTATGGCACTTAACTGACTGACTTCAAAGTAAATATGATATTCTAAAGCAAATAATCTCATCTGGTAGCAAATACAGAACTATGTATGCCTATGTTTCATATAACTATGAATGAAGTGTATATCAAAATTAAACTGAAAATAGGACCAGTACAATGTGATTTCATTAAAGATACTGGAATAAGATATGTAATCTTTGAGATCAGATAAAAAATGAATTAAGCAAGTACACAAAAATAGAAAGAGTTGTAAGACAAGAATGTGTTCTCTCACTGGATTTAATTAATCTATACAATAAGGCAATCCTAAGAGAACTAGAAATTCAACCAAGATTTACTATTTGTAGGTACAATCTTAGCAACATAGCTTATTCAGATGACATTATACTTGATGAAGATACAAAAATAAAACTGTGGGAACTCCAAGACGAAGAAGTAAGAGAAAGTGGGAAGAATGAACTAAGAACCATTTGTAAGAAGACGATTGTGAGCTATATTGTTACCAACAAATGGGGCAGCCCAAAATGCAAACTATGAATTTGAGATGTCAAAATCAAGCAAGTACAGAAATTTAAATATTTAGGAAGTGTTTCAACAGATAATACAAAATTTGACACTAAAATCTGAAGGTGCATTGAAATAGTAAAAGGTGCCTTTTAAAAGTTAAGCAAAGTATTGAGAAACAGGAAAATCTCTTCAGAAATAAAGAAGAGTGCTGAATTACTATGTAACATTAATCCTTGTATATGACAGTATTGTAACCTTATAACTCGAATTACAATCTCATCATATTTGATTTGTCAAGCCAGTGACTTTTTGATAATATTAGCTTGGGGAGATAATTCCAGTTTATGGCATCATTGAAAAGTACTTGAAAATCTTACAACTAGTTGCACCAACCCTTGTTAATGTTATGGGGACTTACCCATATGACACATGAACTCATCCAAACTATATATAAGTAGCAGTTCTGCTTCTATAAAGCAGAGTAAGAGTGTAACAGAGTGGCAGAGAGAGTGAGAGTGGAATCTATTCAAGCAGATAACTCTGACAACCAGACTAATAGTCACGCTAATAATTGCTCATTGGTATATATTTGTACTACTGTTTTTGTAATATATTTGTTTAACAGTATTCCATTTTTGTGTCTTTATTTCTGGCCCCAACGAAACACAAGATGGTGACGAGGATTCTTACGGACCACAAGGATGCTTAAGGACCCTTAAGAACTCCAAAATGACTGTGGAAATTGTCAATATTGGTCCAACATTGTACACACAGAATTCTATCTTTTTGTTACATTTTGTTCTATTCAACAGTACAATCCAGAAAAGGAAACCGAATGAAAAAAGTGTAACTAACTTACACTGAACTTCAAGAAAAAAAAAAGCACTCATGATTCTCTGAGTGAGTAAGAAATTAAAGTTATTCACTTTCAATTATTTGTTATTTCATTACTGAGTGAGTAAAAACTAAAGCTTTTTTTTATTATTCAAAGAAAAGTTTTCATTTGAATTTAATTTGTATTTGAGTATCTTAAAAAAAAAGAAGACACATAAACATGGATGAATTTAAATCCACCATGCTCAAATTTCTTAAGTTCCAACTTGAACAGCAAAACCAGCGGGAACTTAAGTGGCAAGAAAAGCAACTTGAAATTCAAAAGCAAACTGCAAAAGAACAACTTGAATTTCAAAAACAAACTGAAGTCAGACATCAGAAACTTCAAACTCAACAAGAGCAAAGAAACTTGCTTAAACTGGCAAACTTGGGACAAATTAGTGAAAATGAAAATGTGCTCTCACAAAACACACTCTGGGGTGCAATAGACACTCTTACATATTCTCCAAACAAGGATATAACCTTTGCCTCGTATGTTAAAAGATTTGAGGATTTATATGCCACAAATTGCATAAATTGGTCAGACTCGAAGGAAGTTTGCCTTCTTTAAAAATTGGGCACTGCAGAGCGTAATTTGTAATTTATATTTTACTCTGTAAAACGAGCGAATTGACATTCACTGAAGTGGTTAAACTTCTTACAGAACTTTTTAGTCCTAAAACTTCACTCTTTCATAAAAGATTGAAATGCATGAATTTAACCAGAAAACATAGTGAAGATTTCACTATGTTTGTGTTGTTTGTGAACAAGCATTGCGACGATTTCAAACTGTCAGAATTGAGTGCCAATAATTTCAAGTATCTGATATTTGTTCAGGGACTTGTTTCATCTAAAGACACTGGAATTAGACATAGAGTGCTAAATAAATTGGAAAATGAACCAAACCTTACTCTCCAACAAAAAGCAAAGGACTGACAGAGATTCGTAAATGTACGCCAAGATTAAAAAAATATTGAGAAATTTGGCATAACAAAAGTACGCCGAAAGAAAAAACAATTTGATTCTTCCTCTAAATCAAACCAATCACAAAAAAAAAAAAAGACAACTTGTTCCCTAACCCGTGTTTTGGTTGAGAATTATTACATTGGTATAAAGACTGCCCTTACTGGTATAAAAAATGTCTAAATTGTAGTCCTATCAGGCACAAGAACGCACACTGTTGAGTGAGAATAAAGGTTAATAGCTATGTGAAAAACACAAAAGCAGATGAACAAGACGATTTAAATATTAGGAAGTATGTGCAAGTACAAATCTTAGATTAAAAGTATTAAAATGAAGTTGAATTCTGGTTCAAATTTATCAATCATAAATCTACACACTTGGAAAAAGTTGAGAAAACCAACCTTGCAAAGAACTAATAAAATGGCCAGGTTTGTGACAGTGGAGAAAATCAAGTTTTCGGGAGGACTTATCATGAATGTAACATTTCAAGGAAGGATGTTAAAATTAAAGAATACAGAAAATCTATTTGGCACCAACTGGATGAAGAAATTTAAATTGTAAAAATTAAAATTCAAAAATATATAGAAATTTCAACTTTTTCAATATGCTATCTGCAAGTGGTAAGTCCAGATTTTCTATTAATTTATTCTATTGGATCTGTTTTTCTCTTTTACTGAAATATACTAAATTGTTCGGTTGTCTAAAAGCCGTTTCGAAATATAGGATTGAGGTTTATTTTTTCTGCCAGTAGAAACTTCCAAAAAAAAAAATTCGTAGACCGTTACTGTTTGAAATCAACCTTTCTATTCCCCACCCTCTATCTGGGTACTGGACATCCCACTCCTTCTACCCTCTCTCCCCCTCTCTCTCTCTTGGCCACTTTCAACACACGGGGCTTATTAACTGACAAGAACACGCCAAAATTATCCTGAAGAAAAAAATGAAAATTCAAAAATATATAGAAATTTCAACTTTTTCAATATGCTATCTGCAAGTGGTAAGTTCAGATTTTCTATTAATTTATTCTACCGTATCTGTTTTTCTCTTTTACTAAAATATACTAAATTGTTTGGTTGTCTAAAAGCCATTTCGACTTTAACTGAGTTAAAACATAGGAATTTTTTTTTTTCAATTGGAGTAGATCGATCTATCTATCGCCCGGTTCACACTCCACCCACATCTATTGAACAGGTTAAGAGGCTCATCCCTTGTTCCCTGTTTAGGATGTGGTTTCCAGCTTTCTCTTTTCCAATCTTCTCATTATTACGTAGCCCCCTGCACATCAGTGGCGTTACCGCCTTGCTCAGAGTGATATGATTTAAAAAAAAAATTTAAAAAAATGCAAAATAATTCATTTTGCCAAAAACTAAAAAACCTGACAACCGAGACAAATAATTTAATAAAAAATTTAAAAGAAACTTCTGGAAATTTTTTTTTCTGGGAGCCTTGAGACAAGAGACAGCAAAATTCAAATTAAACACTGGCTGGATATCCTCTTTAAAAAAAAAAAAAACGTAATGTGTCTTTTTACCAAAATAAATGGAGAACTCAACAGACTAGAAAGAACTGGTGTCTTGTTGAAAATTGTGTATAGTAAATGGACTTCATCAGCTAACTATGTGAAGAAGTCAAATGAGATTCGGATCTGTCCCAATTCCTCGATGAGGCTTAATACGGCATTCAAAGAATAGCATGATTCTTCACCTTCACAGGAAAATGACAGACTTTATTTATGTAAATACAAAAAGGAAAAATACCAAGACTCCTTGCAGAGCCAATACCTAGGAGGTGGGGGTGTTATGGGGGACTTACCCATATGACACATGAACTTGTCTATACTATATGTAAGTAGCAGTTCTACTTTGGATATATATATTGAGAGAGAGAGAGAGAGAGAGAGAGAGAGAGAGAGTGTGTGTGTGTGTCTATTCCAGTAGATAACTCTGACAGTAAAACTAATAGTCACGCTAATAATTGTTCATTGGTATATGTTTGTACTATTGTTTTTGTAATATATTTGTTAAAACACTATTCTGTCTTTGTGTCTTTATTTCTGGCTCCAACAGACCACAAGAACTTGGTGACAAGGTCACAACAATTAGTGAAACTGGGTAGGCAAAACTGTTAAAAATTCATTGATGGTTGTGCTAGCTAAAAGTAACAAGTCACCATGACTGAGAGTTTGAGTGTACTCTTATGCACTATCTTCCAGAAACTGCAACTAACATTCCCTCAGCACAGTTGCAGTATAAACCATGGATTGGCTCTGTGTGTGTTGAACATCTGCAGCAAGAATTAGCTAGCCATCTAGACAGGCATAGTTGGAATTAGAAATAAGCAGTCAGCCAAACATAAGGCACTGAATGCTGAAGAATTTCCTCACAGATGAAGAGAAAACTTGAGATAACAGAATTATGGTTCTACAGAAGAACAAGAATACTATGGATAGAGCATGTGAGTAATGAGGAAGTTTTAACAAAAATGTAAACAAAAAGGAGACATACTTAGAATAAAAATGTTGAAACTTTTTTGAACACATAATAAAGAAATGGCATGGAGAATTTGACTCTTGTCAAATTTTGTAAGATTTGATTGCACAGAAAATCTGAGCTTACACACACTTACACTTTTTCATGTGCCAATAAAAAAAGCATATACATTCATACATTCACCAATAAAAAAAGCATATACATTCATACATTCACCAATAAAAAAAGCATATACATTCATACATTCACCAATAAAAAAAGCATATACATTCATACATTCACCAATAAAAAAAGCATATACATTCATACATTCACCAATAAAAAAAGCATATACATTCATACATTCACCAATAAAAAAAGCATATACATTCATACATTCACCAATAAAAAAAGCATATACATTCATACATTCACCAATAAAAAAAGCATATACATTCATACATTCACCAATAAAAAAAGCATATACATTCATACATTCACCAATAAAAAAAGCATATACATTCATACATTCACCAATAAAAAAAGCATATACATTCATACATTCACCAATAAAAAAAGCATATACATTCATACATTCACCAATAAAAAAAGCATATACATTCATACATTCACCAATAAAAAAAGCATATACATTCATACATTCACCAATAAAAAAAAGCATATACATTCATACATTCACCAATAAAAAAAGCATATACATTCATACATTCACCAATAAAAAAAGCATATACATTCATACATTCACCAATAAAAAAAGCATATACATTCATACATTCACCAATAAAAAAAAGCATATACATTCATACATTCACCAATAAAAAAAGCATATACATTCATACATTCACCAATAAAAAAAGCATATACATTCATACATTCACCAGTAAAAAAAAGCATATACATTCATACATTCACCAATAAAAAAAAGCTCTTTTCACAAGACAGTTAACTTGTAGAATCACTTCTAGATGCACGTACATACCTACATACATATTGCCATGCACACACGTTCACACGCATATACCCACACACTCTTACGTAAGGACCGCACGTGAAACTTTCTTTTTTCCCACGTTTATTAAGAAATATATAAACTGATTTCTACACGTGTTTAGCCAGTTGGAGGATGTTTTTTGGAGCGTAAGTTCAAATACCGTTCGTCTCTTTCAACACACATGCTGTGCTAATTGCTTTCAGCAATTAGCCACATAAAAATGTTTCTCTCTATCTCATAAGCACATTTCAATACATGTATAATGATATTCACTAATATTCAGTACAAACATACTATTTCCTTTTTCAGGGACTTTCCTAACATGAATATTCAGACAATATCTTTAATAATCTAAGAGAGAACTCTTTTCACAACATTTTGCATTTGTGAATTATCCAGTTCTGTAACCTTACTTAATACAATGTTGTTATATTCGTTACATTGTGTCTTGAGTTATTTTATTCATAATTGTGGTGGTTTGGACAACCAACTGTTTCTTCACTGTTGAAATCACTACCCCGATGGTCAGTCTACTACATATTGGAACCCAATTTGTCCAGACCACTACAAACTCACTAAATTTTACCATGTGCTGACATTGGTGAAAACAAAATAGATACAACCACTTGTTTATTGGCCAATCAGGAGTAAGGAAAAACATCTAAAATTTGATCTGATTCTATTTTCCATAAACACATAAATATTAGTGACTTTTTTTCTTTTCAGAAAGTTATGGGTTGTCTTGTCCAAGTGACATACATTTTCTTACTCCCTCTTTCCTCATGTACTTTCAATAAAGAAAGAAGGAACACTACAGAAAGCCACAAGTTGTCAACTAGGCGTCTCATATATACTAACAAAAAAAGAAGGGGAAACAAAGACATCATTTCCACTTTCATTCACACTCAGGATGAACTTGTTCACCTACTACAATTGTATAACTCACAGTAGATTTATCTTTTCTTCACAAGTTCATTTCGTCTAACTTAAAGAAAACTGAACTCTTTTAAACCCACATTCAAAAGAAAAATTTTATGCAGAACTTTCAAACATATATGTTATTTCAAAACAACAAAACTGGTGTTATTCTTCTTACCAAATAAATTTACACTTATTAATACAGACGAGACTCTTTTATCTTTTGTTCAACCTGATTCTTTCAGATGTGGTGAGCTCGGTTATATTTGGCACAAGGGCATTTCGCAAACATAACTGATGCTCCTGACAACCCTCACAGTAACAATTGGAAGCAAGGAAGAAGCAAAAAAAAACCAAAAAACAGCATAACTTATTTGACAAATAGAACAAGGAGTAGGAAGGATATTAAAAAGATAAAGATTTTTAAGAGCTTCAAAGCATGGGATGCTGTGAAGAGCTGAAAGAACCATACAGTTGTAATAAAATTATGAAAATTCTGAGAAAAAAATTGTAACCATTTTTGTGAAAAAAGTTAAGTTTCTAATTTAAGTTCAGTTGGTTATAAAAGTTTTTGCAACTAATAATAATGTCACACATGTTGAATACAGATGGCGGGATTTAAATTTAACTACTTAACCCCCGCTCCCGAGTTCAACATACGAAAAGAAGGTCACAATTAAGGTAGAGCCCGCACACAGATTTTAATTTTTTCTACTGTCTCTGGAATAATGAGAACTGGTTATTCAATTTTCAGCAGTTAATTATGAAGTTGGTTGTTTCTTTATAAGTTAAAGCATGCCGGGCATAGTTGCATATTGGTGACGTCACAAATTTAAAGTTTTAGTTTCGCGGTAAAATTTGTTTTTCTGTTTTTTTTTTACTTGTCTAACTTACGCTTTCTATTTCTAAAAATAAAAAAGGAAGATATTCTGCATTTAACAAAAAAATATGTAAGCATCTTTGTGCGAAATGCCCTAGCTTTTTTTTTCAAGTTATCAGAAAAGATTTGCACAACTGCTTCAGCTTTTTATTTAAACGAGTCAGCGACTTTAATTTTTTTTATGTAACCAAAACGGTGCTACCTCCTCATCATGATGAGGGCAAACAAATCAATCAATTCTAATTATTACTGTTATTAATTTTTTTATTTATTTTTGAAAATTAATTTTATAATTTTGACATAACTTTTTTTAAAGTAAAATTTGGAAAATCGAATATATTTTCAGTTCACTAACAAGAACACAGTAACACTTTCTGACTTTTTGAATGGTTAAAACTTCATTGATATTTAACAAAATCTGACAACGAAAAAGAATGAAAATTTACTTGATTTGTTTCAATAACTGAAAGTTACGCAGCTCGAGTTTATATTTTTTCAGATTAAAAGAAATTCACTAGCTAAGATAAAAAAAAACAAGTGACCACAATTACAATATCCAGCAGCCGTTAACAACTATGGCCGGGGGGTGGGGGGAGAATAAAGTTAAGCTAAAAAAATGAAAAGCAAATTAAAATCGGATTTTTTTTCTTCATCATAAATTTTAATCATCCATCTTATGATAGGGAATATTTTTTTTTTATCCGAAATTTTAGCATAATAGTAATTAATATAATTAACAATTGTGATAGCGGCTTAGAGCGAGTTAGTGTTCTTTCCTATCCCATCATGCATTTTCTAACCATGCCATTTTTATGCTCTTCATTGATTCTCTCATTTATATACCTGCATCCATTGTAAACCGGTCTCTTGTCGGCAACTGTTCAAGATCTTTATATTATGTAGGTAAGTTTTACATTTCAGATTTCCAGTACTGGAAGAAAACTTCTGATCTGAAATTAAATTATTTTAGCTACAGTAGTTGCCAATTATTAGAAAAAAGAAAAATAACAAATTAATCGGAAAACGGCGCGAATATTTTAACGCATTGATGACTGAGACTGAATTTTTTTAATGTGAAATTTACAGATTATTCTTTAATCTTATATAGAGTTATGTTTGAGCTTTAAATTTTTATTCTAATTATTAAATTCTAAAATATTGGTAAAATCTGGCTTGCTAGAATTGAATGGTATGAACGCAAAATTATATATAGTTGTAAAAGAATCTCAAGTTTTTCCCTTTTATTTATTTAAAAAAAAAATCTTCCTTCACCCAAATTGTTACTTGTTGAATAGAATGAACTCTAAGATTATTTTTCCTCACCGGTAGTAAGTATTTGGAAAAAAAAAGTGATTGTTGATATGACTCGATATTCGTGTTAAGTGCGTAAAAAGCAGGGAAGAAAAGCTTACCTTTTTCGTTGTGCAATTAATAATTATGGGCAACGGGATTTTATATTTTTTTGTCTTAGAATTTAAACGAAACATATGCGAAAAAAAAAAAACGTTTTAAAAGATAGAATTTATTATTGATACTTGATCGTAAGAAAAAAAAATGTTAATTTGTCTTTAACAACTCCCTAGATAATTTCTTTGGAAAAAGTTTAAACGTGACTTCTTTTTTTTTTTAAGGTGTTAAAATATTTTGTTGGAAACTTAAATGTATTATATCTTTAGTTTTCGGTAATTACCTAATCTAATTTTTCTCAAAATAACTAGAGAGGGTTTTAGACTCTAATCATTAGTGACTCTATCGAGCACGTGTAGAAAGTCTTTGTTTTACTTACGTTACTCACATATTTTTTTTATGAAGAGCATTTTTTTTTTCTTTCTTTAATTTTGTTTTAGCTAATTTCGGTAATTAACACATTTTATATGGTGTGCGATAAAAACTTTAAATCATTTTATAAATTTGAAGAAATTTTCGCTTGGCTTCCACGTTGTTTACAACGTGCTCATCCATATCACTTATGCTGTTAGAGTTATATTTTTCTGAATTAAAAACGATACGCTTTCATCAGGTATTTATTTCTGTCTGAACTTTATCGTTTCATTTTTGAAATTTAATAACAGATAGTAAAACATTTGAAAATCATGTTTATTCTGCAGTTATGACTCGAAAATAGTTTTAGCTTTTAAATGCTGTAGAAAAAAAATTAACAGCAACACCGACAAATTCAGACTGATGCGTGTACTCAGTGTAGAGACTGTAAGTGTAAAATGTGCTCGATTATGAGTCATTTTAAAATATATTTATTTTCATTTGAAGTGTTTTTATTTTTTTTTCACTGTTTTTCATAATTTGTCGATTTACTTTTGCCGTCTCTATTTCTGTAGTAATGTATTGTACAACGTTTTTACATTACGTTATTACAGAAAAATCATGTATTGTACTCCTTACACTTCTTCAGTGTATATACTGTACATCTTTTTTGTTAATGCATAATTAGAAATAAATGTATCAAATGACTTTGCTTAGTTAGAAATATTTATTTCGTGACGAATAACTTAAAATTAGACTTAATTTGTCTTATCAATTTTTTTTCTTCAGCAAAACTTGCCTCTTAAGGTAAATCTCAAAAGAACTCTACTAAGAATGCTTGGTTTCTGAACGAACAACTTCTCTTTCCATTTTTTTGCGCACTCTTAGTCTTAAAGCCTTTAAGGACACAAAACCATAGTTTTATTTATTTTATTTTTTTTTAATTGTGAAATTGATTATTTATCAGAATTAGATGGTCATAGCAATTATATTTACAATTTTTGATAGCAATTTAAGGCCATTTTAAATTTGTTTCAATGTTTCTATTAGGTAGCGTAAAAAAATCCGTATCATGTAATTTTTTTTAAAGATATTTTAATAAATTTTTAATTATTTTGCCTTATCGGGCAAAAACGTTAGTCTCAGTTGACATTGATTAGCGTTCAAATCCATCAGCAGAAAGCCTGTGTGTAAAATCCTGTTTGCGCGCAGTTTTTTCTTTCCCTTTAAAAAACAGGATACATGATTAAAAAAGTGCACAAAATAATAAACAATTTTTTTATCAATAAAACTTTTTTTGTGTTAGGATGAATGATCACTTTTTTTTTTATGTAAAAAAAAAAAAATTCTGGCGTCATCGCCGTAAGCATAGTTGTACAGTGTTTACAGAAAAGTTTAGCGCTTTCTGCAATGAAAAACTGATTTGGAAAAGTGTTTTTTTTTTTATACAGAAATACGATAATTCTCGAATTTTAATTAAATTTTCTAGTTATTCAGATAGGAATTAAATTATTTTTTTTAAATGTTTCTCTTTTAGAAAGTTTTTATATTGCTTTTAAAACTTTTGTTACCCACCCCCCATTTAATTTTTTCAAGATTTTTTTTTTCGTATTGCTTCGGCTTAAAATGTTTATTAGTTATTAAGAACAAATCATCTGATAATTTAAATTTTAAGTACCCCCACTTTTTCGCTAAAAAAAAAAAAAAGACAACAGTCCAAACTTGGTGAAATTTTTTTGTTAGTGGTCGACATAAAAATTTACGCAGTGTTTACCGCCTTTTTCGGGTGAAAAACATTGAATTTCTTAAGCGTTGGATCTTAATGAAGCGTGAGAAAAGAACCCATTCACAAATGATAAATGAATTTTCTTTTGTTTCCACCTCCAGTTAATTTCATGAATTTTCGAGAAGTTAAATTTTTATCCGAAAACTTTTTTTTAAACTACTGCGCCTTTCTCGAAAATCTACTCCGAAAAATTAAATAAAAATGAAATGCAATGTAGATTAGAAAAGCTTTTAAATTGCTTTATAGATAAGATTTATTAAGGACACTATTATTGTCTTACTCTTTTAGTTTTAACTTAAGAAAAAAAGTTTTCGATCAGTAATGAATTTTTACAATTTTTTTTTTTTTACAGTTATAAAAAAATGAATTGTGAAGTGAAAACTGTTTTTAGATACCTCCACTCATTTTTCGATAACTAACTTTTTATAAATTGAATTTTTAAAAACAAAATGAAAATATTTTTCTTTAAACGTTTATTTTAGTTTTAATTGCAAGCTTAATTTTTTAATTTACTATTTCCGGTAAGTAAAATACTCTTATTTTTAACAGAAATATTGATTGGAATTTAAAATTGTTTTTTTAATATCTTTCAATTTTTCGGCCATTTTTGAGCGATCGACACATCTGTAAAGTTTAAACAAAAGTTAATTCTCAGTTTTAAAAAAAATCTTGTAAAACTAAAACATAGATCTGTGACACATTATTTTTGGAAAATTATCTAATTAACACAAGTATTAATTAGTTATATCATGAAATTTTGAATAAAACTATTTTGAAACACAGTTGAAGTTTCTAACCTTTCCACCGTATTTGAAATGTGATGACAGGCTGACAAAAATGCGATATAAGTGTATGACGACTGGAATTGACAAAATTGTTCAAATCTTTTTTCTTGTAAGGGTCACAAACCGTGAAACGCATGACCTTTTACACATAGAAATTACCATACAAAAGAAAATTCAAATACGCAAAAAAAAAAAATTCAAAATTTTTTAAAATACAAAGGCACAACGATCTGTATTAAACTTTTTAATTTTTGACTAGTAAATAAAATCTTCACTTAAGTTTTACCGACAACAAATCTTTGAAGTGTTTTTTAAATATTTTTGAAACTATAAATTAAATTAAAGAAAATTCTTTTAAAATTTCATTATTACTCAATTCAAAAAAACTTTCTTCTGACTATAATGTCCTTAAAAGCTTATCAAATTTAATAATGTCATAGTTTTATTGCATTTTTTATTTTACTATTGTGAGCAGATTTTTGGAAATAAAGGTAAAATGTTTAAAAAAAAAAAAATAGATGATTCAATTCTCAATGAGTCCTGTGTTTAACTCATAAAAACAATTTTGCCTACAAAATTTAATTTCTTGAACTTTCATGAATTTATGTAGAAAATTTATGTTGAAAAAAAATATCAAGATAATAAAATTTCAAAAATAATTTCATTGGTTTGTGAATAAGTCCTGAAAGTTTTATTAAAATTTGACAATTATTTGATTTTTACAATTTTCCAAATTAACATGTTTCACCGGAAAAAAGTGAGTTATGTAATGTTTTCCATTGTAAATTACCTGCTAATTAAAACAAGATTTTATTTTACCAAAATTCCAAACTTGTTAGGAGGGATTAAAAAAAAAAATTAATAACTTAAACATTTTGATGAAAAAGTTTTATGTTGTTTTTTTTTTATTATTATTTATATGTTCATGCTATGCTTTCCAGTGATTTAGTGGAGATACCTGTTATATTTACTAATTAAAAAGCTTAATACAAATTATTTTGCACAAAGATTTTTAAAATTAATTTTTAAAAAATGGAAAGTCTTTCTTAAAACTTGTTTAAGTTTTAATTTCAATATTTCAAATAAATACTTAGCTGCATTTCAATGCAAATTTAAATTGACTGGAAGGAGTTTTCATTTAAAAATTGATTTTAGTGCCACTTTTAGCCATCTTTCATCAGAATTTTTTATTAATAAAATCTTCCAAAAAATAAAATATACTTTTCTGACACTTTATTTTAGAAATACCAGCTAATTTAAAGTTTAACTAATCTAATTTGAAACAAATATTAACGTTTAAAACATTACATATTTTTTTTTTTAACACTGCAGTAGCTGTTAATTTAAGCCTTGACAGCTTAAATGATATGAAAGTTTCCCTAACGTTTTTCTATGGTAGATATATCTTTTAAAAAAATTAATTAAATTGAAGTACTCAGTAATCTTAAAATTTAGGAAGATATTCTTATTTTCGGATAATATTGTGTATGGATGCTCATATCTAAAAAAAATCTAAAATTTAAAAACTATTGGGATGTGATAATTTTTTTTTTTCATTTATGATTGAGTATATATAATTTTCACTTCATAACCTACATGGGGACAAAATACAGAAATTTGAGATTTGAAACTTTATAAATTATTCTGACTTAAATTTTTAAAGAAAATTCTTGTAAAAATTCACTGGAAAAAAATTTTTTTTTTTTTCTTGAGATAATAGTGCTCATAATATATCTTATTCGTAAGGTAATTAAAAGCTTTTCTAATTATAAATTGTATGTTTTGTTCATTTTTTTTTTTTTTTTTTTTTTTTTTTTTTTACAGAGGATCCTTTTTTACAAAAAATAATTGATTTAAATTTTCAAAGTTTTATATACGATTAATATAAATGCTAAGTGGTACAAAGATGAATTTTTAAAAAAAATTATAAAATGGGTGGTAGGGCATCTTTTTCTATATTTAAAAAACATTTTTAAAATATTTTTATTTGTGTATAAGTTGTAAAAGTTTGGTTAAAATCCAACAGTTATTTGATTTCTACAAGAATTTCAATCAGTGTGTTTCTTCACTGCAAAAAAGATACGTCAATTTCTTATACTAATCTTTGTTCTCCTACCCTAATGCTTAGAAAAACAAAATTTTGAGCATTCTAAAATATGATTACAAAAGCTTTCTTATGAATGAAATTATGGACACTATTGTCGTAGGAAAAAGTTTTCACTGAATAACAAATTTTTACAAGAATTGTTTTCATTGTTTTAAATTTTTAAAAATTTTATATTGTAGTAGTAAAGTGTTTTTGTTAAAAACCTGAAGAATTATTTAAGAGAAATATGATGCCCATTGTATTTATTGCATCATAGCCACTGTCTAATAAGAAAATTGCAGCAAACATTCCCTAAATTTTCATTCTCTTCAGCTGCTTTAAAATTACTTTATGTAATTTAAAAATATGCTCTGATGATTCCATCAATAATGAGCAAAAGAGAATTATAATAAAATCTTGGCATTGTAGTCTTTTAATGACTTTCTAGTGTTTAAATTTCAGCTTTTCATCACAAAATTCTTTGAAATAAGTTTGATTATTTAACTTTCACATCTAATGTGACTTTCTAATGATAAATTCATAAATAGCAAAATAAGTAGTAACCATTGTCAGTGTTTGCTAATGCATCAATAAAAAATGAAGCTAATTTATTGTAGAAGATTGTTACATAAGTTCATATGAATTTGTAAAAAATTGCTGATCGATACCTGAAGATTGTGTTGTGTTCTGTAAGTGAAAGGGAGTGGGTGTAAATATAGCTGTTATGCACCAGCACTCAATGTATTTACATACTTCTTAAAAAACAAAAAAAAAAAAACCACACAAATCCCATACTCCAACATACTATACACTGGAACACATCTATATGCACACACACATGATATGGGGAAAAGGTATATAGGTACATGTATATATAAAATGAACACAGAAGTGAAAAAAAAAAATACAAGTATACACACACACACACACACATGAGAACTGAATATCATACCATACCGGAGAAAAAAAAAGTGTAGCAATAAACACCACACGTCCGACTCCAGTTTGAGTTCGGCCTTACTTTCTACATCTCCTTCGTTATCCACTCACTGCTGCTAATGGATGCTCGAGACCGATCAGGTAAATGTGCGCGATCTGCTGCAGCCGCCAGCCATCACTACAGCCGCCTTCATGTGAACAGCCTCAAATTAAGCAGATAGGCATAACATAAGGTCATAAAACGGTGCCTACTACCATTCTGACAGATGTGAAAATGCCAAACCCTGCCACATAATAAACCATAAATTAAAGCAGACAGATATATCATCAAATCGTAAAACGTATCACTTAAAAAGAAGTAAAAAAGCCAAATCCTACTACTGTGCACACTTATATAAACCATAAATACACACACATACATGAACTAATCCCTTACAGGTACACACACATACTCACTACAATTAACGACAACAGTAGCAGCGAAACAGGACCATTCATTTAAAGACACGGTAATAGGTAATACCCAACACCTTCTTTACCTTCCTTTATTGTACTAAACACATTGTGATAGCCTTCAGATACCTACCCATACACAAAAAAAAAAAATTCTCACCAATAGATAAGCTTTTCAAAATAAAAAAAGAAGCATACATAACAAAAGCATTTTAAGTTGGTGACTATCATTTGAATATAAAAAAAAAAAAAGTGGGACTTTTTCATGCTTAGGTAATCATGTCTTTTTCAATATATGGCTGACTAGGCAAAAGATTTTTCCTGCAGTAGGTTGCCATTTTTTTCTGTGGTAGACTGGTTGCCAACCAAGGCTATAGAACCCAATAACTCTACGGAGAAAAGATTAATACTTTTCCCAAGGATATTTGTGCATAAAGTGAATGCAACAGATTCATCTGGAATTTGAACTCTGCTTCTCATTCCAAGCCAATGTCCATAGTTTACAAATAAGAATTTTTTTTTTTTAAATAGCAATTTTTGGTTTATAAGAACTTTGAATGAACCATTAACAACATTTGTTTTCTGCTTAGAAAATAAATTGAAAATATGAGGGAGTATTAAAAAAAAAAATTGATACAGAATTGGAGTAGATAGACTGAACTATCGCCCGGTTCACACTCCACCCTAGTCTATTGAACAGGTTAAGAGGCTCATCCCTTGTTTCCTGTTTAGGATGTGGTTTCTGGCTTTCTCTTTTCCAATCTTTTCACTCTTACGTAGTCCCCTGCACATCAGTGGCGTTACTGCCTTGCTTGGGGGTGATATGATTAAAAAAAAAAAAATGTAGTTAACAGGCAGATAAATTGTACATGGAAAATGTTTTAAGATTTAGTTGGAATGTGCTAATTCAGTGTACTTCAATGTGTATAAAAATGTCTTGTGAGGTAACAGTATTATCTTTTTGTTACCTGATTATTGCTTCTGGATGAAGCTTTAATAGTAGGTAATACCCAACACCTTCTTTACCTTCCTTTATTGTACTAAGCGCATTGTGATAGCCTTCAGATACCTACCCATACACACAAAAAAAAATTTCTCATCGATAGATAAGCTTTTCAAAATAAAAAAAAGCATACATAACAAAAGCATTTTAAGTTGGTGAATGACATTTGAATATTTAAAAAAAAAAAGAAAGTAGGACTTATATTTTCATGCTTGGGTAATCATGTCTTTTTCAATATATGACTGACTAGGCAAAAGATTTTTCCTGCAGTAGCTTCCTATAAAATCAATAATACTTAAGTATTATTGATTTTATAGGAAGCTATTTTATGCTTCAAACATTCAAGGTGCACCTTTATCTTTCCTCCTCAGGCATTCTAGCCAAACATTTATTTACAATTGAATAAGTCATGTCAGTTGTCTTTAAAGGGGTATACATTATTGAATTGACCTAAGTAATGTGTTAACTTTTTATTTTCTTTTGTTAGATATGCCTAATCACTTTCTGAACATAGAATTATTCTTTTTACATTAAACCTCTAACAAATCTAAAGATGACTTCTTCATTTCTTACTATCTAGATAGTTTTAACCAATAACAGTATTTATCTTTACTTAGAGGCATAAAGAAAGTGGAAATTAAAATCGCTTCTGTTTCTAGGATTATTTGTCTCAGTGTCAGACAGGTACATTTAACTATTATCTGCTTTGTCTAATTGTTTATAAAAGACACTTTAGTATGTTTGTTCTGTTTGATATCAGCTAACCCAAACATTCCCAATTTGGTTTTTATAGTTAATTGTTTCCATCTTTCTTTTTTTGTCATTCCTCCTTGATTGCCTTATTTTAAGGAAAAGTTTTCAGAACCACATTTTTAAAAACAAGTTTAAAAATACTAATATGCTTAATTTACACTAATCTAATTAGTTTGCTGTAGTTATTAAATGTAACAAATATTATTTACTAATCACTTGAAATGAAAGTAAAAAAAATACTTTGTGTTAGAAATATCTTTGTACAGCCGTTATAATCAATCCCAAAGTAGTAATTTGTTATTTTGGTCTCTGATTCCTGAGGTTGAATCAGATTGTAACTTAATGTTTAATATAAAAGCTTATAGTTGTTTCAGAATTTGATTATAAGATGTTTGAAATTTTAGAAATTTGTACAGATTAACTAATTGGTTCATATTTCAAGTGTTTCCTGTTTCTCGCCAGGTATTTTTCACATTTCTCGAAATCCCTCCATCAGGCAATAAAGAACTCATTCTTCTATCAATTTCTGGATAACTATATAAATTTATATATGCATTGTGGTGCAGTGGATATCAGCTCGGAACGAGAAATTGGTGCCAAGTTTGAATTCCAGTTGAATTTGTTGCATTCACTTACATGCAAATACCCTTGGGAAAGGTATTAATCCATCTCTTCCCTCCAGCTATGGGCTAAATAACAGGACAGATTAGGTTCTGTAGCCTTGGTTGGCAATTAGTCTATTGCAGAAAGTAATAGCCACCTACTGCAGGACTATCTGTCCAGTCAGTAATGTCTCTTTCAAGACATGATCACCCAAGCATGTATCATGTATGACACTTGACTGATATAAATTTCGCAAAATTAAAAAAAAAAACACAGCAACATGTTCAATAAGGTGTGGTGGGTGACCCCTGCATAGAGCATTATTATTAGTCAGTCAGTTAAGTGCCATACGTGAAACATGCTTGGGCGATCATGTCTCGAAAGACTGACTGGGCAGAAGATTGTCCCGCAGTAGGTTGCCATTGCTTTCTGCAGTAGACTGGTTGCCAGCTAAGGCTATAGAACCCAATCTGTCCTGTTATTTAACCCATAACTGGAAGGAAGAGACGGATTAATACCTTTCCCAAGGGTATTTGCACGTAAGTGAATACAATGGATTCAGCTGGAATTCGAACTCGGCTCCCCAGTTTTTCGTTCCAAGCCAATATCTACTGTACCACAACGCACATTCGCATTATTTTTATTACTCATGCAAAAAAAAAAATCATCAATTATTTATCGTAACATTTGTTCTTTGAAATTATACTATTATGTCATTCCGTGTCAAATCAATCATCGGGACAAACTTTTTCACTTTTGGTGTGCTTAATGGGTATCATGATAGAAATTGAATGGTACTTATTTTCCATTTAGATCAAAGGTTTACTGAGATATGGCCCTTTGACCTCTGCCAAAAAGATGAATTTTGGAAAATATCCACAAAGTTTAAATATCAATATGTAAATTGTTTTTCATAAAGATGAATAATATACCATTTTAAAGTACTTGCAAAGATTGAAAAAGTGATCTATTTATTTTTTGTTTAAAGAGCAAAGAATGTGTTCTTTGACCTTTAATTTCTCAGTTTTTTTTTTGTTTTTTTTTTTTTAACTACATTGAATTCAAATTTGTCTTATGACAAGATATACAAAATTTTGGTGGTGGACTTTTGACTGTGGCCTAAGTTACAAGGGTTTTTCTGAGTTAGGACCAAATTAAAAATAGCAAATTTTTGCTATCTGACACAACATGCTAACATTTTCATATTTTTCAATATGGTTGTTTATCTTTAGAGACCTTTAAAATGCTGATTAATATTCACATAATAATGATCATAAAATTGACAGACTGTTATTAGTGGTTAAATGTTGACCATTTTACTGAAAAATAGTCTTATTTTGGTTTTGTTTACATTTTTATAGTACAACAAATGTTTACATGAAAAAATGAAAAGAAAATGTCATTAATGTTAAGTTAAAATATGCAACAAATGATGGTTAACAAATTTTTGACACTACACTAAATGTGTGGAACAATCAAATTTTCAGTTTGTGTGTGTGTGTATATAAAATTGAGTTTTGATCTTTAAAAAAAAAAGTGGTACATTGAAATTAATTCTTAATGTTTACAAAGAGATTAACAAACAATTTTTCTGCTTGTTGGAATGCATGTTTAAATAAAAAGTATTTGGATATGCAAACCTTTTTCAATCTTTTTTTTTGATGACCAACCTTGATTGTATCTTTAAGATTACTTCAAAAAATTCTCTTTCCTAAAATATTTGAAGTATTTTCCATCTTATTTTTAAAAAGTTTGAGCTCTTAAAGTCTCAGTGATTGGATCAACTAAGAATATCAGAATAATTTAAAATTAATATATCTGTAATAGGAAGGGACACTTTGGTTGTGTAAAAAAACAAAAAAAAAAAAGTCAATTTTACTTCCTCATTATCAGAATATTTTTCAGGCACACATCCTAACCACTAATTCTTTTAATACTGTTGTAACAAATCTCTTAATGTTTTCAAGCTCTGTGTTGTCCCATTTTTATAATGTTAGCTATTAACCTCTTCCTGAGACTCAGGACAAAAACTATTATGTAGTATATGAATTTCTATAATTCTTGAGACATTTTTAATCTATTTTCTAAGATTTCAGCTTAAGTTGTTCATTCATTTATTGAGGAATACAAAATGTTTATTTCTGGAATCATAAATGTATTTTTTTGCATAATCAAATTTATTTGAGGAATATTAAATGAAAACAATTCTTGTAAAAATTCATTATTCATTGAAAAAAAAACTTCAGACTAATATATATATATATATAAAACTTATTTATGAATGAAACTTTGCGTGTGTCCATTACCTATGGACACACACTCCGAAACGGCTGAACTGATTTTCTTGAAAATTTACACAGTTGTACTATAAGCGTCTGTGAGTGTTCTTAGCTAGGTTTTGTGTCGAGGTACCCCTGATAAATATTGATAATCGAAAAAATTGGGTTATAGAAGGAGTGGTCCGATTTTAATGAAATTTGATACTCATAGACAAAGACATAAGAAACGATATTCAGATGTTTCAAGGTTACAGTTCTTACAATAGTGCAGAAAATCGATATTAGATATGTATATATAAAAAGGCAAGATGTTTGTGTGTGTGTCTGTTTATCTGCCTGTATGTCTGTATTTTTTTTTTTTTTTTTTCAGTCTTTTTATTTTAGTTTTTGCTTCGGGTTTGGTTCTAGGTAGGTATAATTGTAGTTCTTAGTCTCAGCCATGATACCATTTACTCAGAGGACTTATTTAGCCTTTGAAATTGTTTACGACCAAAAAAAAAAAAAAAAACCAATTTGATATCGATACCAGGAAATCAAACTTTGACTTACATTCATTCATTTTTCTTTCAGTCTATGGTTTAGCTTTTACTGGAAATAACTATTGCTTTTTAGTCTTTCGTGCCAACGTCCAAAGAGTCTGAGCTCCAGGACCATGAATTAGTTTTAAAGCTTTCATTATACACAAGCAACGTCGGGCTATACTGCTAGTGTATGTATATATATATATATATATATATATAAGCTTATCCAATTAAATAATGTTATAGTTTTATTGCATTTATTTTTTTTATTTTACTATTCAAAGCAGTTTTTGTGAAAACATTGAACTGTTTAGGTTGGGGTTGAGATTTACATTCTCCAAGGAGTCTTTCGTTTAACTGGAAAAAAAAAAATTAATTTGTGGATAAGTCCTGAAAGTTTAATTAAAATCTCACAATTATTTTTACTTTTGCAATGATTTCCAAATTGTCATTTTACCAGAAAAATGGCACTAAAAGATACATTGCAATCTTTGTTACACCGTTGGCACAAAGGGCTGGGGGTTATTAACCAAAATTTTGAACATGTTAGAAAATATTAATATAAAAAATTTTTTAAAATAATTTTGTCTTTCTGCTTAATAAATGACAAACATTATAATGATAAAACTTGCTTTTTATTAAGTTTGGGGGCCTTTTTTCATCATGCTATTTTTTAGTGAGAAAGTGTAGGTACCTATATTAATATGTAGGTATTATTTATGTAAGTTTCGTTGTGGATGTAAAATGAAGTGCATCTTTCCATCAAGCTTTATCAACCAAAAATCTTTTTGCTAATACAAATTGTTACATGATATAGAATCAGTTTGTGTAAAATCTTTCACTCAGGAAAGTGAACAATATTTATCTAGTTCAGTCTTCTCTGCTTTTTCATTTAGTTAAATTAAATATATCTACATTGTTTGACCACTCCCTTACTCTTCAAATTAAGGTCTATCACCCATAAAACATTGAATTGTGTGTGTGTTTTTTTTTTATTTTTTATTACTACTAATGCTAGAAGATACTAACAGCTTATTTGTTACAAGTGAGTATCTTTTTCAGATAATGGTTAAACTAGGTGTTAATGGTTTGTTTCAATGGTAAATTTACCTCACCTTAAAAGATAAGTGCATGTTGTGTAATGGATAGCACCTTTGAATGAGAAATGAGTTTATGTTCTAGTTGGGTTTGTTACATTTACTTACAACCAAATACTTTTGGAAAAGGTACAAGTCTACATCCCCCCACTATGGATTAAATACTAGGACTTGTTTCTGTAAAAAAAAAAATTATCACTTGAAAATTGTTCATACAATATTAACTTGCAAAAAAAAAAATTTACAATTAAAAAAATATTTTGGCTTCTACAAATGATTGATGAATCATAAAATAGAATTTATTCTTAACCCTACTCAAAAAAAGAAAATCTTACAAAGTTTTAGGTATATGGTAGGATAAGATTTACCCAGATATAAACTATCAGTATTTTTATTTTGCCTAACTTGGTGACACATGTAAATTAGGGAGAAGGAGCCCATTAAATATGGTACTTAGTATAAACAAGGTATGTCTTCACAGTATATTCAGTTGAGTGGTTAACTTGCAGTATTTTTCTCATCATTTGGTTAAGAAAAAATAATCAGAATTTCAACACTGACCTAATCTTTTTAATTTCTTCATTTTCATCTTTGTTTCATTAAGCATAACAGGCTACTAAAGTCTCAAAAATAACTGCATGGCTATTAGCTTTGATTAAACAGTATACACTATATTTAAGCAACTGTTAATGATGCATTCAACCATGGTGTCTGTTCCTCCCAGGGTCAAAGCTGACACTGAAGACATGTAATGTTATCTACCTATTAATCACAAGCCCTTTTAAATTTTTATACTAGCCACAAGTATATATCTCATCTGAGTAATTTTCTCAATGGCTATTTTGGAGATCCTAACTAGGTGGTATACTTTTGATGGATCACGTATTTGTATATTAATACAGTGAAATAAGAGTGGGTTTGTTCTCTTATGTAAGGAACATTATTTAGAAATTTAATGGATTACAAGTTGAAAGATCATAAATTGCCCATAGTGTAAATTTTCATAATTTCAAACATTATTTTTTAGTGGCTACCCATATTTGAGTAGATGTTTCATTTATTTTCTTTTTAAATTCGGGATGGATGATGCTAGTCTCCTAGAGAGCAACATGCTTCGCCTCTTTGGCCTTACTCTCTCAAGTGGAATGACTACATTAAATTTATAGCTTCATCTACTGCTAGGAAGGTTGGGTCACTGTCAGGCTAGGAAGTTTTTCATGTCAATCCATTTTGTGCATTTTATAAATCTACCATTCATCTGTGCATTGAATACTGTTGCCATATCTGGTCATTTATTCTCTCTCTCTCTCTGTCTTATGTGAACACAGTAACAGTACCACTAATTACTTAAGAACATAATCAACTATGTTTACTTCCTGGTGATCCGTGTTTGAACACAAGTATTGGCAGTGACACACTATTTCTATATGACAATAACTATTCAGTTTCTTATCAGAAATATAAATGAAGCAATTTTTAAAGAAGCAACAGATTTTTTTTAATTTATTAATCACCTTATCACTGTAAAATGTTATTTTTAGTCATTTTTTTTTTTTTTTTTTTACCTATCAGCCTGAAATGAGAAATTAGAACTGATTTCAAAATCCAATCAAGTTAGTTACATTCACTTACATGAAAATACTCTTGGAAAAGGTATGAATCCATCTCATCCCAAGTGTATATTGAGCAACCTTTATTTGAATAGACAAACTTTTTTTTTTCTTTTACCAGCCTGAATATTTAAAACTTAAAGAAAAAATGCACTCTGGAATAATTTGAACCCGTGTCCCACTTTTCAAGAGAAACCATTGCTTGCATGTATATGTGCATACAAGTATACATTAAAAAAAAAATTTTTTTTTCCTGAATATTCAGACCCAAGTTGTCAAGAATTGGTTTGTGAAACATTTGGAAAACTTTTAATTACATTTGCTTAGCATCGGCCCAGTTGAACATTTATGAGATGTGGTAGAGGGGCTTTTGTCACACACTGGATCCTACACCTACAATGAATCATTCAAACGATGACTTAACATCCCTCAAGAGGTCTTTAGACTGCTTTTGAGTTTGATGTCATGTAGCACTTGTCAGATTTGAAGGGATAGGCAAGGACCCTATGCCTTTTGGCATATCAATGTAATTTTTTCCCCTTTTATTTCTTTTAGCGGATTTGTCATATGAAAGTGTTTTTTTGCTGACCTCAAGCAGAGTTTTAAGATTTTTTTCTAAAACTTAACTTCCCTTTCACCAAAGTTTCTGTATCTTATCTGTGTTGTGTGTGTATTTTTTATGACAGATATTGATAAAAACTGAATTATGTTCTAAAAGAACAAAGATTTTTATATTGGCTGCTTTGAAAATTTGAATTTAGTCAGTTACGTTTTGGGAGCATTCATTCTTGAATAACCTCTTTAACTTGTAAAGCCAGCACTAAACTAAGTCAATAATCTTGTCACATTTACATTATACTTGAATCTTGACAATTCAATACCTTCAGAGCAAAGTGTTTTAATAAAGGTTTCTTGGCTAATAAGAGAACAGCAGGGGTTACCAAAAATAGTTACTGAGGAAACAAGTATTAGTCACAACACCGTTTCAGACAATAGTTGTATTTTTGGGCATAAGTCTCTAATACAGTTTTCATTAAAAATGACTGACAAGGTACTTCTGTTAAGCTTATATTTTTGTTGTGTGCAGACTTTTTTTTTTTTTTTTTTTTTTTTTAAGCTTAATGTGTGTAGAAAATGAAATAAAAATGTTTACCTTTTTTTGTAAAGTTACATCTACTAGAAATAATGCCTTCAAAGAATACTGTCACACCATTTTCTTTTCTGATCTGAATGCTTATTATGTAACCATGTTATTTTTTTTTTACAATGTCTCATGATTCAGGTAGAATGATTTCTCTAATTACATCAAAACGTAGTTGATTTGGTTTGTTCTCTAGCGACCTATGTTCAAACTCAGCAACAATTTATTCACATGACAACCTCCTAACAACTTAACATCTGTAACACAATCAAAATATTTGAAAACGGTTAATAGGTTAACCAAACTAGTTCGGAATGAACAATTTGGACAATTTCTGTACAGACTAAGTTTTTAAAAAAGTGAATGTTTTGTCATTAACATTGGTACTTAAAGGTTTGGAAAATATTCAAATTGTTAATCATATTTAAATTAATAGTAAACTTTATAATGATCAGTAATAAATTTTATTTTATTTTATTTTTTCCAGCTTAAAAGAAAGTGCACATTACCAAACATTGCTTAACAATGAAGTACATTTTAGTGACTGGAGGAGTAATTAGTGGGATTGGTAAAGGTGTCATTGCAAGCAGCATTGGGACACTGTTGGAGGCTTGTAAAGTTAGAGTGACATCTATTAAAATTGATCCATACATCAACATTGATGCTGGAACATTCTCACCTTATGAACATGGTAAGTATTCTTCATTCATAATTTGTTGCAAGATATCAATGGAAAAGTTTAAGAAAAAGGTTATATTTATAAATTTATTTAATGCCAATGTTTATTCTCTAAATTTAACCATGTTGTAAATATTTTCTGAGAGAGATGCTTTCTTAGTTTTCATGAAAAAATGTATGAACTCAGATATTGTCCAATTTTATCTATATTTCTGAGATGAGGTATTGTAATTATTTGTTATTTAGACTGCTGTCCTCAGCTTTGTCAGTCTAATTTTGTGATCGAAATAAAGGATTCAGTTCAAAATTCCAATCAGCATACAATGGCTGAAACTTTGAATATCTCAACAAAGATTAGGACAATCTAAATAATTGTCAAATTTTGCTTGTTATAACATTTTTACCTCCATTTTTTAATAGTTGTTGAATTTGCATATTTTTCTTTTGATTATTATCAACACTTACTGCCAGCTGTTCATGTATTATGTTTTTAATCATTTCACCCCAAGATGATAATGTCACTAAATGCAAGGGTTTGAGAGGAAAAGATAATGAAAAGACTGTAGAAAGAACTAGAAACCCAATTCTAAACATGAAACAAGTGAGTCTGGTGATATTCTGTCCTCCATCTATTGAATAGGAGTAGAATTTTATTCCTTGTTTCCCCCTTTTTCCAAAATCCATTTTGTTAAGATTGCCATAACTATGAAATTGCAATTTTTTTATTTTTTATTTTTTTTTTCCTCCAGGTGAAGTATTTGTGCTTGATGATGGTGGAGAAGTCGATTTAGATCTGGGTAACTATGAAAGATTTCTGAACATCACTTTACATCGCGACAACAACATCACAACGGGCAAAATTTACCAACATGTCATTAATAGAGAGAGAACTGGAGATTATTTGGGGAAAACTGTGCAAGGTAAGATTTACAGCTTTTAACCCTGTATATTTGACATAATGTCACTTCTATTCTGTTGTTCACTCTCTCACTTTGCCATTCCACCATAAGTTTTTGATCTGAGGACATTTTAGATGAGATTAGTTGAAACAGCCTTTGGCATGAAAAGAGTTATAAGAGGAGTGGCTTTCAGGACTGGCAACCAGCTCTTGTTTGTAGAACCAGTAGCATTGTGTTAAATTGTTGAGGTTACAAATCATCAATTTAATCCTGGTTGTTGAGTTGGTATTAATATTTCACAAATCATGACAACGTCTCAGACTGACTGGTAGTTGACCCAACAATTCAATTAAAGAATGAAAAAAAATATCTTTGCACAAAATCTCAGCCATAAATAACAGAGAGCACACTAGGTTCTTTAGTCTTGATTGGCAACCAGCCAAGGAGAAAACTGTTCAAAGCCAAAAGATTGATGAAACTGCATCAGTGTGGTTGCTTCATGCTGCACAATCTGTATATTGGGAAAAATAAATTGCACAGAACAGCTTGTTTGCCAGTGATTTAGAGAGCTTTATTTACTACACTTAAAAATGTCTACAAAAATTACGTTTTGTAGAAATTGTGCAACATCTCATGATTCTATTTTCATAAGTTATTTTTTATTTTTTTTTATTTTTACACGAGATACCCTGCCCTCAGGATGTGCATTGTGGTGCAGTGGATATCAGCTCAGAACAGGAGATCAAAGAACTGAGTTTGAATTCAGGTTGAATTTGTTGCATTCACTTACACACAAATAAATTTGGGAAAGGTATTAATCTGTCTCTTCTCTCTCTAGCTATAGGTTAATTAGCAGGACGGATTGGGTTCTATAGCCTTGGTTGGCAACCAGTCTACCACAGAAAGTAATGACAACCTACTATGGCAAAATCTTTTGCCCAGTCAGTAGTGTCTCTTTGGAGACATGATTGTCCAATTGTGTATCATGTATGGCACTTAACTGACCTCATCGGTCACCAACCAGGAGAGGTAGCATAGTTTCGCTGGCTAAGGTGATACTGTCACCGGGCAGGGTATTGTTTTTTGCGTAAAAGTGTCCATCTCTTGTGATTTCATGTCGGAAGTAGCACTGTGGTGTTGCGAGCAAGGTTTCAATCAATTTTATTTAGGATCTTGGCTATATCTAACCTGGTGCCTGTTGAGCTTTGGTCTGGAGACTATAAACCTCACTTTAGGCCTCAATCAGTGATGCTTGCCCTCAAAAGGAAGAAAAGAAGCCACAGCACTTGACATCAACAGGTAGCACATGACATGACCACCTCTTTTCTATGAAGTTAGATTGCAGCAATTCATGGCGGTTTTTTGTTTCGTTTGCTTGTGTGCCTCCCTGTTCTCCTTCCATATTACCATTAATTCTACCAGGTGAACACATATCCTTGCTACAATGTCAGGATGTGTGTCTCTCTGAACAGTGTGTACCGGAAATTACAGAGGTATTCTAAAATCAACTAGCACTTTCACATTCTTCACTCAATGGCATCATAGTGGGAGTTATTTAGGTTTTCTGCACAGGCCGTTCACCTCCCTTGTGAAAACAAATCCTAGGTTCTTTAGCTGTTACAGACTGTTGGCTACTTCACATTGTGTGCTAAGTCTATGATCACTTCCAGCACTTTGACTCCATGTGTACATCTGCAGTGATTATGGACATGCAGTAGCACATGACGTAAAGTGTGTCAATCACTTTCACGCAATATGCCTGCATTAGTGTCAATGTATCCCCACAACTTGAGGTTGGCCACATTTGGCAGATCATAGGTAAATTACAAGAGAAATGATATAACCAATAGCTCCATTGCAATTAGAGTATTCCATGATGGCTTCATTGGATCAGTATCACTCCATGTAGTCCAAGCACATTGTTTTGATTAAGAAACGGCAGTAGCTGTTTGCCGCTCTTCCTAAAAAAATTCCTGATTTCTTCAATCCTTAATTTAAATGAAATTTGAATTAGCTCATGAGGAATTGATCCATATGCATTTGTGAGATCAAGCCAAATTATTGAAGGTCAGTTTTATTTTTGTTTGGCTGATAGGATTGAGTTCCAAATCATGTACGAATGCTCCAGACATCAAGTGAAGCCAGTTATCCCAGCCTTCTGAACAGCTATGTTTATGTAATGGCTACCTACCAGGAGTTTCGTCATGTAACAGGCAAGGGACCCCCAAAATATCCCCCCCTCCCACATTCAAGTGGGAGATGGGGCGGAAATTTGCAATGCTTTTTGCATTCTTTTCCTTAGGTATCCAAAAGCCATCCACCAGGCACTGTTCTTGTGGTATAAAACCTTGTTCCCTGCTGGAGGGGGATGGTGAGTTGTAAATTTATTATTGCCATTGTTGGAAATTGAGAATTTGGTTGACTGGCTGACATCCACATTCTTTGTTTTGGAATATTTTTATATGTGTGGAGAAAATAAATACTGCTTGCTGACACAATTAGAATTTTTTTTTTTTTTTAAATAGAAAACTAATTTTCTTTTGTCTCCTTTTATCTAGTGGTGCCTCATATAACAGATGCTATCCAAGAATGGGTGGAAAGAGTTGCTAAGATTCCAGTAAATGTTGCAAATGAAGTTCCAAATGTTTGCATCATTGAGGTAAATTATTCATCTAACCCTGCTACTTATTTCTGCAGCTTCATTCTGCATTGGTCTTCATTCAGTGAAAATTTTATTTATTTATTTATTTTTTTTATTTTTTTATTTTTTTATTTTTTATTTTTTCCAAGAAAATTTTAAAATCACTTTAGAATTGATTAATGTTTGAAAAATTTCTTTTCCTTGGGTCTTCTTACCTGGCAGTGAATGAAAAAGTGATTTTTAAAATGAAGGTTATCAGCACAAAATAACTTAAATGTTTCAGGAATGTGGCATTGCAAATTTTGTGTGTGTGTGTATATATATATATATATATATATATATATATATAGGTATCCAGTCCGTAAACGGTGAGGATAATCCAACAAGATTACCTTAATATAAAATATTAAGTGGCAAATCCAGATAGAGCTCAATGGGTGTTAACCAGAGCGATGCTCATGTTAAAACCTGCACATCTTAGTATGTATTAAAAAATTCATATCTATATATATATATATATATACACTTACAAATTTTGGAATGCGAACTAAGCTACCCAGGTTTCAACTGTTAGGTCTCTTCAGGCTCATGTTAGAACCTGCGTAGCTTAGTATGTATTCAAACATTCATGTTTACTTTCTCCCGATAGTATTGAACACTTTTTTTGTTGTTTAATGCCTTCGAGGATGATTTTTTTACTGCCTTCATCCATATATTATTGTGTATGTATGTGTGTGTGTGTATATATATATATATATATATATATACATACACACACACTCTTACGTTAAGCACCTTCTTTTGCTGCAAAATCTACTTATGCTGAGTCTAAGTGGGATCAGCAGCAGCACCACTGGATTTGTTAGATTACATCTCTAAGATGTATACAATTTTATATGACACTTCTAAGTTCTTGAAACTAGGTCCAATAGAGACTAATGATAACACTTTGTCTATTGAATCAAAATTTCAAAGACAATTGTTAAAGTAGGTGAAAAGTGGTCTATGAGTAAGGATATATTTGATTTGATTCAACCCACTGGTTCAATTCGTCCTCACTTATATGGATTACCAAAAGTACATAAAGATGATATTCCATTAAGACCAATTTTATCAATGATTGGATCTTCTCAGCATCAGGTCGCTAGTTGGCTTGCTATAGTGTTGCAACCTGTGTTGTTACACTTTAGCAAGTTTTGTATTAAGGATTCTTTTACTTTTGTTGAATCAATACAAAACTTTTTTCCCCCCCCAGTACTTGTTTCATGTGTTCCTTTGATATTTGTTCTACGTTCACTTGTCTTCCCTTGACAAGGACAATAGAAATATGTAGTGTTTTTTTTTTTTTTTTTTATAGATCTACATTGTCTTCTCCAAATTTTCCGGAATTGGGATTTGTTGAATTCATGAAATTTGCCACCTTGTCAGTTGAATTTAGTTTCAGTTATATTGTATAGACAAGTAGACGGGGTTGCTATAGGGTCTCCTTTGGGTCCATCCCTGGCAAACATTTTTGTTGGCTATTGTGAGTATTCTCTCGCACTAATTGTCTCCTTATGTATTATTATGTTGATGATACATTTTGTATCTTTAATACTGAGGACAAAGCCGACCTTTTTCTCACTTCTTTAAACTCTGTGCATCAGTCCTTACAGTTCACGCTTGAGGAGGAGTCAAATTGTTCATTTTGGGGCAGGGTGTTTGTGTCCATAAGAATGGGGGCATTTTTGACTTCTGTATATAGGAAAGCAAAATTTACTGGATCATACACGCTTGTGGATTCTTTTTGTCCTCACCAAGACAAAATTAATTTAATTAAGACCCTAATGTTTAGGGTTTTAAAAATTTGTTCCAGTACTTTCCTAACTGCAGAGAAGGACCTCATTAAGATGACTCTTATTAAGAATGAGTATCCTTTGAATATTTTGGAGCTCACTATGTCTTTAGTCATTAATAATTTTTATCAGGATAAGTCGGATGTTCAGAAATGTCCTGTTTATTTACGACTACTTTTTTCTTTTCTTTTTTTTTTTTATCGTATCACCCCGAGCAAGGCGGTAATGCCACTGATGTGCAGGGGGCTATGTAATAGTGAGAGGATTGGAAAAGAGAAAAGCCGGAAACCACATCCTAAACAGGGAACAAGGGATGGTGGGGTGTTAGCTAGGCGAATTTCTTCTTTGATTACCAAATGTTATTTTGTTGCAAATGTACGTGTAATTTTTTTCTACACGTACAGTTTTCTCCTCTATGCATAAAGATGTCTTGCCTCTTCATCAAATTCAGTTGCATACAACTTTAAGTGTAGTTGCGGATGCGGCTACATAGGCAGAACATCAGCGCTTAGATCAAAGAATTAAGCAGCACCTACCTCGGAAAATTATGAACTCTTCCGCATATACAAACCACTTGGTGAATACATCCGGGTCCTCAATAAGTGAACACATTATTAATAGCAGGAATTGTGTTAGTAATTTGAGTGCTGACAATTTTTCTATCCTTGCGTAGTCACACTCCATTTTTCATCTAAAGGTGCTAGAGTTCATATACCTAAGATTCCAGAAACCTACTCTCTGTAAGCAGAGAGAATGTCTCCTGGGACTTAGTATTATTGGGATCTAGCATCCTTACAACCCCCCCTCCCCCCGTCACTATTCCATTTCAACCTTTTAGCTATTTATTGAAAATCCCAGTGTCTAGACTTGAAAAGTACTGGGCAAAACCGGTTGTCTAATTTTAATAGAATGTCATTAAAATTCTCTACTTTCCTTGCTATTATAAAGTTTTGTTTGGTCAAGAATTTGTTATATATAAATAATGTGTGTGCGCATGTGTACATGTAACTTCATGCTGTCAAAAATAACCGAAAAATATTTATATTAATATGCCGGCAACATATATATTGATGTACTTGCTATTGAGAATCTTACATTAGAACACAAGAAAAACAAAATATCCAAACTCCTAGACAAACAGGAGATATATATATATATATATATATATATATATATATATATATATATAAACAAACAATCTTTATAATGATATATTCACTAATTGGCCACATAATTATTGCAAAAAAGATAAACTAATAAGGCAATGTGAAAGAGCAAAAATGCAAGAGCTTTCATAACTGGTAGTAAAGAGAAGGAAGTAAAAACTGACACTGCCTCACACTGATATTCAGGAGGGAAAAATACTCTCTCAAAAAAATATTGGAGGAGATGGTAAATAAAACAGTTGTAAGTGGTTAATTTGTTTGTGTTTTTTTGTGTGTGTGTCTCTCTCTCTCTCTCTAACCCCCCCCCCCCCCCCCCAATGTCTTTCATATAAGCTGCATTAACACATGCTATGAAGCATAAACCAAGAACAAAAAATATATTGATATTTTTTTGTAGTTTAATAAATTTGCTTTATTAAAAAAAAAAAAAAAAAAAAAGCACAAGTAGTTTTGTATACAATTGAGTTTCAGCTAGGGTGGTTGGAATAAAACGTGTACCTGAAATTTGTTTAGTGCTTTGTTTTATAATACTCACACCCTAAATTAAGAGTTGAGGAAATGTTTTGAATAATTAATAAAATGGCTGGTTGTAATGAGAATGATTTACTTCCAAAATGTCTATTTGGAACTCAACGGTAACTAATTTCTGTTAGTAGCTTCAGTAATAACATTAATGCCATTATGTAAAGTTTCAAATATCCAAGGTGGAAATGAATGTGCTAAAATTTTGAATTCAATATTACTTTCCATGTCTAAATTTGTAATTTAACTGCCCTCCCCTTCTTCCTGAGTTTAAGTTGACACGTTTCTTATGTATGTAAAGCACAAACCAAATATTTTCCTCCATATTTGTAAACAAATGTATTTTTATTTTGATAGCTTGGTGGTACAATTGGAGACATTGAAGGTATGCCTTTTGTGGAAGCTTTCCGTCAGTTTCAATTTAGAGTAAAGAAAGAAAACTTCTGTAATGTCCATGTGAGCTTGGTGCCACAGGTAAGTCCTGTTTTCTGTATGCATAAAATTTAAGGATTTTTTGCTAAAAAAATAGTGAAGTTTTTAACTTTAAAGTTTAGTGATAATATATTAAAGTAGACTGATAGGTTTTTCTCTTTCGATATCTCTATTTCACTGTGTTTCTTAAAAACGTGATATACAGTAAAGTTTGCTAGACTTTTATCAGAAATAAGAATGTGGTGGGAGGTTTTTGTCATCAGATATCACTTGATTATTTTCAGTAAATATTTGTGTATTTTGATTTTTGAAAATCTTCAATGGTGGATTTTCACTAGTAGTTATTGTTCAAAACAACATAATTTGAATTTTAAAAAAAATTTTTTTTATTAAAATCTTGTTTTATTTTTATTTTATAACTAGCCCAAAGCTACAGGTGAACAAAAGACCAAACCAACCCAGTCAAGTGTTAGGGAACTCAGAGGCCTTGGCTTGTCTCCTGATCTGGTAAAATTCCTTTTGATGCTATTCTTTTAAAAAAATCACTTGTTCTTAAAGCTTTAGCATATGTTTTAAGATATGAAGCCAGAAATGTTCTTTATTGATAATACCAGTAAACATGTTAGTCAATAGAAAGCCTGTTAAAGATTCTAACATGTTGGTACGTTTCTAAAATTTTTCATTTTGCTTCTAGAGAATAATGCTTAAATTTTTAAGATTCTTTTTTTACTTGAGTTTTGTGTACATTTTATTTTTTAATTTAATATTGTTTCTAATGTCAATATGGCAGAAATATGTACCTGACAAAATTAATCAGCAATATTTTAGATTGAAGAGGCTAAATTTGAAGTTAGGATTGGGAATAGTTCAAATCTAACCCTCAGTCCTTGAATATTCTTTTATTTACCTGTTTGAAGAAAACTTTGACATCACAATTAGAATAAATATACATAAACTTTTATTCATTCTAATTATACTTGGTTTGAAACAATAACAATAATTATACTTAATACAGACTATTTGAATTTTGACATGTAGGTAAGGTTTCAGTTTTTCTTCTAACTACCCACTGACATTACCATTACTATCTCACTTAACACTAATTTTCTGCACCTTCAAGGAATCCCAAACTGAACTATTATTTAATCTACTAGCAGGGGGTGCAGTTAGATTGTTCTTGTTCAGTTGATTGTCAATGCATATCTCATCTGGTGCTTATTTAGTAGTATTCAATTTTTGCTTGGCCATTTTTTTTTTGCTAATATCCTAGTGGGTTAAACCATTAATTTATGAGTGGTATAGTATGAGTTCAATCCCTGTTTCTCTGTTTGGGGCTGTGTATATCGCTTGATGAAAACAGGTTACGCAATCACTGATCAGTACTAAATAAGAACAAGTCCCTAGCTGAATGAGAACAGTCTACCAATGTTGATTAAATAAAGGGTTCAGTTTGATATTCCCTGAAGGTTACTTGGAGTGACATACACCTGATGAAGTCCGGAAGGCATAACTGCCAAAACATTGTGATAACAACAAAAATAAGGGTGATAGAATGTGTAAAATGCAAAATAAATCTATTGTAGTTATTTATAGAGATGTAGATAGCCTAATAGATAATGGAATTGGTAAATTGATTGCATTTTGCTTTTACTTTGAACTAATACTCTTGGACAAGGTATGGATCCACATTCCTAGTCAAATAGTAGAGCAATTAGTACATATCACTCTTTTCATTTGCTGTACAACAGTTTATCCTTTTACTGAAGGTGATGCTGATCTGTGATCAATAGTGAGTTTGAATTTCATAGTCATGTTGTCATATCCTTCTATGGCAAAAGAAAACAGTTTCAAGTGATATTATCAATAAAGATATGGCCATTGAGAAGCCTTAAAAAGGAAAGTAGTCGAAAGGGAAGTACTATTAATAATGCTGAGTTTTAAACGTTACAGCCTTTTGAGGTCTGTAAGGCAGTTTGTATTTGGTTAGCAAATCTTCGTAAAAAGAAAAAAAATTACTTGTTACTGAAACTACAGCAACATCACTTATGTTGGGGCAACTTGGCTTTACAAATCTGATCTTTCACGTCAACGCCCAAGATCTCTGCAGCCAATTAATAGTTGATCACTCCATTTCAAACCAGACTTTGTCCCATGTTGTATTTGATTGATCACAAAGCGGGTTTGGGTTGAAAGTCACTGAAATGCACTGCATCAACAATCCAGATCTGGGAGCCACAATAAGAAAAGGAAATCTTTGTGAAATTAATCTTTTGAGATATATCTATATATATATATATATATATAATAATAATAATATTTATTAATAAATTATAACATTGATATGTTATAATATCACTGCAAAAGTATCTATTTTGTTTCGACACTTTTTGTGTCTTTTCAAGTGATGTTATTTCAAAAAAAATTTTTTTTTGAAATAACAACATCACTTGAAAAGACACAAAAAGTGTCGAAACAAAATAGATACTTTTGTAGTGATATTATAACATATCAATGTTATAATTTATTAATAAATATTATTATTATTAGCTCTACTTTGTATTGAGCACTTTTTTAAAAATAGTGTTTCTTTGGATGGGGAATATTATTCCACCCATACTTGTATGTATGTATATATATATATATATACACACACACTGTTTGGTACTGTATTTAAAGTTTATCACTCTTGCATACAGACAACTATAACTCCAACCCATGGCTTCTACCAGATGTAATACTTTATCTAAGTTGGTTGGTTGGTCTGGCACTAGGATAAAGTCAGGAGTTCTAAGACTGGCAGTCATGTGACATGTTTTTCATGTTAACTTGCTCTCTCTCAAACAGTTGAACCAACTCAACTTTCTGAAAAACATCTGACTCTAGCTTATATTGCTTCACATCCAGCATGAATGGTTTTAATGCACTTTGGGTACGCTTAGCATTTCTAAATAACCAATAAGGGATCTTCCTTTGGGTCACCTGATCAACCTCATCTCCTCTCTTGTGTTAGTGCCTCTTACTACTGCTTGAGAGGCATGGAACGTTTCTCCAATTTTCCTGAAATCCACCGGAACCTTTTTTTCTCTTTTTTTATTTATTTTTTCTCATTAGTCATCTGATCAAATCTATCTCCTTTTCTCCTGTGTGAGTGCCTTTTACCATTTGCTTTTAATTTTAATTATTGCTCCAAAATTTATTTCCTGAGCCTTTGGTGTGTGGTTGTTTCACATCTGTGTTTCAATTGTTGTAAGAAATTATCTAGCTTAGATTGAAAAGAAATACGTGTTTCTCTTGTAATTATCATCATCACAAAATTTCACAAAGAAACAATTTTATTTCTGGGAATTTTGTCTCTTTCCAACTAGGCGGTGGCCAGTTCCTTCATGCCTGGGGAAAGTCTGTTTCAAATCAAATCCTTAGACTTCTCTCATTTTATCAATGGCTGTTAAATTTTTCAATAACTGAGAAACTTAATTTTTGCGATAATGGCTATTAGAACTTAGTGACAAATTTTTTATCCGAATTTATAGCCAGCACTCAAGATTCATAAAAAATATCTTTCACCTAGCTTCTAGCAGGTAAAGAAAAAAAATCTTTTCTTTTCTCAGTACCAGAAATAGTGTTACACAAGGAATCTGCAGAAATTTAAAGAAAAAAAAAATTGCCTTGTTTAGCACAGTCATGAAGAACCCAATGAGGATTAAATTTTATTTGTTAGTAAAAACAGCTTGTTAACTATTACATTTTGTCGATTTGCCTAAATTGGGTTAAGGCTATTCTTTTAATTTATAATCCTTTTACGTGACCTTTCACTTTTTAATTAACCTAATTATTGTTTAATCTCTCGTAAATGCATGGCTTTTATTACAGTAATGTTTGTATCAAAGTTTAAAACTGAAAAATGAGTCACATTCAAAGGATCTAGATCTAGATATTGGTATTAAATCTTGGCATTTCATTTTTTCATGTAATTGTCTTTTTCAAGATTGTCTGCCGAAGTGAAGGAAAAATCCCTGCTTCTATTCGAGAAAAAATCTCCCTATTTTGCCATGTTCCCCCGGATCAGGTAAGTGTATGTGTTCATTTTGCTTATGTTCTTGGTATTTGATGGAAATTTGTTACTGCTTGTTGTATCGCAACATTTGCTATTTACAGACTTTGCATGATTGCTTTTAAGCAAATCTTTTTCTTTATAAATGAGGTAAGTAATTGCCTCTACCTGTATGTATATATTTAAACATTGAATATATTCTGTTTAAAATAGAGGCCACATTTTTATGTACTAAACAGTGTGAATTCTGTCTGTTGGCCTGCACATTCAATAAATCTTAGTAAAGCAAGTGTGTTCTCTAGCAGGGATTGAAGAGAATGTATGTACTCTCATTAAAAAAGGAAAATCCTTGCTTATCGTGTTGTTCATTGTGGTTGAGTTGTCTGGATCAAATGGTGGTTTTCCCTACAAAGCTAGTTAAATCTTTGCCAGGGAATAAATTTTCTTTAAGATTTTTCAGATGTGCAGGCTTGTAGACATAATACACACTGCTAAACGAATAAGTATCCCACTATAATAATATTTGTAGTAATAAATTATGCTGCATTTAAAAAAAAAAAAAACAGAAACTTGGATATATTTTATGAAATTCAGGATAATTTATCTAATCTTCAGCTTTTATATTTCACCCCCCCCTTAAAAAAAAAACAAAAAAACAAACATTCTCCAGTTTCTTTATATTTTAACTTTTTTTCTTTCTCAGTCTTGATGTCTACTATATAGAATCTTCAGGGTATTGCAGAAAAGCTTCCACATAATGCTAAGACATTAGTGGCAATGGTATCTTCATTTAGCTGTCTTACTATTGTTAGAGCTTTGTGAAAGAGACATTAGCAATATGTTGAGATAATTATCATATGATTTCCTTTCTCAACCAAGTATTTATGATACTAATTGCTCAGCGCTTTTAGTGGCCGTTTTCAACCAGAGGCTTTCCGGAATGTCTTGGGTGACAAATGAGGTTTTAAGTGATACTCATAATATCACTGAATGGTGGATGTCCTTTGTATCATTACTAAACCTACTTTGTGAAGATTGTAAACATCTTTGCACACTACTGTGCATCTGTAAACTAAAAAAAAAAAAAGACAATGTGCTGTGAGCTTAATTTAAAAAAAAAATAGTTTGTGAAGATTATCAACTAATACCAGTTATATATTTGAGTGTCTTGACACTAAGCTTACAGATAGCATAAACTTGACAAATAAAATTTTCATCATTTATATTCTGAATTATTATAAGCCTGAATAGATTGTTTATAGATCAATCACTAAGTTGATACACACTTTGGTGATCATGTCTCTTTCAAGACATGACTTTCCTTGCAGTAAGTTACTATTACTTTCTGTGGGAAACTGGTTGCAAACCAAGGCTATAGAATCCAATCTGTCTTGCTATTCAGCCCATAGCTGGAGGAAGAAGAGATGGATTAATGCCTTTCCCAAGGGTTATTTATGCATAAATGAATGAAACAAATTTGAATTTAGTTTTGATTTCTCATTCAGAGCTGATATCTATTTGTCATTTGAAATGTTGGTTAAAAGTAAGAATAAGAGCTTAAGAAAGGCTATTATGTTTGTAATTATGTCATCTTTCTTTTACTTGACCTTAGTGAAGATCACAGAATCCACGGTCACACTGTATTAACTCTTAAATCTTTTCAGTGGTTGTATAGAATGCATTTTACTGGGACTACTTATGATTTTGAATTCAGAGTTGTCCTTTTAGACTGGTTGCTAGACGTGGAGAATTCATTTTGTCCTGCCATTTAACTCATAGCTGAAGAAGGGGTATTTGTGTAAAAGTGACAAACTTAACCAGAATTTAACCTTAACTTTTCAGTTCTTTTTCTAAGCTGCTGCTGTTCATCCTTATGTTACCTCTAGCTTGTTTTTCTTTTAAATTTATTTTACTCTCGTATATACATATAAATGATATGACATGATTGTATTGTTCTGCTGTCATTCACTCACAATGACCTTGATAAGTTAAAAAAAAAAATTGACTTGGACTAATTTACAGTTACATGCACACTGAATTTTTAATTAGTTTATTTTTTAATGTACTTAAAAAAAACAAAAAAAAACTTTATATCAGATTGACGAGGATAAATGGTTGTGTGTGTTTCAGTGTTAACTACACTTAACTATTAGAATGAGCTGTTTAAAATCAAAATGTCCATGACTTAAGATTTTTTTCAGAAAAAATATACAATTGTAACTAATCTCTCATCTTGATTCAAAACTAGAGAATAAATGGTTTATACTTGCAGAATAGCATAGTTGAGCTTGTTTTTTGCAGCAGTAAATATGTTGATCAGCATGAAATAGCCAATTTAAACTACATCATTTTTATAAACTGTTCTTACATTTTCTATGTTCAAGAAAGTGTGTTCCAGCTTAAGAGAAATAACATGTTGCACTGGTGACATTAAGTCATTCTTCTTTTATGCGCCATGTCCCTTCAGGACGTAAGTGATCATGACTTTCCATGTCTCTTTATCCCTGGTAGCTCTTAGCACGCTTTCACCTGTTATCCCACCCAAACCCCACTCTGCCATCCACCTACTCAGTCCCTTCAAATATGTTATCCACTGCTTTCCCCTGTCTCTCTTTCACTTTGACCTGTGAATATCAGATTCTCCAAGCCATCCTTCCTCATCACACGTCCCAAGAACTTTGGCTCTCTCTTCCTGATGCTCAGTATTAATTTCTTTTTCATTTCCATCCTTATCAAAGCCTCATCATTGCTCCCATACTCGATCCATGATATCCGCAGCATTCTTCTGTGGAACCATGTTTCAGTTGCTTCAAGTTTTTCCTTCATCTTAGATAATATTGTCCAGCATTCACTGCCATATTGAAGAACAGACATCACATAGCAATCCAGTACTCTCTTTGTTTCTAGTGAAATTTTTCTGTCTCTTAATACTCTGCTCAGCTTCTGGAATGCACCCTTAGCCATGCCAATTTGCCTTCAGATCTCTGTGTTGCATTTTCTGTCTTCCATTAGAACATTTCCCAAGTAAAATGTTTGTACTTGCTTGATTTTAGTATCAGCCAACCTTGCTGATGGCTATACATTTGGTTTTCTTGTAGTTTGTTTGTAGTCCTTTCTTTTGACTTTCTTTGTCTACCTTTTTTAGGAGGTATTGTAGTTTTCTTTCCATGTTAGCTATCAGCACTGCATCATCTGTGTATCTTATGTTGTTCAGATTGTGACTGCCAATGAAAAACCCTGGCATAACTTCTAGGGTCCTCAGAATAGTCTTGTTGTACAAGTTGAATAGATCCGGTGAAAGACACATCCTTGTCTTATGCCTCTTTCTATCTTTGTATATCTGCTGAATTAGTTTCCTATGCAAGCAATTTACTGCCAGTAGAAATTCTCGATTACTCTGATATCTTTGCCAAATATGTTGAGGTTGCGGAGCATTTCTATCAATTCTTTGTGACATACTTTGTTGAACACCTTGGCATAGTCTACAAAACACAGGTAAACTTCCATTTTTTATTTGTATTGTCCTTTCTGATATCATCCTAAGCACGGATACTGCATTCTTTGTTCCAGTGTCTCTGACAAAAACTGTACTGTTCTTGTGTTATTTCTAGTCTGATTCTGCTTCGCATTATTCATTAGGATTCAGACAATGAGTTTTTATAAATTGCTACCATCCCCCCCCACCACCACCACCGAATCCTTCATTCAGAGAAGCAGTAAATTTAATGAATTCTTACTTAATTTGAAGTTCTTGTATGTAAGAGTGTGCTTGCTATATTACAAAAATGGCTAAGTGCATTTTCAGTGCATGAAAATCCTTAATGGTTTAATTTGAATAATGTTTGTTTTTATGTTTTTTAAATGCAAATTGTTTGCTTGAACTTTGAATAAATTCTCTCAGGCTAATTGACATAGCTATGTGAATTTATGTATCAAATGCTCACTAACTTCCTTATCTTGCCTTTGTAAAAAAAATTTTTGTGAAAAATTTATAGGAAATTTTTACAATGTCATGTCAGTGAATGTAGTCTATGCATGTCTTATTTATTGTTCCTTGTCCAATTCAAAGGAATTGATTTATGTATCACATTACACAAAATGTGGATTCATTGCTAAGTGAACTTTTTTCTTTTTATATAGATCTTTTAATACTCATATGATAAATGTATGATTTATATTGGTTGCTACTTCAGTTTCATTTTTGGCCAGCATAAAGCATGAAAGCAAAAAGTTTTTATCTTAACCGAAAGCAAAAATAATTACAATAAATTTGAATAGATATTTAAAGCTGTAATATAAATTATAATTTTTAAAAGTAAAAATGTCAAAACAGTCAGCAAATTCGCATTGAACTGAGATTTTGCTTTGAATGTGTCGCTTTTTTCTTTGGCCACACCTTTACATTTTAATCATTACTAAATTTTATTTTAATATTTCTTAATTTGATTTTTTTTTATTTTTTTTATTACAACTTAAACTACATCATCAGTAAATAGCATGGATCAAAAATAAAGAATAAGCTCCAGGTAATACATTAGATCTCATCGCTTTTAAAAGCTTCTACTTAAACGGAAAGCTGTTCTATTAACTGATCTATCAAAGCTGAAAAATCAAATTTAAACTTCCCTGATTGCATAGTCGCATATCATTTGTCATTATTTTCTACATATTGTAGTAGAAATAGTAAGAGGGATGTGAGTCTGCCTGGAGAATAGCTTTTATTTCTGATTTCCACTGTTTATTCAGAGATGGTCAGTTTGAGTATGTGTGATGAAAAGCAACTAAAATTAAAATATGAATTAAGAAATGTGATAGTTGACAATACCTTATTTGATAATTTTTCTTTTTATCAATTGAGACATTGTCAACTATTAACTTTTGCATAAAGTTAAAATTTGCATCTTAATTTTAAACTTTAACCATTGTCTTAACAATGTCATTGTAAGTATAATTACTGTAAAGAGGTAGGTAAGACTATATTACTCCATCTTTGCTAATATTATCATTTGGTAATTCACCATATCAATATTGAAAGAAATGGTTCTAATCATTGCATGGCCCATTTTTGATATTAAGCATATTCTTAAAAAATGATTCCTAATTACCTAATCTTTTACTAAAAAACAACTATAACATTAACTATATTAAAATTATTATTTTGTAGTATAAAATTGTATCTAGTAATAAAGTAGGTAGTCTATAGAGATATTAAAAAGGCAACAACTACGCTTTCTTAAATATTCTTTTCAGTGATAAAGAAATTATTTCTTGGTGTTGCATGAATTCATTTTGTCAAAAAAACTTTCAATAAAGAGAATTGTATCCTCAGGTTATATATAAAAAAAAAAACTAACTACAAAATTAAGTTTCAAATTGCTTTTTTTATTTTTTTTTAAACCCTTCAGAAAAGAATCATATTGAAGATATGCTGAAAATGTAATTTTAGTATACATGAATGAATTGTTGCAATCAGTTTAACTTATCAGATTAAACCAGAGATTTTTGGGGATTCTACCATCTGGGGTGTTCTAAAGATTAAGCATTATTTCGTTTGTAAATGCTGAATCAGTGTAAGAACAAATTATTGTTTTAAGAAATGGTTCTGTTAATACACAATCTTTGTGTGCATGTATTTTCTTATTTTTAAAATAAGCAACAAATAATTAAGAGGCTCAGACCGAATATTGAGGTTCTTCATTTATGCAATAAGAAATGATCTGGTTTTAACTGATAAATTCAAAGTGCATAATGTAGATATGCATTGGGAATGGTGGTAATACTCAAAACTTTACCCTCGTTAGTCTGCAAAAGTAGTCCATTTAAGAAAAGGCCAGTAATGTAAAGGAAGTGTTTGAATTTTAATTGTGGTTAGTCTAAAAACAAGCAAAAAAATCTCCCTCCCAGCATATTTCTGGGGACAACAATAACTAGCCAAGGAACATTTTAATTGTGGTTAGTCTTAGTCCAAAAAAAAAAAAAATCTAGTCCTATTAGTAACTAACATCTTAACCCAGTACAAATCATAAAAAGTTCATTCATATTTCTTGAAAAGGTTTTCAAGAAGAATTCATTTTCTCTTACAGATTTTTATTTGTATTTAATACTTCTTTCTCTATAAAATTAATTTTCACATGGGGAAATATCAAATGAACTTGACAAAATTGTTGTATACTGCATGACGTTTCTATACAGAAGTAATGTAAGTGCTTCTAAGTTAGCAAAAATTTCTAAATGATTTACTTAATACTGACTCAATTTTAATGATTTTTACTATAAAATGCCTTTCTTATGAAATAATTCTAATTGCCCCTCTTCTAAACTGTAGAGAGCTACTTTATTTCAACTAAATTTTTAAAATTCCAGTAATTAAATCTGGCCTTGCTTGATCATTTCTTGAGAAACAAGAAAATAAACTTTTTTGACTTATTTAATTTATTTATTTGATTTGATTTAATTTCAAGTATAAATGCTGTTATTTTTATTTTCTTTCTTTAATAAAATCTCAGGTTTTGCTGGGTAGTCCTACTAGTAACTAACTTATGTTAAGTTTCAATGTTGTGGTGTTACCATTACTTAATGGACTTCCTTGAATCTTATTAGGTACCTAACACATATTAGTATGCAATAAACAGGGTCATATGTGAGGATTGGGAAATAATTTAGGGTGGGAAATTAATAAATGGGTTGGTCTTAATAAGCTTTGGACGGAGTCATAAAGTTTTAAAAAGTCTAGCCCCTCCTCCTGGCTATTCAGTCAGTTGAGTGCCATACGTGATACACGCTTGGGCGATCATGTCTCGAAAAAGACATGACTTACTGGGCAAAAGATTATCCCGCAGTAGGTTGCCATTGCTTTCTGCAGTAGACTGGTTGCCGACCAAGGCTATAGAACCCAATCTGTCCTGTTATTTAACCCATAACTGGAAGGAATAGGCGGATTAATACCTTTCCCAAAGGTATTTGCGTGTAAGTGAATGCAATGAATTCGGCTGGAATTCGAACTTGGCTCTCCGATTTCTCGTTCCGACCCGATATCCAATGCACCACAACGTACATCCTGGCTATTAGGCATCTAAAACTTTCAAACCTACAATAAAAACAAATTTAATTAGAAAATCATTTACTACATAACTATAATAGGAATTGTAATAGCTGTCTTTATCTGAAAATCTAACATAAGCTTTGCTTGGGTTTTCAGACAATGGTTATAGAGACTCTTGTTGAGTTGTCACTTTCAACTCTTGTAATCAATATTGAGATGCAAATATTTATTCAACTAAATATGAACCATTTTGTTACACAATCTTTCTTCATTTTTTTTTTCTGTCTTCTCAGAATTTTGGTTTCTTGGCAAAGAAGTCATTAAGATGTTTTTATGTTAACCAAAGAATTAAAAAAAAAAAAAGTACCTTTTGGGATTATTTTTTGAGTAAATAAAAATTCAAAGGAGCAATGTCTGGTGAAAATGGCTGATGGTATAACACCTCCCAGTCAGCCACAACAATTTTTGCCAGGTCACCAAAGAAAGTCTGGCATTATCCTGATTGAAAAAAAAAAAAAAAAACACCTTTCCTGTTCACCATTTCTGGGTGCTTTTCTTGAATTGCTGCCTTTTAATTGCGAGCAGTATTTTTCAAAATCAATTGACTGGTTAGTTGGCAGAAGCTCATAGTACAGGATTCCATTTTAGTCCCACCAGATACACACCATGACTTTCTTGGCATGAAGATCTGCTTTTGGGGTGGCTAAAGTTGGCTCATGTCACTTATTCCCCAGAATCTTTTTCTGTTGCTGATTGTTGTAAACAATCAGCTGCTTCAAAAAGGGTGCATTTTCTTTGCATTTATACACCAAATCACAGATAGAAATATGATACAAAAGATTCTTTTCAATTACATCATGTGATACCCAAATATCATAGTGATTTGAATACCCAAGATTCATTAAGTGCTTATGGATGGTGGATTTTTTCTTTTTTATAATCATATTGCCCAAAGCAAGGGATTTTATTGCCACTGTTTTGCAAGGAGTTATCTAGGAGGAAAGTTATGAGAAAGAGTGACAGGTTATAGGAGGTGTCAGGAAGTGGGTAAGAAAAGTGAGAATACTGATGAGAATGGAGTGGACAAAGAAAGGAGCATGAGAGAGAGGATGCAGGTTAGTGAGGTAGGTGATAACTATTGACTTTACATTTAAATTCTTGGAGATTATAGCTGTTGGGAAAACAAGTTAATGGAAGGAAATTCCACAGGCGGGAAGTGCGAGAAAAGAAGCTGATTTTATTGGTTTCACAGTAAAAGGGTGAAACCTAGTTGCTAATCTTGTGGCTTGAGTAAATTTATATACAGGGGGCACCAGTGAGCTAAGTTCATCGGAGCAGAAACTGAAAATATTTGTAGAAGAGACACAGGAAAGCCACATTGCACCGATGAGAAAGTGACTGTATCCGAGCTGCCAAGCCAGGATTTATTACATTACAGATTCTCCATTGGATTTTGCCAAGGACACCTAGTATACATTTTTATACATTTAGTGATTCTGCCAATTCCTGCATTTTTTCATAGGGGTTATTCTCAATCGGTCTTTATTTGATGGTCATCTACCTAAGCACTTTTTATCAGTTAGGCTATACAATTAACGAACCACTTCCGTAGTTTTGTCAGCTAAAGCACCGTCACTGTACACACAGCACATATTGTCATTGTTTGTGAGGCTTTTTTTTTTTTTTTTTCCTTTATGGTAATAAAGTACCATGTGTCTAAACTGCACCTTATAATCTTCCATTTTTATAGGCATGCAAAATGGACACAAATTAGTAATTTTAAACTTTCCTTCTCAAGAGATAGTTTGAAGTATGCTCTAACTGAAAATGTAAGCATATTATGTCTTGATAAATTTGTGTTCAAACATGTAAACATGAACAACTAAAAATTGGCATGAACTTTCTGGATAACCCAATACTTTAATTGTGCTATTATGAATATAAATAAAATTATTGTACTGGAAATGTCCAAGCTGAATTTAAATTTTGTTACACTGTTTAACAAAGTGCAGAGTTGATCATCTGTCCCCTCTGTAATTTTGGATTTCTATATTCTGAAAATCATTCTTTGCCAATTTTGTTCACCATAGTACTTAATTACAGGATGATTAAAGGACCTTAATCTCAGGTGGCCTGTTCACTAACAGATTGTGGATTGACAATCCAAGTTACATTTCTTGTTCTGAATTTGGAGATGCACTTGTTTGGATTATTAATTTTTTTTTAACACGCTTCTCTCACTTCGTATATCATATTCACTGCTCTATTTTGGTTTTCCATGAGGATACCATCTCAAAATTGGCTGCCACAATCATGTACAGGGTATCATCTTTTGGTGTTACATTGTGGCATTCGTCTTTTTTTTTCCTTCCTCACCTGTGAGATCTTTCTATGATTCTATTTCCTGTATGCACTAAGACAAATGCCGCATTATTCTGCAAAGGCCTGTCCAACTGCAGAATTGTTTCATTCTCAGTCAGGAGCTTCTTCTAAAATCTAGACACTAGTCTGCAGTTTGACACTTGCAAAATCCCGTTAAATGAATGGATTGGTCACTAAACTGAAAAAAACATGTCTGATCAATCAAGGTTAAGTAATGACCATAGATGTAATGAGTAATGTCTACTCCCAGCCTGTGTCATGTTACATACTTCTAGTTTTTTTTCACTGCTACTAGAACTTTGGTGCAAGGTCTATAGATGGGGAAGGTTTCTTAACTATTGCCTTGACAGCTGCTCTCAATGTGAAAGAGTTCCTCTTCTCAGAAAGGAACACCATTTACTCCAGGATGACCACTGGACTAATGGTTGGTCATTAGACTGGGAGTATAATTTGTTTAGCACACAATGGCAACGACAGGTGTGGGTTTTTTGTTTTTTTTCTTCTTCTTCTTCTTTCAAGTGAATTAAACAACTTTTTGTGGCATTCTCGTAAGTCTGTCAGCTCAATTTTGGTTGAAATTTATCAGCGTTATATCTATGACCCACTGTCTTTAACCAGCACCTGCACCTGAAGACATATTACTAGCATTTGTAGTCTTTTGATTCGGTCATGCCTTTTCGGTTAAAGTATCCAAAATCCAGCAATGGCACACAAAAACTATGACAAAGTACATATTAGAAGACCAGGTTATGGCTTGTAATGTTGTATTGGACTCCTTCAAATCAATGTTCTGAGTATCCCCAGTCAGATACAACCCGGCTTACGGCCATATCACATTGAATACACCGGTTCTTGCTCAATCACCGAAGTTCAGCAACGTTGAGCATGGTCAGTACTTAGATGGGTGATCGCTTAGGAATACCGGGTGCTGTAAGCATTTAGTGACAGATGTGTGTTGTGGTGCAGGTGGATATCAACTCGGAAAGAGAAATCGGTGAGCCGAGTTCGAATTCCAGTTGAATACCCTACATTCACTTAAGCACTGGTACTCTTGGGAAAGGTATTAATCCGTCCCTTCCCTCCAGTTATGGGTTAAATAACAAGGGTAGGACTTGGGGACCCTGCCCTTAAAAACAAATCCCAATGAATCTTGATACTTGAAAAGAAAAAGGTATTACTAGACACAAAACTTATAAAAACAACAAGTTGTTGAAAGAAAAAGGTATTAACAGCAATAAATAAATAAAATTTAGTTGGCAATAAATGACCCACTGAGTTTGATATGCCATAAAAACAAAACAACCAACCAACAACCAGACACAGCCCACACGCATACTTAATGTTACCATTTACTTCCAGTAGCTGAGGAACATGCATCAAGCTATACACCACTATTTCCTGATTGCCTATACTAGTTCCATGCTTCAGGGTTTTCCTGACACTTTCAAACTACATTCTCTGCTATCATACACTTGAAGTTTTGTGAAGTAAATAACACAACTCCTTGACAAAATGAACAAGTCCAGAAGCTTAAAAAAAAGAATACCAATAGTTTAAAAATGTTGTTAGTGTAGGTTTTGGGTGTTTCTTACAGATGTCACGGCCAGTGCTCAAGGAAGACCTTTTATTATAATGGCTAGGAAATGGGTTATAATAGTGGCGATGATGATTGAAACTCATGACTCTTTACTTGAGTTAAGATATTTAAAATTCATACGTAGTGATAACAAGTAGAAAGAAAAAATTGTTGCTTCAGCACACAGGATACTAGTGACAATGAGAAGTTGAACCATGTTGATTTAAGTTTAAGCAATCCTCTTCAAAGATGGAGGGAATATTGGTTTCTGTGGCACAAATTTAACAGCAGCATCATCAGTTATTGAAACTCCAGAAACAAGAACGAAAGTTAATGGAAGAAAATGGAAATTCTCCAACTTATTTTGCTCCCAATGTGCTAGCAAAGGCTAAATTTACATATGCTCCAGATGGGCTTTGCTGCATATTTTTGAAGATGAAGACTGCAGTGACTGGGAAGACTAGAAAAAAAAAACAATACTTTTGTTAAGAAAGTTAACACTGGGAGAATGTAAAAAAAAATCTAATTTTGTAATACTGAAAAAAAAAACCCAAAAAAACATCCATTATGAAGAAACAAATGTTATGTCAAAAGTTTTATGTGATAAGTTCTTTTATCCAATACTCAATGGAAATTAGGGAAAAGACAAATTTTGTCATGTATGCTGGAATTGTTAACAATATGAAAGATTCTGATTAAAGAAAATGACTTTGGATATGATCAAAGGGTTAATTTTCATTCAAGGGTTAACAACAAAAAAAGAAAAATGTGGAAATACTGCAAAAAATTCAACAAAACTTAAACAAAATAGTAAACTTACACAACAGGAAATATTGGATAAATGTTGGAGAATTCTAAATTTGACATGATGCCAAGAAATTCAGGAAAATGAATGTCTATGTACAAGCAAAAGAAAAATGTACAAAGGATTAATTCAAGTTTCAGATGTGGAACGTTACATCTTGGAGACAACTGTACCTTTAAGAATTCGAAATGCTACAAGTCACTGTAAAAGTAAAGCAATAGAAAATTTGTGAATGTGAAAATGAAACTAGACACTGGTAGTGATATCGCAATAATTAATGAAGCCATGTGGAAAGAAACCAGAAAGCCTATACAAGTGTGTAAAAGCTGAGGTTTATGTATCTATGAATACCATGCTTACAGATTGTGAATTTGCATTGGCTTATCTAGATGTTAATTAAAAGTGTATCTAAGGATCAATATATCAGGCATGTGAAAACACATTTTGAAGAAAATGAGAGTATAGTTTCAATTTCAGTGAGGAAAAGTGCGTTTTTAAGCTTAGAATCAAGTACCTAGGACAAATCATTGGCAAAAACATTTGTCAACCAGATCTGTAGAGGACAAGTGCAATTAAGAATATGCCCTCCTTCCCCCCGCGGCAAACTTTAAGATTTTACAAGCATTCCTGGGACTAACAAACCGGTATCAAATTTATGTACCTAATATACTCAACAACTTATTGGGGAGGGGATAAAGTTGAATTGGAATGATTAGTGTCAGAAGGCTTTCAAAGAAACAAAAAAAAATTCTAATGTCAAACTTATTAGTGCACTGTAATCCAAAAAAAAAAAAAAAACAGAATTTGTAGTGGCTTTGGATACTAGTTATTATAGTATAGGAGCAGTAATTTTACACAAATACAATGACAGTAATATGAAAGTTGTCACACATGCTTCATGTTTGCTACTACCAGCAGGAAAAAAAAACTACAGCCAGATAAAAGAAAAAAAAGCGTCATTATCAATAATATTTGCAATGAAAGAATTTCACAAATTTATACACTGAAGTTTTCAGTCGCAGATCAGTTTAGGGTTTGAAAAAAAGCAATCCCCATGCATACAGACACTATATTACTAGTAAAAAGAAATCTCAATAGGAGGAATATTGTGGACTAAATAATACACCTCTGTGGCAAAATGAACTAGTCTACAAGCTTAAATAAATTACTCCATTAGTCTAAAAATTTTGTTGGAGTCAGTTTTCAGCATGTTTCTTACAGACATCATGATGAGCGCCCAAGCAAGACATATAACTGCTAGAAAACAAGTTATAACAGGGAGACATCATGAACTTTATCCCATCTTTTGATCACTTGATTTGTTGGTCATTTTCTAAATGCTGTTACCACCTTAATCTAGCCACACCCGATGAAAGTATCCCATAAGCCTCCAAAATGAGAAATTGTTGCAATGGCTGATATCTGGAATTTCTGGACCCTGTTTCCATCAAAACATACTGTACTCTACTTCTCCGACCTCCAAACTTTGAACCCGTCTTTCTGGATCAGTATAAAATTGAATAAATTCTTTATGTATGCTGCAGAAGCTACTTTTTTTTAATTTATCAATATAATTATCATCGATACATGCCAATGGGACATTTCAAATTGACTCCTTGGAAAAACATTAAATTGATGATTGCCTTTCATTATCAGAGGCATTATGTTGAGGCCAAAATTCAATTGTACAAAGTAGTATCTCCAACCTTTTCAAGAGTATGCTTTTGAAAGGCCTTACTTTGATTTACGGTTGAACACTTGCTGGGTTGCTTTCTTTGGGTTCAATAGAAGCACATTGTCATTTCTTAATCGGCATTTTCCACATCAATATGCAGATTTAGCTCCACATAATCCATCACTGGGGACAGGAATGTCAAGATCAAATTCATGATTCAGTCAGCCATTATTTGACCAGATAAGCAACTTGTATTCCTGCCCTACTTGTCTGACTACTGGATATTCTACAAATTTGCTGATGTCTGATTTTCCATCCATTACCATGTTGCAATGTACATTTTTACCTCATTGTTTAGTGCTGAAATCTGGTTTGTCTATTTGATGGACACACTAAAGGGTGGTTCACTACCTGAAAATTTTGACTGTACCTCATCTTCACTTCACTTGTCACCTATTTCATTCATGCTGACCAAAAAATGAAACTTTTTTTTTTTTTTTTTTTTGTATGCCACAAACATGTTAAACATCGCCACATTCTAAAATTGACAACCCTGACTCCACCTGTGATGGACTTGCCATCAATGATTATCATGTGTATAGACTCTTTCTTCCATGATTAGTATTAACCAGGTGGAAATAACTTGAATTGTCGTTCACATGCTACAAATAAACATTAGTCAGTTAAGTGTTATACGTGATACATGATTGAGCAATCATGTCTCAAGAGACATTACTGACTGGGCAGAAGATTTTCCTGCAATAAGTTGCCATTACTTTCTGTGGTACACTGGTTGCCAACCAAAGCTATAGAACACAATCTGCCCTGCTATTTAACATATAGCTAATGGGAGAATTGATGGATTCATACCTTTCTTAAGGGTATTTGCACTTAAGTAAATGCAAATAAACAGGGTTTTTTTTAACATGTTGAATATCTACTTCCTACTCTTTGGTTATCAGTTGTTAGTAACTGTCCTACCAGGCAAGCACTGTGGCAGGAACTGTTTTGTTCATTTCACCTGCACAGATTATGACACCTGTTCTGCTTCTTCAATCCACTCAACTACAGAGTGGTTGGGCAACTAGCCATTGCAGTCTGGGGTTAATTTGAGGTCAAACTTTGTCTGACTCTTGTTGGGATATATGCTAAAATAGATTGTTGATTGTAAAATTGATAAATCACGGGTAAAAAGGATTTCAAATCTAAACTCACAAGTTTGCTGCAAACACAGTGATGCTTGCTTTATTATAGAAATAAAAATATGCCTAATTCATTAGAAATGGTTTGCTGTTAATTTTGGACCATATAACTAACCCAGATGACAAAAAATAACCACTGTGTGTGTTTTTTTTTTTTGTTTTTTTTTCCAGTCAGGCTTAATAGAACCACAGATTGTAGGAATTATCTGTATGCTGGGAACCACTTATGCAATCAACCAAATTGCCATGGGCAGACTGTTGGTGATTTAATTATGTCAAGCACTCTGTATCATGAGGCCTCCAATGCACCAATCAGACTAAGCCTAATCCTCATGCTTTTAAAAGTCTTAGAAAGGGTGGGGTAAAAAAAACAAAAACTCACCTTCATAGAATTGAATGTTGGTTACAAGTGGAGTCAGGTGTACCACAAGCAATGTGATAATGCTGCTAAAACAAGGGTTTACCAAAGGTGAAAGAAAATGAATAAAACATTGTCAGGGAAAAGGACAATGAAAAAGAAGAGATGTAAGATAGCGATTGGTGTTGCACAGTAACAAACAATATGCCAGTCCTCTTTTGGACACCAAATGACCTTACCCCATCTCAGCTGTAGTATTGAATTCCTGCAGATGGGCCAACTCCTGATATAGGGTCAAATCCAGATCAGTAAAAGAAAAAAATCCCACCTACAGGTTCAGGCATAAGATTCAGCTGTCCCACTAAATTTAATTACTAATTCCAGGTTATCAGTCACCTATATGGATGGGAAGCCTATGGGCTCATGTTTGTTTTTGGATTCAAACCCATATGAATGACCTTTCTAGAGGGAGTTTATACCGACAGGAAGGCTGCTACACTCTTAACCATCAAACAAATTTTGAATGCCACAAGGTGTGTATAATAAGCCTTATACAGTAATGTCTTAGTTGCTTCCAGTGCTCCCCTTGGGATAACACGGCTTATTTCAGCATTCTTTCTACTTTTAAAAAAACTTTAACAGTTTTTTGGGGGGGAATATCAGTTATAACATTCTCTCTAATTTCATTCATAGTCCAAAGTTTCCCTTCCAGCAATAGGAAGCTGTTGTATTAAGTGCATGGTGGCAGAATAAAGAAAAAAATGATGGAAGTTTAAGAAATAAACAATTGCATTAATGTAAAAATACAACAAATTTAAATTGGTGTACATGTCTCTCATTGAAAAAAAGAGATAAATAGAATTGTAAGAGTTGTCCGCAGACGTGTAGGGAAGGTGACTTAATGTAGCAACGGGCTTTGGCAGGTTGTCTTTTGGAGATGGGAGGTCGTGTTCCAACAAGCAATGTGAACTCTGGCTATTGTGCTGACTGACTGCCAAAAATGTCCCTTTGATGAGCTTTTATGTCCTAGGCTCAATTTTTATTTTGTTTCGTTAGGCAGGAGTAGGTGCTATTGGGTGGAAATTCTGAATTGTATTTTTCTTTAAGGGTTTAAGTAGAACAAAAGCTATGTGCAAAGCCAATGTGCAGTTGATGGAATTTTTAGTTCAGTCTTATGTTTCACTCCCAGCAGTGGTGGAAATTTAACATGGATCAGAAGATCTGGTTTTAGAAAGATTAAAACAGCTAAATCATGATTATAGTTAGGAAAATGATGTCTTGGGTCATGCAATGTTTTGTCCATCTGATACAAGACTTTGTTTCATGCGCAAGGGCCAAGTAGATTAGTAGTCACACAGTAACATGTCAATCTTGAATTAGTAACTCATAAAAAGGGTGTTTATTCATGTCTAGTTGTTAATTTCTATGAAAACTCTTCAATTGGTTCTCAAAATGTCTGAAATGTTTTAGACTCTATACACCTGTCTTTAGTTTTTTTTTTTTGTTTTTTTTTTAATATTAGACTTGGATTTGGTTCCCAGCTTAATGGCAGTTTATATTCAAAAATTTTCTGGAAACTCATTTCAGATTATTTAGTCTTTGTAGATATTGAATTTGATAAATATTTGTGTAAAAAATGTAATTTCAAACATGTTTGATTATGTGTTTTTTTTGTTTTTGTTTTTAACTTAGGTTGTTGGAGTCAGTGATGTGTCCTGTGTTTATAGAGTGCCACTTGTGCTTCAGGAAGAAGGACTTGTGGAATTTTTCAAGAAACGCTTGAATTTAGATGTGCCTCCTCGTCAGCCTAAATTGTTGCTGTCCAAATGGCGTGTACTTGCTGATAGGTAAGAACAAAATAATTTTCACTTTTAACGTCTGGAAATATGGGATAAGTTAGATTTTTCAAATTTGGTTTTGAAAAGTTGAACTTCACAAGTCTAGTAAATTTATAACTCAATAGATGTCAGTTTTAGCAGATTTTTGCAAACCAGAGTAAAGTCGGGAGAGAATTAAAACTGTTCTGTTACTGATTCTAAAATAACATAGCTCAAGCTGACTATAGACTTTATAACAAAATGCTTGTTTTGTTGTACAAGTTTGTCATGTTTTATCTCCTTGAATTTTGGTCTTTTTTTGATCCTCAACCTTTTGCACTTCAATGACCTTTATCACATTACTGAATTGCGTGGGGAGGGGTTCTTTTTAGGAAAAGAAAAGCTAACCAAGTTATATATAACAAATGTAAAAATAAGTTTCCTTTGTGGAAGGGGAGTAATAATTTTGATTTTGACTTTTTACTGTATGCGCGTTGTGGTACAGTGGATATCGACTCAGAACGAGAAACCGGGGAGCCGAGTTCGAATTCTAGTTGAATCCATTGTATTGGGAAAGGTATTAATCCGTCTCTTCCTTCCAGTTATGGGTTAAATAGCAGGACAGACTGGGTTCTATAGCCTTGGTCGGCAACCGGTCTACCGTAGAAAGCAATGGCAACCTACTGCGGGATAATCTTCTGCCCAGTCAGTCATGTCTCTTTCGAGACATGATCGCCCAAGTGTGTATCACGTATGGCACTTAACTGACTGACTGTAAAACCACTTTAATGTATTTATATCTGTTATGTTCTTAGGGAGTGATTTTTGTGGGGGAAAATAAACGGATAAAATGAGAGGATAACTTTTCTTAAAGTTTTATTAATTACAAGTTGAAGGTAGAATGAAACTGCTGGCTGGGAAATCTGGGCCATCAAAAACTGTCCTGCTCACCTTGTTATCATGGCCAAAACTCCCTGTACCCGTTTTCAATCTCCAGTCAAAGGGGGATAACTTATCTTAAATATTTTCGTTAGAGCCAACTGTGCCCTAACAAATATATATATCCCATTAAAATTAAAGCTTACATTTGATTCATTTGGGTCATTTGCCTATTCTTCCAACTGCACATATATCACACTATTTGTAGTAGTCACTTGTTGACATTAAAAGGTAATATTTGTACTTTTATCACAGCATCAGCAAGAAAACCATATTTATGATTTTATATCTAATGTATTTTTAGCTTGGTCTTTTTTTTTTTCTCAATTCAAAAATAAAATTTAAATTTAATCTACAATATTTCAATTATATCCGAAAAGATTTTATGCTGTTTAAAAAGTTGTGTATCTTAATGTTTGTTATTTAGTTGTTACAAAACATTAGACAGTATCTACTGTTTTGTATTTTTTTTTTTACTTGTATCTGACAAGCTCCACGTTGTACAAGTTTATTCAGAATATTCATTCTGTAAAAGTCTTTTAGATTTTATTAGAAAATGAAAATCTATTTTTATATCTTTCTTTAAGATTTGAACGTCTTCCCAAGGAGGTCACCATTGCTCTTGTTGGCAAGTACACCCAACTTGAAGACTCTTATGCTTCAGTGAATAAGGCTTTAAAACATGCTTCACTTGCTGTCAACCATCGTCTCAATTTATGTGTAAGTATTTTCTGGGTGACCTTCCTTTTGTCTTGAAGTTTTTCTATTCATAAATGTATATTAAAAATGTTCCATTGTGAAAAGTTTCATGGCAAAAGTTCTATTTGAAATGTTGTGATCAGATGAAACAAAGAAATGCATTAATTGAAAGATTATTACATTTCCTTATCTCTTCTCTATTGGGCTCGTGATTGTGAACAAAGCTTCGTTGAGAGAGAAGACCTTATGAAAACTAAACTCCCAAACAATGATTTGTAAGATGAGAATATAATCACTCCTGCAGGTGATAGTTTTTTTTTTTTTTTTTTTTTTTTTTTTACCTCTTCATTTTCATACTGTAATGTGATATTTGTCTCTGCGTTGTAGTGTATTGGATATCGGCTCGGAACGACAAATCTGGGAGCCGAGTTCAAATTCCAGCTGAATTCATTGCATTCACTTACGCGCAAATACTCTTGGGAAAGGTATTAATCCATCTCTTCCTTCCAGTTATGGGTTAAATAACAGGACAGATTGGGTTCTGTAGCCTTGGTCGGCAACCAGTCTACCACAGAAAGCAATGACAACCTACTGCGGGATAATCTTCTGCCCTGTCAGTCATGTCTCTTTCGAGACATGGATGGCACTTAACTGACTGATATTTGACTAAAGTTTTTTCGTTGAGGCTTGAACTTGTCTTCCATCTCATGACATCTTTTGTGGAAGACTCTCTCTCTCTCTCTCTCTCACCCTCCCCCCATCAGTTTGGCACAAAAACTATGGCTTGATAGAGTACAACTCTGTAGAAAATATTGTCACTCTCTACTTGGAAAATATGTGCTTTAGAAATAGTCAATAAAAAGACTTAATAACTTATGTATTTCTATAATTTTCAGTGGTGTCCTGATCTATCCCTCTTTATTTATTTATTTTTTTTCCAGTCTATTGAAGCAGATGATTTGGAGCCTGAAACTCAGAGGGACAATCCCAGTAAATACCATGAAGCTTGGCATCAACTTGTTAAAGCCAAGTAAGTTGATATCCATCTTGAACTGAGGAATTAACTAAATATAATCTTCTCTATTATAATAAAGAGTATGTATGTATGTGTGTGTGTTTCTTCGTGTCAGGCTCAGAGTTGATAACCTGTGAAGAAACAGCTAATATCCCTCTCAAATTTTTTGGTGCCAGGGGAACATTTGTGTGTATAAGAAACTGGATTACAGATAAAAATCTATTAATTTCTTAGAAGAAAAAAATAAATTTAGATATGAATTGGAGACCACCGAGGGGGTTATGTGTATATCAGTCAGTTGAGCCTCTGTTTGTGGTGGGAAGTTGGGCACAGATACTCCAGATGAGTTCAGTCTTGAGTTAGTGGAGAATCTGCGGGTGAAGCACTCAGCCTCGTCTGTTGAAGAGGTGAGGACCTTAAATTCGTTGATTAGAGTGGGGATTGAGGGCTTGCTGCTGTTTAGCATACTTTTACAGATCCTCCAGTAGTCTTTGGAGCCGAACTTATGGGATGCTATGTGCTGCTTCATTCTGGCTGCAAACATCAGCTTAGCTCCTTTAAGTATCTTCTTGCACTCGTTACGAGCTGATGTAAAAAGGTGGCTGTTATGGTCCAAAACATGACTCCGGAAAAGCCGAAAGTGATTTTGGTGGGCAATGGCAGCTGAGCAGGAAAGGGGAGAACCAGTAGGTGGGGGTGACTAGGATTTAAATCTTAACTTCCTGGCAGGGATGAAAGCGTCGATGCCAGCCTTAATCCAGGAGGAGCTCTTTGGTAGCCGTAAGATATTCTGCCGGTCTGAGGTTCCTGGGTGGAATTGAATTGGAAGAAGATGCTAACAGAAATTACCACATGGTCAGTTTCCAAGAGGGCAGAGTTGTTTGATATTGGAAGAGTCAGGGGTGGGGGTAAAGCAGAGATCTAGTAGTGAGTCATGTCCATTAGGGTTGTTAGAGAAATGCATGGGGAACTCTACTACCTGTGTAAGGGACTGAGTGATTGAAAAATTCATGGTATGGACACCAGCAAGATCTCTGGGGTTCTCCAGCCATTTGGCGTGATGGGGGTTAGTCGCCAAACACAAATATATTGACAAATGGATCAAAGGAAATGGCCTTGTCGATATTATTAGAAATGCTGTCAAGAACAGTCAGGAGATGAGGGGGAGCAGTAGAAAAAGAAGAGATAGCTAACTGAGCTTAGAAGGGAGAGACGGAAACACATAAAAATGATGTATGGATTCAAGAGAGATCACCATAGCTAGAGGAAGGCGTAAACACCAAGCCCATACATGTGGACATGGGAGTCCTTCCTGAAGAGAGAGGACAGTGGTCTTTCTTAGGATTTTTTTTTTTTTTGTAATCTGACATTTCATATTGTTTTAAACATTTAGTGGATACATGTTTGAGTAGACTTTGTTTTGTGGTGTTTTTTTAACAGGCTTTTTTTTAATTCACTGATTTCAAAATTGATAATGATATATATATATATATATATATATATATATATATATATATACACTAAACATACTGTTAAATATAAGAGACAATGTTTATTATGTTTTAATCATGAGCCCTTCTAAACATATTTTGGCTTTAATTTCAGATGAGAATAAAAACAAAAATTCTCCAACATTTGGATATTTTTTTAAGTTGCTTCTAAGCTTTTGGCTCATATGAGCCATCTTCAGTGAGGTTACAAGGACATTAACATAAAAACATTCACCATCAAAAATGAATTTATCTTGTGTTGACATAAAACTTTGATAAGCAACGATAAGTTACCAAATAGCAAACGCAGTTCGTAAATTTGTAATGCGGTTCTATGATATCACACCACAAGAGCTCGAAATGTTAACAACCATATATTTAAATGCAATGTAATGTGTTATGACCAGATCTAAACGTGATTTTATCAAGTGTGGGTTGTTTAATTAAATGTAGATGGCCTCCAATATCTGAAGGTTCTTTTTACTGTGTGTATGAGTGAGTATTAGTGTATTGTTGACTAAAATCTGTCTGATATTACCTAGATGGCTGTTTTTCTAAGAAATGTTGTTTTAATTGAACTCTGATCAGAAAGATGACAGGTAAGTCTACAGGAGAGCGTGGTTGTAGTAAAACCAATATATGTAGTGGGTTTATTATTAGTACCACAGATACAATCTCTGAACGAGCATGTAAATTGATACACTACATTGGTTTTCTGTAGAGGATTTAGTTGTGGTTGTAGGGTTATTTTTGTCTTTAGTTTTTACCTGAAATTAAAGCCAAAATACAATGTTTAGAACGGCTCATGATTAAACATAAGACATTCATTGTCTCTTATATTTAACAGTATATATTTAGAAAATTATCTGCTGCCTCAATACACTAAATATATATATATATTTATAGTCATCTGCAGACAGATCTGTTTCGCTGTATCACAGCTCATCAGTACGGTTAGACTCCGACTGCTTTTAACCCAGGATGATTGAAACCCGACTGAATTAGCGTCAGTCAGCGATTCTACCTCTGGGCTATGAGTGCTCGGTAGAAGAAGGCAGACTTTTTAGCGTTTATATTATCATTATACACGCCCAATAGCCAGAGTGCTTTAATTCATTACTGAATGAGCAATGCGTAGATGCCAGAGTAGCTACTGTTTTTCAAAGTCTACCATTCTTTCAGGGTGTGAGAGCGTGTGTGTATGTATATATATATATATATATATATATACACACACACACACAGAGAGAGAGAAATACAAAGTTAATTACTTATGTTAGCGCACTTGTGTGTGTGTGTGTGTGTGTGTGTGTACACACACACACACAGAGAAATAATACAAAGAAATTACTTTTGTTAGTGCACTTGTCACAACAAACATCCATTTTTCCTTTCAACCAGCAAGACCTACTCTAGCTTTCTCTATATTAACTTGTCAAATTGCCTGTACCACGCAACATGTAGTTTTTGAAACCACTCCCAGTTCTGACTGCAACTGTTTTGGCAAGGAATAAAGTATCACTTGTCTTCAAAAGTTGTCATTTATCTATTGTATTCCTTTTTGGTAAGAGGGTGATTGCATTGAAGATCCTAGGTCATAGACTTTATTGCTGGTCATAAAAACATTTCAGACTTTACTTTGTGTTCTAATGATGAATATGTTTTATTGTCACTGCTTGGTACTCTTAAGAACAATGTGAATCTAGCAGCTGCACTCCCTGCTCTCTTGACTGGAATAAGAAAGAGTTACAGCCTTAACCAGTAAATAGAACATGGCTGTTTATGTGAACATCTTTATTGTACCTTAAGGCAAAGGTATTGTATTCAGTCCTGTTTGTATGTCTGTTTGTGGTAAAGATATCTCAAGACCCCGCTAGATGGATTAAGATGGTCCTTTCAGGGATGATTGGTCTCATGACTGGCACAAACTGATTAGATTTTGGGTTCGATCTGGTATGGAATAAACTTTTTAGATTATTTTTACGGTTTTATTAATAAAATGTAATTTTTCCTTTCAGATACCAAATACTGAATTACCTCCTGTTTCATTTTAAGTGCATTTAATTTTGAGAGTATTCAATCGTCTCTTGTTAATTGTTGAAATGGTAACAAGTAATATCAAGTGTTTGGCATTAATTTTGATTAATTCACCATTTTGACAGTTTTATTTTGGTAAAAAGGAATAAAAACATTGCTAATAAAATTTAACACTGAAATGGTACTTATTTCATGATGTACAAATTAATTTACATGGAAAGTTTATCTGTTTTAATATTTTCAGTGGAATTATTATTCCTGGTGGATTTGGAGTTCGAGGAACTGGTGGAAAAATTAATGCTGCAAATTGGGCTAGAACCAACAAAATTCCCTTTTTAGGTAAGTAATTTCTTTTGATTAATAATAATTACAATTTTCTTGTTCAGACATTGAAAACTAAAATGTACACTGTATTAATAAAATTTTTCTTTTGTTTGCCAGGTGTTTGCCTAGGACTTCAGTGTGCAATTATTGAATTTGCCCGTAATGTTCTAAATTTACCTGCAGCTGATTCAACAGAATTCAATCCTAACACACCTGATCCTGTGGTAAGTAGAATGAATGCAAATCGGAGGACATTCTGGCTTAATTGTAGAACAAAATACATAGGGATTCAAACCCCCCCCACACACACACACACACACACACACAAGTAAAAATTTTCAGATTAAGCATTTTATGTTTTGGCTTGTATCTTTCTTTCTTTTTTTTTTTTTTTTTTTTTTTTACTATAAAGGCAAAAATGTTTCATCATTTAACAAAAAAGAAAAAGATATGTGGTGTAGTGGACAGTGAAGGTGCTTTAGCTGACAGAACTGTATGGGAGTGTTTTTACCAAGTTTAAAATTGGTGATTGTAGCCTTGATGAAGAGCACTCAGGCAGACCCCCACTACAGATGAAGACCAAATCAAGACCTTCATTGAGAATAACCTGCATTACACAATGTGAGAATTAGGAGAAACATTAAATTTAGTGAAATCCATCAGTACTTAGTTTGGATACTGTTTGGGGTGTTACATGATCTGATTTGCTGTATAAATGTAATGAAAATTTCATATACACACCATGACTTTCTTAGGATAAAGACCTGCTTTTGGGGTGGCTAATGTTGGTTCAAGTCACTTACCCCAGGATCTTTTTCACTGATCATTATTGTAACTGATCCATTTCTCATCACCAATCACAATTGGCATCAAAACAAGAAAATTGCAATAATTATTATTATTCAAAAGAAATTAATTACTTAACCTGAAAAGGAAATTTTGTTGGTTCTTTCTTAATTTGTGCAGAATTAATTTTGCCACCAGTTTCTCAAACTCTGAATCTACCAGGAATAATAATCCCACTGAAAATATTAAGATAAAACTTTCATGTAAATTAATTTGTACATCATGAAATAAGTACCATTTCAGTGTTAAATTTGATTAGCAATGTTTTTATTCCTTTTTTACCAAAATAAAACTGGCTGTCAAAATAGTGAATTCTTTTCACAAATTTGGGTTTATTTAGGGCTTGTATGTAGAAAAATCGTGAATGCAATAAATTCTTAATCCCATTCTTACATCCAAAATGTTCAGGCATCAAATAACTCACTAATGGTTGATAAGCAGTGGAGAAAAAATTCCAAATTATATAATTTTCTAATAAGATGTACAATGAATCAAAATTGTGGCTTAACTGTCTAAATTTCATGTTTTTTATACTTGGTATCACTTACACAATGCATGTGTATTTGAATTTTAATATTAAAAAAATATCTTGGGATGTATCCAACAAAATCTTAACTAACACCTAGTTTTTGATAACTGACATGGTCAAAAGCCTTTAAACTGTCCAAAGTTAAGTTTTGTTTTTGTTTTTTGTTTTTTTTTTTTTGTTTTTTCTTCCTTATTTTTAATCTATTTAGATTCCAGATTCTTGTGGGGGTGGGGTGGGAATACAATTTAACAATTTGTGTGCCTATGAAAATTACAATTGGGGAAAAGCAAGTGTAGGAGGCAGAATGTACAAAGTAAAAAAAAAAAAATGTTGAAAGACTGGCTGTCTTGTTTTATTACCTCTTAGTTATTTTTAAAAAATTTGAAGCTGTGTTTAATATTTTGTGTGTGTCTCTCCAGTTTTAGTGTGAATATGCTACACTAACCCTCAGCAGAAGTGATCTATACATAATCTAGTTTTTACATTTAGCAATTGGTGAAATCCTTAGATGAAACAGACATTAATTTTTGTCACTCACAAAGCATTGAATCAATTAGAAAATAAATTTTGATCTTAATCTGTTTTTTTTTTTTTTCTTTCCCCCCACCATTTTTCAGGTGATTGAAATGCCAGAACACAATCCAGGACAGCTTGGTGGAACAATGAGGCTTGGAAAACGAACAACAGTCTTCAAAGATGACAATTCTCTTCTAAGTAAGTTTCTGAACAAACATTTCTTGGTTTATCTTCAAATGGTCAAGTAATTAGGTTGTGTGTATTTTGGCTCTGATACCCAAGTTTGAATCTTTGCCCTGACCAATTTGACTTCTTGCTATCAGCTTCATGGGACAATTCCAGCATTAGGAAATACCGGGAAACTGGGTAGACAAAGCTGTTTGAAAGTTGTTCATGATTGTATTTGCAGGAAGTCAAAAGTCATGACGAAGGGTTGTAGTGTACTGGCCTTGTTCATACTGGTGACCACACCCAACTAGCCACTCTTTTCTAGAAACAAGTTGGCTCTGTGGATGTTAGAGAAACACATGTGCCCAAGCAGGCATCTGCAACAAGGATTAGCCAGCCATCCTAGCACTTGGGTACATGTTTTCCTTTATGTCTTAAAATTTAATCAGCTTGTCTTGGTACACCTTTAACACAAATGGTGGGTGGCTGGGTGGTTGGCTTGGCACAAAACAATTTTCCAGCTATTGGGAGAGGGTTGGGGAAGCAGCATTCAATCTCCTAAGTTTAAACTCTTAATTCCTAAAACTGGTGGAATAGGTGCAGATATCTTGGCATATTACAGGCTCATAAATGTGAAATGCTGCTAAAAAGTTTGGAGAGAATTTATTCATAAAAAGAAATTACCTTAAAATCTAGTTTCCAGCATGATGCGAATAAAGTGAAAATCTTTTTTTCTTTTTTCTTTTTTTTTTCTTTTTTTTTTTTTTTTTGTAACCTGCTAAATTTTTCATTACAAAAACATATCTTTAAAAAAATTGTCTTTTACTTTTGTTGGGTTTAATCAAGACCACCGAAAACCTAAGACCAGTTCAAGTGTGACGTGACGTCACAAAAGTAGCTCTATGTAGGTTTCCGGTTAGTGAGACTGACAGTTATGAATGATTGTAAACTAAAGAAAAAGTCTTAGAAAACTTTTAAAAATTACATTTAAGAAAGAAACTGTAAGATTGTATACTGAACTTTATTTAATTTTCATTCTTTTCTAAATTAATAATAAAAAAACCTGTTGCTAAATGTGGCGTAAATAAACAAAACATCACATTACGTTTCATTCAAATTTAAAGACAAATTCATTCACATTATTTTGTTTGAAATTTTTTTTTTTTTTTTTTAATCAGCATTGTTTTAATTTGCATGTTATTTCGGTTTTAACAATTCTGTAAAGTCACAATATCGAAAGGGATTATTACTCTTCAGTCTTCAACAACTGTATTATGAATTGGGGAACAAATGATTGAATATACATACAAACAAATTACAAGTAAATGATTAAAAATAAAACAGCTAAATATAAATAAGAAGCAAATGAATGATATGGGGATTTGATGATGCTGCATATAAGTGTTTCTTGCTTCCTAACAACACTAGTAATTTCTATCAAAATTTAATTTGCCTTCTACATTATCAATATTATGGAATTGCTTCTGCTTTTTATATGCTAAGTCATCAGTAATACTTTTATTTAAAACACATTTAAGGGCAGAATTCTCCAGTCCAGGTTCTCCTAGAATCTGGCAACTATCTAGAGGTGGTCAATGAATATAAATATGACTCATATGAGGAGCAGTCTGGGAATTCTAGGAATAGCATCATCCTTAAGATATATTTTTTGAAGTCTAACTGCAATTTTAACACCTGTTTTTTCATCAAACGCTGATGGTCCTTCAGTTGAAAATTTAGTTCACATAAAAAAATTTTTAAAACCAAACCTATTTTAAATTCTTATGAAAATCTAAGAAGAAAAAAAATCAGTCAGCAAAAAGTTACAATATGAATCATTTTTCTTATAATCCTAAGAAAAGTGAAGTGTTCTGATATTAAGGAATATGATTTAATTTATTAATTCAACAAAATGATTGAGTGACAAAGTTAAGTACAAATAAAGAGAGAATTTTTATACATTTTCAAAACTAAAATAATAAAGAAAAAACAATTTAAAAAAAATTGTTAGACTATTAGAATTACTTTTTATGCTTCTAAAAATATTCCTTTATAAATATCAAAAATTTCTTTAAAGTTTTTTTAGTGAGGTTTCTAGCTTTTAAAAACTTTTCACAATTTTCTTTTTAATGTGTTGTGAATTACAAAGATGAAATTAATTTAATCCTTAAAGTTTCTTTTATTTGCAAATAAAACAATTCTAAAGAAATGTTAGAAGTATATTTTAGGTGTATAAAAATATTTGAATTTATATGGAAAATTTCTTTAAGTTTTTTTCTTTCTTAAAATGAGGTTTTAACTTTTAAAAACAACGTGAGCAATAAAGTTAAGACGATAAATCTATTTATCTTAACTTTCTTGCTAGATTTAGGTCTTAACTTTGTGTTGGGAATTACAAAGATATGAAATTGATTTAATCAAAATTTTTGTTTATATATACTTATTTTTCAATACAAAAGAAATACTCTCTGCTGAATTTAGTAAAAAAAATTGTCCCTTTTGATATGAATCCAAACATCAGATAATTCTTTCTTTTGGAAAAGAAAATACATGAACTTTTAAGCCGTTTTTATAATTACTTTTGTAATTTCGTACAACACATCTGTCAGGCATTGTTTTTGTTTATAAGTTAATGCAATATTTAAAAGAAAACATAGATAAATAATTGAAAAACACTGAAAAATCTAATACACAAATGACGACCTCCTTCTTGAAAGTTAATGGACTCAAGATGATGACGTGAAAAGTTCTTGACGTTATCATCTAGCAGGCCTTGCTTTTCGGTGGTCTTGGTTTAATGCAATTTTAAAAATTGTTCAGCTTAATAAACTTATTACCACATTTCACCAGAACTCTACTCACCTACAGTTGTACAATCTATAATAAAAGGTAGAGGTAGTTCCTTTTTCTTCATTGTGTATCTTAAAAAAACTTTAGTAAGCAGTTGGTAAAAATGGTGGCAAGTATATTGAACGTGGTAAAATGAGACCAGTAGTGGAATTTCTGGAATGATATTGACATTTCTATAAAAAAAAAAAATTAAGACTAACTTTATACATATAAAGGGGGTAGCAAAATGTTTGATTTCACTGCATTAGTTTCTGCTTTTGGTGAAATTTACTTTCTATTTATACAATTTTATATTACAATTATTTGCAAATGGTAATTAATCACTAATCAGAAAGGTAAAAGGAAATTATTTTAATTAACAGTTAACACCTGGGTTATCACTTTTTTTGTTTTTTATTGAATTAAAATTGCTTTGAAACTAGTGGCCCATTTGGACTGTAAATTATGTAATTTGTCAAGTTAGAGCTTCTTATTGTCATTATATTAATGTATTAGTATTGAGTTATGGTAAAGAACCTACAAATTATTGTAATGGTAATTATGTAATGATAAAAAAAAAACATTTTTATCACTTTTTTGGTAACATTTCAGATAAGAGACTAAAAGAGACTAATCTTGTTTGCTTTGTTTATTTTAAAGTTTTCTTACCCAGTTACACAAATGTAAAATGAAAGATTAATTTTTTTTTTCCAGGAAAATTATATGGCAACTGTGATTCAGTTGAAGAAAGGCATCGGCACAGATATGAGGTTAGTGTTTTGTTTAGATTATTTTTATTCATTTATGCCTGACATGACAAATGGATTTCAAGCCAACCTTAAAATACAGGTGGAGAGTGTATGGCAACCAGAGATCTGTATAAAATATAGCTCTTCTCCATTCTATTGCAGTGAGTGAATTAAAAGTGCAGCATAATGCTAGCAGCAAATAAGTGGAGTGGTGGTGAGGGGTCCTTGGCCATTTTGTTTTGTACATTCACAAGATGTGAAAATGTAACACACACACACACACAGTGTGAGTACAATCTAATTTGGTCATGCACTTTGGGCACCACCAAAATTGGAATGGCAAATCAAACCCTGTAATTTATACTGGCATAATTCTGTATATTCTGACATTAAAGTCTTGGAACTTTTGTTTTTACTGTGTGTTAACGGCCAAAATTTGCATTTGTTGACAGCAAATTTGTCATAACTTTTTTTGTAAACCCTTGATTCATCTGCTACTCTTTTCTGCATTTCTCTACTCAAAAATAGTTCAATGATTATCAAGTGTTAAAATTGAAAGGAGGTAAACAAAAGCCTTTAGTTTGGATAACAATTTCAATAAACAAGTAATTTCTTCTAATCAGTTTTTTCCTGAAAATGTTTCCCCATTGTCAACTTTACCAAAAATGACATTCAGGATTCTTTATGGCCCTAATCATAGTCTGTCTTTGTTAATGGTTTCTCCATAACTAATAGTTTCATGTAGACATGAGCAAACATATTTGTCAGCCAAATCATTGGAGTGATGATTAAGTGATGGGTACTACTTAATTTAATAGGATTAATAGCAAACTCTGGATTAATTTCAGGTTTCAATCTCCAGTTTATCCTTTGCTGATTATTCTATCTTATCAAAATCCAATTTTTACCTTAAATGAGCCACAAGGGTTGATATGCCAGTAAAACAACCATTGTAAGTTTTACTTCATTTTTTTTTTTTTTTTTGCTACAAAGCCAATTGTGTTGTATCAAAATCACTGGTTGAATTTATTAATTCAGTACTGAAGCTGGAAATATTTGGTGTTTAGAGAAACAATAAAATTAATCATACTTCCATTTTATTGCTGGTTCCATTTGAATCCTGTGGACATAATGGCGTTGGTTCTTATTGACTTTACAACTGCTGTTTCTATGTTCAGTTTTGTCTTCTGCATTGTGGTGCCGTGGATATCGACTTGAACGACAAATTTGGGGAGATGAGGTTGAATTCCTTGCATTCACTTATGCACAAATACTCTTGGGAAAGGTATTAAATTTATCTTATCCCTTCAGTTATGGGTTAAATAACAAAACAGACTGGGTTCTATAGCCTTGGCTGGCAACCAGTCTACCACAAAAAGTAATCTTCTGCCCAGTCAGTCATATCTCGAAAGAGATATGATTGCCCAAGCGTGTATTACGTATGGCACTTAACTAAGACAATATTTTTGTTGGAGGAAGATTAAACTTTTTTAAATTAATTTTTTTTTTTTTTAATTAAATTTTGTTTTTTAGATTTTTTGTTAAATTATTCCTTTTTGTCTTTTGTCTTTGCTTTTCATTCCTTTTTTTTTCTTTTGTCTTTTTTTTTCTTTTGTCTTTTTTTTCTTTTTGTTTAAAATTAGATTTTTTTGTTTAAAATTAGATTTTTTTGTTTAAAATTAGATTTTTTTTGTTTAAAATTAGATTTTTTTGTTTAAAATTAGATTTTTTTGTTTAAAATTAGATTTTTTTTGTTTAAAATTAGATTTTTTTGTTTAAAATTAGATTTTTTTGTTTAAAATTAGATTTTTTTTTTTTTTTGTTTAAAATTAGATTTTTTTTTTTTTTTTTGTTTAAAATTAGATTTTTTTTTTTTTTTGTTTAAAATTAGATTTTTTTTTTTTTTTTTTTTTTTTTTTGTTTAAAATTAGATTTTTTTTTTTTTTAAATTAGATTTTTTTTCTTTTTTTTCATGGCCTGAAATTCAGTCATTTTTCTATGGAATGTTTACTTATTTTTTTTTCCTTTTGTAATTTTTTAACATAAGGTAAATCCAAAATATGTTGATATGATTGAACAACAAGGCTTGAAATTTGTTGGACGAAGTGAAGATGGTGAAAGGATGGAAATTGTTGAATTGCGAGGTAATTGAAATCAAACTTTTTTCTTTTATTTAAAATTTTTTTTATTACTCTTAGTAATTTTTTTAGTCCAGATTTTACTAATGTTTCATCACCACAATAAATTAACTCGTATTTTACATTACTATTTATTAAGCGTAAAGACACTTGATATTCCTTAACCGTTAACACTTTGCGTTTTTAATATTACTTCTCTTTCCACTGCATTCCTTTTCAAGGTCCCTCAATTTCACTATCCTTATTGTTAATTTAACTCTGTCATTTTCTGTTGCTATAGTAGAATATGATCACCTAACTATGGAGTCCAAATAACTTCAAGTTCTGAGATTAGTTACTGGTTAATAATGATGACAATACAGTCAATGACACGTATACATAAAAATATAGTTATATACCGGGTGTGTGGATTTAGGATGGTAGCCGAAGGGAGATCAAGCATGTGCAAGAGTTGTTGGGGAGTTGTTAGCCAGTCTCTGCTTCTTCAGCCGTGGTGATCTCTCACTTCTTTCTCCGTCTTCTGTCTTCAGCCAGAAACCCCAAGACTTGTACAATCCAGAATTCCTATTCATTTTTGTTTTTTCGGATTGTCGCTTAATTGGCGTCATCTATGGCCAGATACATCTGTCAATCATCTTTGCTGGCTATTGCCTTTAAAGTTGGTTGTCGGCTGTGTTTTCTGCTCTTGATGTCTCACATCTTTGTCAGCTCTCGCCTTTCAAGCTTTTCTTGTTACATTCTGCCACCACCATCCATGGCCGGAATATATTTTTATCAATCATATTTTTGCTGGTTAAAGTAATTATCCTGCCACCTTCAGTGGTAGGCTAAGCCACATAAGGAGTGATGAATGTTAAAAAGTAAAAATCTTGACATAATTATTTAAAGAAATGAAAACACATTTTATAGACATGCTCATGAGAAGCACAAAGTTCAAGATTTTGTTGGTATAAATGAAGTTCATTGAGATGACCAGATTGAGGTTCTTATTTCTTTGTTTTTTTGATGGTGATGCTATTTGATAGACATGTCAATTTGCAATGTTTGGCTTCATCTCATGAAAGAAACTCTTTGAAAAGTCACAAACCGTCTGTGGTTTCATCAGTAACAAAATCAGATTTTGGTATCTGATTATCTTAAAATAATTTCTGACACTGTTTGAAGTGACAGTTTCATCAAGCTGACAAACCACATTTCTTTTCATATGTGGAAATATTAAACTCTATCACTTGTAACAGATTAGCACTCAGGAGCGTCATAAAATTGTGTGCTCTTAAAATTGATAACCACCATTGTACTGCATGTATAATATATAGTTAGCAAAATATACTTCCTAATGCACTTGGTGGTGGGGTATTGTTATATTGTATAACATGATCAGACTGATCAACCACTGCATAACAATCCCACTTCATCTTTGTATAGTAGATTGATTTAAGGGAAGGATGTGCATTGTGGTGCAGTGGATATCGGCTCGTAACGAGAAATCGGGGAGCCGAGTTCAAATTCTGGTTGAATTCATTGCATTCACTTACGCACAAATACCCTTGGGAAAGGCATTAATCCGTCTCTTCCTTCCTGTTATGAGTTAACTAACAGGACAGATTGGGTTCTATAGCCTTGGCTGGCAACGAATCTACCGCAGAAAGCAATGGCAACCTACTGCGGAATAATCTTCTTCCCAGTCAGTCATGTCTCTTTCAAGACATGATCGCCCAAGCATGTTTCACGTATGGCACTTAACTGACTGACTGTATGTAAATAAATAAATCAAAAGTGCCAAATGATATTTACATGGTGCTACCTTTTTTGAAATTTGATACCTTGTCTTTTTATTCTCTGTATGTTGTTGTGATTAATATGCACTTAACCCAGTAATGCTATTTTGTAAACTAGTTTTGGCTCAAATTTGTAGAGGAAATTTTGATGTACTGAATCCCACAAAAATGCAACTTTCTTTTTTCTTTCAGATCATCCCTACTTTGTGGCAGTGCAATATCACCCTGAGTATATCTCTCGCCCCTTAAAACCTTCTCCTCCATACCTCGGTTTATTGTTGGCAGCTACAGGAAAAATCAAATCCTTTTTCAGTCGTGGCTGTCAACTATCCCCAGAGATGTCATATTCAGAAGGTGAATCAGAGGAATTAGAATTAAATAATTCATTTTCTAATATCAAACAAAATGGCATAGTTCATTCATCAGACAGTGATTGATAATTCTAACTAGAGTTCAGATGTTATCATATTCCAAGGAAGCCTTATTTAAATTTCAATAATGATCTTGTAAATTAGTACATTTCAAAATATCTAAGTCAGCATTTCTGAACTTTCTTTTTTACTTCAGGTCACACTTACAAAATAGCTATAGAATAACTGAAGTTCTGGGGCACACACTAATTAGGATAAAATTAACCACGAATTTTGAAAAAATTAATCTTTTTGTTTAGCATTTCCAAAAAAGATTAGTGATACAGTTTTTATTTAAAGAGATTTAAGAATCTGCGACTTATTTTAGTCTCATAGCAACTGATTTAAATTCTTTAAGGATGCCAAAAGGAATATCCACTCTTTAAAGATAAAAAAAATTTAGCATCCAGTTTAAAATTTCAAATAACAAAGACTTAGACATGGTAGCCATGTGCTTGGTGTCTCTTGCTTCTCAAAAATAGATTTTTATATATATAATTCATGAATTACTCTTCTGTTAATCTGGGGTGCACCTGGTAACCGGGGCACACTTAGTTGAAAACTGCTGATCTAAGTAATGTTTAGTAAATTAAATAATCAAATTTTATAAAAAGCCTTAACATGAGCTTTTCTAAATATTTTAATAAAATTATAAGTTTTGGTAGAAAGCAAATAAAAGCTGATATAAAGAGTCTCTTTGCAAAGAGTATCCCAAAGCTTAAAAAAACAAAACTAAGTAACCAACTTTTCCCTCACATTAAAGAAAACCATTTAAATGATCTGCTTGTTTAAATTGAGGCACGACAAACTACTACTTGTCCCATAATAGTTGTTACATCTAGTGTATGAAATGTGTACACAAACTGTAACAACTATTATGAGGTGAGTTAGCAATTCACTACTTGCTGATTTAAAGAAAAATGTTCAATCAGGATTTAGTCACCCACCCTCTTAATTCTGGGGCTAATTTCTTTTTCTATTACTTTAAATTCTGATGCCATCAGTCTGGGTAACTCAAAATATGGTGGGACAAAATATAAACACCTGATTTTCTCAATATATGAAGATAAAAAGGAGGTAAAAAAAAAAAACAATAGACCATCATAAAGATATCAACACTTGAAAAGTGGGATGAAATTTAACCCGTTGTCTTACAAAGTTTTATGGATTTAAAGAATTGTATTTCTAAGTCCCTTGTTTCTGCGTGACTATGTTCCTTTTACAAGAATCCATTTGACTAAATATAAGAGTCAATAATAAAAATTAAGCATTTTGTGGAGATGCTATATAGTTTTAAGCTACTAAGCATTTGAGTGCAACTCAAACATTACAAGAGCAAGTCATGACACTTTCTGTCTCTCTCTCTCTCTCTCTTTTTGTGTGTGTGGTTTTATCCTCAAAGAAATCCTCCCCCATCTCTTAGTGAAAAGGACTTTCTTAAACTATAGTAACATCTGAAAAATTAGCAATTTATATTTTCATTTATTCTAGGCATTCTGGGTTTTGTCACATCTAAGCTAGGCTTAGAAAAATCACTATATTCTGGGTATTTTGGTTTTTTAAATACCATATTGTAACACTGCTTTTTACATGCATGCACATGTATGTATGTGTGTATATATAATATACATACATAATGACCAACACTAAAAAAAAAAAAAAAAAAAAAACATTTTTATTGGGGAAAAATTTATCTCTTTCTGATTTTCCCATATTGGGGAAAACGATCCATTCCAATATTCTGGCATTTTTCATATTTGCAAGAGATGAAAAGGACAAAATCTGCCTACAAAGAAAAACAAAATACTTTGCCTTGAAATTGTACAAGTTACACAACTCTGGTGTGTATTGTTTAAATCTTTACCTGAAACATTCATTTTCAGATGCTTAAAAAATAATTATGCTTTACTTTTACAAAATTTTAAAACCCAAGAATTTTATGAAAAAACTTGCACAAAATATCTTCACTCTGTGACATGAGAATAGAAAAAAATTGTAATTATGTTGCTTGATTTTAAAATTGAAAAGATATATTTTACATTTGAAAATATTTCAACTTATATATAACAAAGAACATTTCAAGTGGATTTTTTGTTTCTCACTTAATGAAGCTGGAAAAATGCTTATTGCTGGCAGGAGTTCACCTAAAAGGATGTTATATTCACTCAATTGATTTTTATGAGGATGGTGTACATCTCTTCAAAGTTGGGCCTGATTATTATTATTTTTTTTTTTTTTTTTTTTTTTTTTTTTTTTTCCTCTACCTCCACCTCCATGCCCAGTTTTCAAAAGTGCATGAGTGGTGCTGTATAATAATTAGGTATGAACAATTTTTTAAAAATGAATATTTTAGCTTTTGTATAGTTCAGTATAATATACTGCTGTTCCTGAAAAATGTCAGTTAAAAATGTTTTTTTACATTTTAGGGAAACAAAATCCCTAGCAACTAATCTCATTGCATTTTGCAAATTATATTTACCTTGTTTGTTAAATTTATCTTGAATTAAATAATTTTCTTTTTCCTTAAACATGATCAGAGTTTGTATTGGTCATCAAATAAGTTTTGATTGCTTGTAGGAGGGATCCAGTTAAATTTACATTTCAGACTGGGTTCTCTAAACTTGGAGAAGTGAAAGTGTATGGGGAGAATATTGTAAAATATTCAATTTGATTTTATAATGAAATTAATATTAAGGAATATTCCATTAATAAAATTTATATAAAGTATTTGTAGAATTGTGCAAGCAGATAATTAACTGATTTTGTTGTCAAATGGTGGATGCCAACTTTGAATTGCTCAATTTGATTCTGTTTCTTTTTTCTTTAGTTGTACACTATTAGACCAGTTATCATTGATATTTTTTCTTTCTTTTATTACTAGACATTTTCAGAGAAAATATTTCTAAAATTAGCCTTATGTTTTAATGTTAATGAAGCTAACAAGATAATTTCCTTTGCTTTACCTAGTAACATTTCACATTTATAAACTTATGTATAAATGATTTTAGTTAAATTTTGAAGTGACTAATAATAAAGAATAAAAAAAATCTTATCTAATATTTAATAGTGTGAAGTTATAAAAATATGAGTTATAAAATGACCATTACATTATTTCTTTTAAAAAAATAAGTTTAGCAAGATGTTTTGTATAGCCTTATAAAAAAAATGCTGAACCTCAGTAAAGTAACTTTGGCTAAGGTTCCAAACTAAATTGAAAGACTTTATATCCAATATGCTTATAAGAGAATTCTTTTTGATACTGTGATGATTGAATTAACAATACACCAGGCTTAGTTATTGTTTTTAATATCGTTACCAAAATCTGTATTCTAATGGGAAGTAGGGTCTGTCCATGAATATTTCAGCATACTCTTATGATTTTTGGCATTCCATCTTTGTCAGATAAGTGTATTATAATCTTTTCTTTCTTTCTTTTTTTTTTTTCTTTCACTGTCAATTTGGAGGCTGTTTAAGAAAAAAGAATCTTGACGTTTCCCAAATTTTGATTGAATAATCTTGGTTTGTTCTGCTTTTAAAGCAAACAGTGTAATTTTGTTTGGAAAAGACAAGTTTCTAGAGAGATAACTTCCTTCCAAGAACAAATATTCTTCATTTTTTTTTTCTGCCCTGTATAATAATTTTCATAACTTTTCTCCCCGACTTGTATGTAACCAAGAAAGAAAAAAAAACAAAAAAAACAAAAAAATGAAATAAATATATTTTTGTATATCTTGCCTTTTCATTTTATTCCTTTCCTTTTGAGAGTGAAATTTTAATGTAATACCCTGTTAGAAACTAGTTTATAACACTAAAAGGATTAGCCTTTTCTTTTATGCGAACCAAGGTAATAATACCACTAAGGAACAAGAGGTTAGTGTGAGTGAAAGAGAACTTTAAAAGGAACCAGAAACCCAATCCTAAACAAGGGATAAAATTGTAATTTTGTTTAAAAGACTGAAAAAAAGTGTGAACTGAATGATAGGTAAACCTAATCTATTAAGTTTGGTTAAGAAATGATTAATTTACTCAAGAACCAACTTCAAAGGATTGTAAAAACATTTTGCATTGGAAAAATACTTAAAAAACCACAAGTATCGATAATGTAAAAAATAATTCAGGGCCTGAAAAAAAACACACACAGTCATCAAGTTAAAAAAAAAAAAAAAAAAAATCAAAGAAAAGCTACATCTGGTTTTAATAATTCATGTCACATGGATCAGGTGAAAGCAGTGAAGAAATCAGTGTTAAAGGCTAAAACACAACTGAATGTAGACCTGGTTATGTTACGCATTGTGTGTAGCATTCTACAATTGGAGTTCTACTCCACTTGAAGAATTTTGAATGACACACATTTTAGCTACCTAAATAACTCATGGTTTGTAAATATCACAACAATTCTTGATTGCTACACATTTTCTGTGAAGTTAAGTATAATGGTTTTAATGAACAGAACTACAAATAAAAATTTTCACAAAATTTAGCTTTACCTACTACTCATGGCTTTTGTTGGACATCACAAAATGATGTGATCATTTTTTTCCAGTTCGTCTAGTTTAACATTTAGCTCCTCTTCCAATTTTGATATCACTATAGATTTTTCTTTTTACAGATCTTCATATAGCATTAGAGAGTCTTGAGTCTACTCAGCTTTCTCTATAGTTGTCACCTGACTTGAGCAAATCTTGTGTGCAACTTTCAAGCTTGTATTTTTTGGTCTTCAGTTCTTCAATTTCCATAAGCAGGGATTTCCATTTTTGTCCAGTTGCTTCTTTATATATGAGCTTGGTTATCACAAATGAATTTGTGGAAGCATTCATTGCTAATACAGATGTGTGCACGCAGTTTAGAAAATATCAATGACAAGGATCCGTTATATTGCTCTTGAGCTTGAGAAAGGCCAACTTGCAAATCCACATTAAGGTGTTCTGGCCCTTTCAGACTGGCTTTCAAGGGTCAGCAATTTTGCCTTATCTGATTGGGTTTCAGATTAAATGTAGTGCCACTCATCAAGAGCAGGCAATTAAGGCCACATCAACATATATTGACTTTTTCGCCAATGAAAAAGTGGTTTTAGCAGCACCACAACACATTTGATTATAGTTGTAAAGACTCGGACCAATTGCAAGATAGAGCCAAAGTCCTGGGCCTGCAGATCGTGGGGTGGGGGGGGGCATCCTTTAATGGAAACGGGGAGGTGAAGACCTGGTTGTTTCACAGAAACCTTTTGAAGCATCTTTTCCCTGGGTGAGAAATTTGCAGGTCATTTTCCTCTGTGTATGGCTCAGTGGTGACTGTATTCCTGAAGTGGCAGGCAAGCACAGTGACCAACAAAGTGTTTGATGAGGTTAAGAATGTCTCCCTTCATTGCGTGCTAGTGGAAACAGTTGCTAAAGTACACAAAATGGATCGCATGAGAGCAGACTCGATGTGGATGCTGGTGAGATGAATGTCTGGGTAGACAAGTTCTGTGGCACAAGAAGTGAATGTTATCTTTATGAAGGATGCTTGTTGGTTGTGTCCAATGGAAGATGCCAAGTATATGACTGAACTTGAGGCAGCAATAAAAGGCATGAATCTAACCCTTCAAGGGTGTGTGTTGGTGTTACATTTGCTTATGGATTCGGCATGTGAGCATTGATGAATATCTGACATCCTGGCTGGGAAGACATCAAGGAGAAGTCAATGCTGAAAGGTTGTGCTACTGTAGGGATCAGATTGAATGAGAATCAGGTGATCAACACCTACCAATAATGTGGTTACCAAAGAAAGAGGACGATATTTTGCCAGGCCTGTTAACTCATTAGTGTCTAAAAAGATTGTCAAATCTGTCATCAAGGTTGGTCAGTCAATTGATCTAACATTAGAAGAATGGAACACTGGCTGTAAAGCTAACCTGGAGCAGGGTTAGCAATGGACATGACCCATTATGGAGGTGGTCATTTTCTAATGTTCATTGATTGCATTCCCTCTTTCTTCACAATGTGTGTCATCCATCATCTGGAATCAAATTTCTACAACGAGGCTGACTGAAATATTAACCAATAATGTTCACTTGTAAGCACTTCAAGAACTTTTTAAATAGCTGGGAGGTACACTTGAGATTCTGATGTGTCCATAAACTGGACAAGAAAGGAATTGTCGGACACAGTCATAGAAGCATCAAGATCATTGCCAGAGGTAGTTTACTGGCATAATGTCACTCCCTAGGACAGTCTTGCATTTTCCACAGCACTAGCCGACATGCGGCATAGGTACCTTATCTGGGTACAAAACATCGACGTCACACCCTCATTTAAACTACAAAACATTCAAGGGGGCTGTAAAAGTCTTCTAGAACAACCAGCCAGTAATCAACTAGAATAGAAGTTGGTTTTGACTGATAAAAAAAAAAACCCAGGCAAATTGGTACGTGGTTTAAATAACCTGGGAGATTCCATTCTGTTACAGGCAAGTCCATTCTATAAATATTGATTGACTTGACAATTTCAGTGTGTATATTGAGCACAATATCCACACTTTTGAATAGACACCTTCCTGCAGGGAGACAGCCATGTTGAAAGGTAAGTTATTTGACTTCTACAGAGGCATACAAAGAAGGGGGATATGATTTGGGTAAAGACTCAACATGTTAGATGCGCAACCAAATTCAAAATAGGCTAAATAACCCGAGTGATCAGTCGGTTCAGATTGATGGAGTGCCACATCTCGAAGAATTTACACCCTTTTCTGGGGTCATATCCATCATCAGACCCCAAAAGTGACACAAGAAAGTGAATGATTTATGCACTTGTAATCAAGTTCACCAGGCAATTCTTCTGATACTAACAATTCAGAGATTGATAATGGAGCCATCAATAACCCTCCAGGCACTAGTTCATATTAGAACGAGACTTTTCAAAGGAGTAACTGATAGAAGAGACCTGCCCTGAGATCCATCAGCTATGATTAGGAGATCAGGGTGGAGCGTAGCGGAGACTTACCTTGGCGACTCAAAAGGGCTAGAGTCAAATTTATGTTTTGCACGTGTATGGAGTGCTGAGATAGAAAATTGGTGAGATTCAGACTGAAGGTAAATCGGGCAGCACTTCATGTGAATGGAAGTGGTGGTGTTGCTTGTAGCCATTTTGATTAGATGATAGTGGGCACTCATTGGCTGGTCAGGTGCATAAAAGCATGTTATGCTCAAAGGTAGACTTATTTTCAGTGATGGGAGTGGCTTACCTGAGATTGAGAAATAGTTATAGTCAGTACTTGTCAAACTGATTTGCCCATTGGACTTGTATATAGTTTTTGTTTTGTGTTCTTTTGCAATTGTCTCACAAAACTTTTAAAATAAAATTCTTATTTTTTCAAAGTTGCATTTTCAATTCTATTCCAAGACCCATCAAAGTCGCATTTTTCATTCTATCATCCTTCCGATCTAAATGTTGAGTCAAATTTGATTCTCAAATTTGGTATTTTTTTTTTTTATATATTGAGACATGTAAAATATCTATTTTTTTTCAGCATGAACTCACCTAACACTGGCTAGAGATCAAAACTGCTTTTAAAATTGACGTGTATAAAATTTCAATTGTTCAAATTTAAAAAAATTTTTTTGAGATTCTTTTAAAATCTATTTTATTACTAACTCAGCCTTTTATTGTTAAATGTAACTGCCTCTTCTACTCTAATAGTTTCTTTTCTCGCACTTCCCATTTGTCGAACTGTTTATAGCTATCAGGGAAGCAAGCAATCTCCAAAAGTTTAAATGCAATGTCAGTTGTCATCTTTTATCTCCTTGATTCCCATTTAGCTTTTATCTTTTTCTTTTTAAATCATATCACCCTGAGCAAGGCGGTAGCGCCACTGATGTGCAGGGGGCTACATAAGAGTGAAAAGATTGGAAAAGAGAAAGCCGGAAACCACATCCTAAATAGGGAACAAGGGATGAGCCTCTTTACCTGTTCTTCTACATTTCCTGTACCTTTTTTTTTATTCTCTCACTAAGGCCACTGGTGCGCAGGGGTTTTCTTGGGATGAAATCATCAAAAAAAAAATTATTAAAGAACAAATTAAGCTTGTTAAAAAAAGAAAAAAGAAGTTTAATTTCTGGGCATTTTTGACTTTCATGATTTGAGAAAAACAATGTGTGGGCAGCCCAATAAATTACTGGACTTTTCTTCAAGGATCTTTTGGGCTATTGCTGTTTTTCCAAGACCTGTATGATACCTGTATAGAGCACTCAGATTCATCAAGCAGTCTAGCTTGCCAAACATTGAACCAATCGAGCTAACCAATGTTGGCAAGGAAAATAAAACAAGGAAACAAATTGTAATACAAGAAGCTTCAAAGTTTTTATTTGCTTGAAAAATAATTTGATTTTTTTTTTTTTTTTACAATAGTTTCATGAAGTTTAAACTTTTTGCAGAGAAGAACTTAAAAAAATCAACAACTCTTTATCCCATAAAGGATTGTCCTGTCATTTTTTTCTTTTGACCTTCATTTCAAAATAGAATACATTTGTTCCAGGAGCATTTTTAAAATAAAGGCAAAGAAATTAATTTTATTTGCAAAGCTTTACAGATTTGACACACAAGGGGGGGGGGGCAGCAACTCAGATTTCATAAACGAGAGAAGAGATCCATCAAATGAAAAACATTTCATTCAGAAAAATATGCCAAAAGGTTTCAGTTGAATCGTGGAAGCTTTTTCAGAAATTAAAACAAAAATACAAGACATTTATCTGGTCTTTCCTCTTTGCATTGCAAGTTATGAGTAAATCGTTTAGAATTTTAATCGTCTCAATTTCTTGCCAATGACAAAAGGCAAAATAGAAAATGCATTTTTTATTTACAGTGTAAAAGTTTTTGTTGGTTGAAAAAAAGGAAAATGGGACCAAACATTTTAACCAAAATCCATTAGACAGCACTCTGCTTCAATGTTTGTACAAAAACAACCTAAGATTTGTTCAAATGTTTGTAACCAGGCACCATTACAATAGCCTTTTTTTTTTTTTTTAAATGGGTACAGAAAAGCATACAAGCATTTGAGATTTTTTTCGTGATCATGTTCCATTGTAAGTTTGAGTGGACAAGTAATGAAAAAAAATAAGTTGTTTAGTACAAGAGAAATTTCTCATGAAATTCTTTCTAACTTTAAAGTTGGATTTGAATCAAACAAGATTTACTTAAAACACATGGCTTCCCTTTTACAGCCCTATGTAGATTTTATTTATTTGTGGATACCAAAATATCAAGTAGGGAAATATTTATTTTTTTTTTTTTTTTTTTTTTTTTAGAAAAATTAAATGACTTTTTTTTTTTTTTAAAGATAATTATTTTATACTCAAATTTAGATATGTATCAAGCTGAGTACAACCATTAAGATGTTTACAAGAAAAAGTAGTCCATTATTTTTTTCATAATAATGGACTGATAATACTGTACAAGATGTGATATAAGGTCAGCTTCACTTGTGTTAATTTGGGACATATGAGTTCATTAATAAAATAAAAAATTTGGATTTAGACCTTTAGCTCAAGTTTTACCTTACCAAATAAAACCAAAGTCAAAAGAATCTGAAGCAGTTTGGCTACTTATACATAGAAATACAAGGTGAAAGTTCTCAGCAGTCCTACCCAATTCTAGGATCTAGATTCTGAAGCGCTGGTCATCAAAATACTGATTTGGGGAAATGAAATGAGATAGCATCACAACACCTTGTTAATGGATGTTTGCAAAAATAAAAAATAAAAATTGGAGAAAATAAACCAATTGATTGGGATTTGTGTGACAGTTTCAAGCAATACCTATTAAAGGTAAAAATACATTACTTGGGTGGGTAGATGTAACAAATTCTTACATGTTAGCTGCAAAGCAATTGTCTTGCTTTAATTAACGTATATGAAATCAGACTTGTTTTCAGAGTCAATATTTAATAATACAAGCACAAGAATAAAATGGAGACAAGATTATGTTGGGCTAGTTTTCTAACAGAGTAAAACTGCTTTAGAAAAAAAAAATTCAATATCTTAATTTTTATCTGAACACTGATCAGAAACATAACCATTATATTTAGTGGATATATGTGAATATTTTTTTAGCTGTAGAACTGCCATCTAGCTTTCAGCAGTGTTACTAGAGAGAGAAAAAAATGGTGCCTCTCCCTATACACACACACACACACACACATGAATGAACAAAATCATTACTTATCCTTAATTGCACTGAATGGTAGTTTTGAAAAATTAAAAATATACTAGATAAAAATTAGTTTTTTCTTTTGCACAATAGACAAAAATAAATACTCAATTCTTTAAAATGACATCTTGTTTTCATCATCACAAGTAAAGAAAGTAATAAATAATTCATGTCAGGTTTTATTATTAAATGTAATTTTATGAAATTGACAATCTCACAACTGAAAAAAGAATTTGAAAAAAAAAAAAAAAATATGGTATGATTACTTCTCTACAGACATTACCATAAATTAAGATTGTCAGAATTGATTAAAAAAAGAAACTTTGTTTCACTATTAAAATTGTCATTGTATTTCATAAAATATGGAAACACTGACCAAAGAAAAAAAAAAAAAATTAGGACTAAAATATATAAAGATAGAATTGTTTTTAAGTAAAAGAAAAAATATGAACAGTTTTTTTTTTTCATTGCAAAACTTTACTTCTGTGGTCCGTATCCCTTCAGGACATGGATGACTTCTAACAATTTCCTGTCTTTTGTAGCTCTTAGCAAATTTTGTCTCTTCATTCAATCCTTTAACCTGAAGACACATCTATTATACCAATATTCTGTTATTTGGAGGAAATGGTGAAAACTTGAAAATACAAAGATGGATACTTTTTATTGGTTGTAATTATTTTTTTTTTATCAAATCAGCAGAAGAGCAGAATTCACGAAAATTTCATGGTTCCACTATTTGAATTTTCTTAATCATTCAATAATTTCTTTGCAAGTTTCACAACTAAAATAACTGCAAATTCCCTTATTGCATCATTAAATATTTCAGCTTAACAACTTTAACAAAATATTTCAATAACAATCATAAGTATGAATGCTGGTGATTATTTAAAGAAGTAAGGGGGCACAAATAAAAAGATTCAAAATTAACAAGATTTTCCATTTCACTGAAGCAGATGTAAACCACATAAGAACATCTATATTTCTTATGGATGGTTTTAGTGGGAAAAACAAAAGCAAACATGAAATATCTTGGCTTTCCTTGAAATCAAAGCGGAACTGTGCATTATTTATCTGCAGTAATGGCAGATGTTAACTTACAGAGGAAAAGGCAGAATTATAATATGATACATTAAACTCCTTAACAACAACTAGAATTAAATTTAACATTTTCTCACTTTATTAAATTTTGGCAAGACAACACTCACATTAAAAAAACATTTCTCCTGCCTCTTACAAATGACAAAGATATATGTAACTATTGGTTGGGGGTGAAATTTTATTAATGCTATAAAAAAAATCAGGTATAATAAAATAGTATAAGAGCAAAACAAACAAAAAAAACATTTGTAAATAACTCAACTCTGTTTTGTCATATGTAAAAATAAGAATATTTGAAATAATAAAATTGCTATTGTTTGGTTTCTAAAGTAATACTGTTGTACATTTGATGGCAAACTGTTTACTCCAACATCCAGTGTAATTGTGTGTGTTTATGCATGCTTGTTTCTATGTGTACACCTTGCATGGTCCAGTGACTAAGAGCAATGCCATTGGAAGTTCTAAATTCCTGATAGGGGACAAGATTGAAAATGAGGACCCAGACTAACAACCTCAAAGACCCTAATGGTGGAACATGCACATAATGGTCTCAACAGTTGAACCAGCAGATGAAGATGGCTACACATGATGGACATGTTACAGAAGACACCACACGAAATGATAACAGCAGCAAGTAAATGCAATTTAATAACTGGATTCTGCATATCTCATTTCATATGGGCCGCAGAGGAAAGGTCATGAAATCAAGTGGGTGGATCATTTCCTGGCAAGTTGGGATTCACCGTAAACAAATTCATGTCATTAGCACTTTCTTCTACTTTGATTTTTTTTCCACCTCCAACTTCTGCAAAGCCAAACAGTGATAAGGAGTGGGACAGGTTTTGGTGAAACTGGAAGCCTCTAGTTCTGAACCTACATATTGGTGTCAAATTTAGTCATTGGCACCTTAGCATAAAGGAAGTGGTCAGTAAAGAAATTCTTGCATACAAAATAATGACAATAACTTTATATGTATATATTCATTTATTTATTTCATCTGTAAATTCAGATTACATTTAGGGGGATAGCTATTTCAACATGTCAGAGACATGCATTGTCAACCCCAGTTAACTGTAAAATGAAAGTTCTTGTACTGGAAGCAAAGGTTAGCAAAATGAATAATGTTGGTCAGGAAAGGGTCAAGAGGAGAAAATAGTAGTAATCTTCCTAGAATTTAAATTTGGAGAACCTGAAAATTTTCCTACCCATTACCCCTGACCAAATTACCTTCCACTCCTACTATTTTCTCCTCTTCTTGAACTTTTTCCGATCAACATTCCCCACCTCTTCTTTTACTAACCTTTGCTTCCAGTACAAGAATTTTTTTCATTTTACTGTTGACAATGCATATCTCTAACTGACATATTGAAATAGCTATCCCCTTAAATATAATCTGAATTTACAGATGAAATAAATGAATATCTACTCTGTAAATTAAATTTACATTGAGCTCTTTGATGAATCAATTTTTATATTTAACCGATATTACTAGGATCCTTTGAGATTATTTACCAATCTCTCCTGGAATTTTTTACTGCTATATAACATAGTGATGATCCACGTATACTGTCTTAATAATATGTATAGGAAAAGTTTAAAAATGTATTTTTTTTTTTGACAGTATTTATTTATTTCTATTATTTTATTTGATATTTCAGACCGTCCTCGGCCTTTCATCAGAAACAAATGATTTTAAAATTTAAATTAGAAACATATTTCATGAGAAATATACACACACACACATAATTTTTGTCTATTTTTATAATGTTAATAGTAACATTACACATTTCAGCCATTTCTTTTATCAACACACGTTAAGTGTTAAGAAATAAAAATGTTTAGTCTCACAAAAATAATTCAAACACAGGATTCAAGCAGTAGAATATAAATCTGACAGATATGTCATGTGTCTATGATCAGAAAGAAAGTTAAAATTACAGGAAGATTCAATACTTTAAATTTGGATGTCCATTTTTTCTTTATCAGTTCTTTAATAGCAAAACATTTCTTGTTGTAAAGCAACAGATTTTGAATGTAAAGCTAAATATCTCATTATTGAGAAGATAATGTCATAAGAGCAGAGATTTATAATTATTATAATAAATATGGGTAAATTTTTTCAGTAGACATATCTCAACTTATTTTTCTAAACAGTGGAATTAATATTTACCAGGCTAGAGATTCTTAAAGAAAATGTGCTCTGCAACTTGTATTCTTTTTTACTATGATAAACTAATCTCATTTAAAGGTAAAGCATGTTAAGTTAATTCCCCTTAACAAAATGGAATTTTGGAAAAAGTAGATCAACATAGGTGAGTAGCACTACTAAGATTATTTTTGGCTAATCATTTAGCTAGCCTAGTGTGTGTATGTGTGTATGTGTGTGTGTGTGTGTGTGTGTGTACGCCACCCAGAGGGAAGCCATTTTGGAGTGAAGGCGGCCAGAGCGAAAAATGTGTATCTTAGGAAGACTTGGCTAGTAAAACTTCATTTTAATGTTTGGAAAAAAAAAAACAGTAATGTTTACTTAAACATTGTATACCCACTGAAATGTAACACACACACACACACTATATTTATAACCTGAAAATCTCTAAAAAATAAAACTTTTGCTAAGATCTTGTTAAACAATTCTTTAAATGCAAATTGTTTTACAAAACCGGATATATGGGCAATTGGTTTTTTATGCAATTTGCAAGCAGAAAAGTTTGCACATTGTCAACAGGTTAAAAACTAATAAAAAATAAGGATGAAGAAAAACCATATCAATGATTTTTTTTATTTTTTAGTTTTTTTTTTTTTCAAAAATGGAAATTTCAAAATAGTATTGCATTGCTATGCTAAAAATAAACTTCTTCAGTATTTACTGAATATTTAGTAAAGCAAGAAAGATCTATTGCACATAAAGATAATCTCTCAGATCAAAATATACAATATCAGGGAAAGTGTGACAGGGGAGGGATGTGAAAATATATATCAGGAAAAGACAAAACCGTTTTTAAATAATCACTCTTTTTCTACATTGATGAGTCACGGATGAATAGGAATTTAATAAAAAACAAGTTTATAACAATTATAATCAAAATAGAGATTGTCATTTATCAGATTAGTTGCTGCTGGAACTAGAAACATGTAACCATCTAAGTTTTGATATAGATGCAGTTAAAATTTTTTTTAAAGAAATAAAGTTGTTACCAGCAAATAGAAAGATTCATTCTGAAAGCATGCATATTTATTAAAATGATCTGAGAAAAATGATAGACTTGATTAGCTGATGAATTACATCACAAACAGTATTTGTGATCTTTTTGAAAAAGAAAAGAGTACTGCATGATGCCCTTAATATCAGCAATGTGTCTATTGTATTTTTCTATTAATTACAATTTAATTAGTCAGTTTTAACAAATTGAACATTTCATGAAGACGTCCATTGAGGAAGACATTCAAGGAAAGATAAGTACGTTTTTATTTTGTTTTTAAGACATTGAAAAAGAGATTTTTTTCTTCTCTTTTTTTAAACAATTTTGAAAATTAAATTCTAAATTAATAGCACTGCACATTTCTTACTTGGAAGACATACTAAAAGGATAAGGTTATTTTGAAAAGAAGGTGGAGAGACAGAAAAAGGCAGGATATTGAGGGAGGTGGTGCTGCTGCTGTTGACTACAACAGAACAGATACAATGGATCACAGAATTTCAACACATTCTTTTTATGTTTTCTTTCAAATTGATTTAACAAGAAAGGAATCATTTCATAACAATTAGGTAACTCTGTACATGCATGAAATATTTAAATAACTGCAAATACCAAATTTACTTTAACTGGGAATATAACATACAACCAAAAAATAACAACCCAACTGTTAACATGAATAAAACATCTGGATTTTTCTGATGATACAATAAAACAATTTTCATTTTTTTCTAAGGCTCAATTTCAAACTTTTCCCAGTGTCAATAACAATGAATTTGTATATCTTTTTTAAAAATAATTATTATATAAACATACAGGAATCCCTTGATTAATGTGTTTTCGATTAGTGTGCTAAAACTTTTATATAACAAAATTCAATTGGTACAAACATAATACTTGATTAGTGCGGTAAAACATTCCTCAGTTTAACCATAATTGAAAATTGATTTTTTTATACTTACTGATTAATAAATAAATGGAAAATGGGTAACTATTTTGTTTGTCAAGTTATCTAAGTAGTTAGGGTAGTCTTAAAAAAAGATGGCTGGATATAAATTTTATAAATCGATAATAAAAATATATATTTGAATATTTGTTTATTATAATTCTTTGAACATTTTTATTTTTTTCGTGTTTACTTTAAAATATCTTTAAAGGAAATTTCTGATTTTTGTTAAAAAATAAAAAAATGGACTATTTAATTAGATACAGAAATTTACATTTATTAAAAAAAATTTGAAATATAAAAGATGTATTCATGTCCTACGAAAAAATTATAAATAAAAATTTCATATGAAAATACTAATTATAAGTTTGAAGAGGCAATTTCTCAGTATTGCCAATTATATGAAGAACAAAAGAATACCATGTAGCAAACCACTTTAAATAAGTTTTTCATAAAAAATCAGATAGTATTATTCATAGTATTTTAATTGCATCTTATGCATGCCTATATTTTAATTAAAAAGTATGCAAATTAGAAATTAATTGTAAATGTGATTAAAATTTGAGGTGCAAATTACAAAATTGCCTGTAAGTAATTATATTTGATTAATGCATTTTCAATTAGTGCGTATTTTTTAAGGTACACATTAGCCAAATCTAATCAAGGGTTTCCTGTATTAGATAGCAGATAGTTTTGTTTTTTTTCTTTTTGTTGTTGTTATTGAAAACCAACCACTATTTACCTGATTTACTTTTCAGAAACAATATTTCAATAATTTTTTGAGAAAGGAAACAATAGTATGTTGAACTGTGGGATGAATATGTGAGATAACATGTATAATACATGGTTCTAGATCCTCTTTTAGCTCAGAATAAAAGCTTTTCCGCATATTTTTCACTTCATTATATATATATATATATATATATATATATATATATATATATATATACACACACACTCACACACACATTAATAATTTGATATGGAAGCAGAAATATCATGAAAGTTTATTATTATTTTCTAAGTTTGTAAGATTTTTATTTTTGACAAATCTACAACATCCATCAAACATTTTTTCTGCTTAAGTGTGTGATTTTTCTAATCTTAGGTCAGATTTTCAAAAGAGAATATGATATTAGAAAAGTATGCATTAAATAAAAGAGTGTCATGTATTAAAAGGTCAATTGTATTTGTTTTCATATTTACAATGAAGCTGTAACAAAACCTTAATTTCAAGTAAAGATGTGTCAAAAAAGATAGAATTTCAGTAGAATTAAGGTAAGAAATATAATTAAAAATGGTGAACTTTAACTTTTGGTTTAATCTGACATTCTTCTATCAATAGAAACCGGCATGAAGCGCTTATAAATTTCCCTGTAAGTTGCCTTATGGCAACCTTTTGTAGTAAATATTTAAATGTCTGTTATTCTTTGAATTTTCATCTCTTGGTTCCTTTTTACCTTTGTTGCTTGTAGCTTATCATTAATGTTTTCACTTCTCCCTCTTTTTTTATTTATGTCTTTATTTATTTATTCTATGTCCATTGCTATTAATGAAGAAAATTCTCACTTCAGGCCCTAATTTGCTTAATTTTAGATAGGCATTGCCCATTAATGCTGAGAACTAAATCTGATTTTTTAGTTGCTAGTAGACATTATAACTTATACAAAGTCATAACTTAATATGAATTCCTTTGTATTTTATGTGCCCACCCACCCCAGCTTAAGTACAAGAAATAACTTCCTTCCATATGCTCTCAACCTATGGATTGTACTTCTCATAGTAACTCAAATGAGGGTAGGGGATGCACATGTACTCCCAAGCAACTTTTGTCACCCCACATTCTCCCAAAGGGTCTTTTAATCCTCATGTATATGAGCGAGCCTACCTTTGAACACTTATTCATTGACATGTGCAATGTTTCAAACCCAAGGAGTTCAGTTACCTGATCTCTAGGTGGGCAAGACATATCCACTCAGAGTAATGTGCATGAATCTAACCTGGGTTATTTGTCTTCTCATTAAGGGTGCTAAAAGTAAAGGTTTTCTGGGTTTGGTGTTATACCTGATAGTCAGGGACCCAAACATTTGAGTAACTTTGAATGAGATCATCCTATCAACAGGTATATAATATTGGGTCAATTATACTGCCATTTTGTAAATGGTTTTTAGACCATGCAGTGATCTCTGGTGAGGTCTCTTGATGCCATGATGAGAGGTACTGTTACAGGGCGAGTTAATCCAGGTTGTTTATGCGTGCATCTCCAATGTGTGCGTGTATCAGTAACTACCAGTCATCCACCAAAACATTCAAAACTGACATGAAAACAATCAATTTGCAAATGAATGAAGTTATCAAACTCAACCCAAAGAAAAAAAAAAAATTTAAACCTCACATAAACCATCCCCTGCACCAAATTAAGAGGTCAATGTTCCAACTACTTTCCAGAATTGAAATTGCATCTTCATGCTAAACCTGACCTTCCATTCCTGTCTGAAATGGTTATCAATGTCTCAATCCTGCTGTACGAGTTTTCAATTCCTGGTTATTCACCCATTATAGCACAATACAACCACCTAGATCACCACAGTCACAGGCTTGGTGCCAACATCAAGGATGGGTTTCCCCTGCAGCAGGGACACAAACGAGGACCCTACCCTCTTGTGTTTCTGTATGGTAGTTATCCATGGTACCTTTGTCTTTACTCTATATTGTTCTCAGGATGAACGGTCAGTAATCTTTGATCAAATATCAAAGAGGACGGACAATATCCTCACTGAATTTCCCTCTGCCAATTTTCACACATGTGGTGATTTTAATGTTCACTACAAAGAGTGGTTAGTCTACTCTAACAAAACCGATGAGGAAGGCAGAAACTTATCTATTGCTCATGATTTGACCCAGATAATTGAAGAACCCACCCAAACCTCCTCAATCTTTTCCTAACATCCTGCCTGACAAATGCACAGGAAAAGTTTTACTCCCCATTGGCATGTTTGATTATTCACTAATCAGTGTCCAGATTTACTCCAAACTAATGACATGCCCTGATTTACCATTCCATAGAATGGTTTTTCACTATGAGAAGGAAGACTGGGACAGCTTTTAGCCTTATATGATGGATCGTTTTTGGAATGCAGTGTCCCACTCCCCACTCAGCAAAAAAAAATTTCAGCAAAAGCCAGACAGTCAACTCTGGTTCACCCTTGAATTCATTGCAGCCATAGCTCACCTATTGCAAAGAATGGTGTAGTCTCACCATTAATTATTTCAGAACTGACCCGCAATCACTGTAAGAGACTTCTGGAAAACAAAGTAGTGCAGTTACACGCAAGTTGTCCAGGCCAAGGTTGAAATTAAACAAATTGGATCTTGTGAATTCTGGAAGATCATCAACCAAATCATGAACAGAGGCAAAGCAGCAGTGCCCACTATTATAAATGGCTGAGGACATGTCTTCCTCAACAGACAAGGCAAAAGTTCTTTGCTTTAAAATTTGCCTCAAAATTAACATTAGAAGATAAAGGCCATTCCCTCCCCAACTTTCAATGTCTTACTGAGCACAAGCTTAGTAACATACTCATTTCAGTAAAAGAACTCTCTAGACTTATTAAAAAAACTTGACCCCCAAAAAGGTTACTGGCATGGATAAAATTTCAATTAAGAATATCAGCCCAGAATTATTCTTGATTCTAGGAAATTTACTTAACTGCTGCTTGAAGGAGAAATCTTTCCCAAGCATGTGGAAGGGGCAAACATATGACTGGTTCTTCAAGAATGCAGGCAACTGATCCTGCCCTCACCCCTCACAGTACAGACCCATTAGTCTCCTCAGTATCATCAGCAAACTTTTTGAGGACATTATCATTTATAAATATCTATGCTGGTGACATGATATGTGGGTGCACCTCCAAAACTCTTGCTGATCAGACTGGTAACTGACCTCATTTCCAATCTAAAATTAACTTCCCATTGAGAAAAAAACTCTAGCTGATTACATTAAATGCTTCCAAAACCAAACTTTCATCATTGCCAATCAGACCCTGAACTATCACCAGTCACAATGAACAGATGTCCCCCTTGAAGAAGCCCTGTGATTTGAGGATATTGGACTTAGGCTCACACCTGACCTCAAGTGAAACTTTTATAAGTGATCCATTGCTAAAGATGCGGGTAAAATGATCAGCTTCCTATACCACCCCAGTAAGTACCCGATTCCTCAGGCTATTCTCTACCTTTATAAGTGCCAGATCAGGCTGAAAATGGTGTACTGTTGCCTCACTTTCCACTCCTGACAAAGTTGAAAAGTGTATCTGAGGCCTTGTTGGAGAAGAATTATTTTTCACGCTTCAACCTCTCCCTCCCTCCCCCTCACAAGCTGGACATGACGAGTCTCTTACTGCTATATTGCTACTACCATGGAAAACACTCAACCTGGTTTGACCTTCACGGTTAGGACCCACCATGTCATTTACATAACAGAATACCACCTGCACTCTGTGTGTGTTTCATCAGCGAGAAGTAAGTTCCATTCAGACAGATTCTTCCCACGAACCATGGATTTATGGAACAAGCTCCAAAGAGGATGTTTCCCTGATCATTACAATCTTGACCTGTTCAAGTCTAGAGTCAACTGCTGTCTTCACCTCCTATCCATATAAATTACCATTTAAAGTAACCCTCTACCTTGAGTTGCTCTTCCCCTGGGGCCTTGTACAGGGTGAACCATACTATAAAAAAAATAATAAAAATAAAAATACACATGCAAGGGGACTGCAAAATTATCACAAGAAAATAAGAGATAATATCTTCCCAAACAAAGCAAAATCTGAAAATTGTGGACAAAATAAAAAAATAAATAAATGATCAACTTATTAAAAGAACAAATAAAAATAAAATTTACATTTAAAAATAAAGAAAATGTTTACAATCAGCTGAACAGTAAGAGAAATGGCACTGAAAGACGAGATTCTTTTGGATAGGACATGGAGTGAAAAGAAAAAGAAAATTTTACAGATTTTTTGAAATGTGAAAGAAAAGCATACAGTTGTGTTTTTTGACTAGAATTGAAAATTTCAATTGGCAACAAAACTTCTTTCTGCTGGACTCATGCAGTTGAGATAAAATAAAAAAGGTTTATTTTGTTTGTTTTTATCTTAATATAGACACAAAGAACTCTTTAATCCCCTCCACCACCATCACTCTTTCACAAAATATACAAATTAAATATTGGTGTGTATGAAATATATACTTGTTGAATGGATTTAAAGTGCAAATGTTTAAATGAATGTAGGTGTGTTTACAGTTGTATATAGGAACGCATGCAACGGCATTTATTTATTTATAATTACGTGTGTGTGTGTGTGTGTGTGTGTGTGCGTGCGCACACATATGAAAGAGTGAGAGACTATTTCTTACAGATTTCTCTTCCTGGGGAAAATTCAATCACGTATTCAGGTCCCATTTCCACATTGGACTGCAACACCCAAAATGCAAGGAAAGGAAGACCAGACAAACGACAAGTGTGTGGGGTGAGGGTAGACATTGTCAGGTGGAGGACAACCTACTTCACTGCAGAGCACAATTGGAATGCAGTTGGCAACAGATACATCGCTCATTCATGGGTCGTGGTGGGATAAGATCAAGATCTTCATCATCGGGTTCAAGGTCAAGGTTATAACCGTCTTTGATTAGTTGCTCTGTAATCTCTCGGTGTGCAGTTTTGGACAGATGGGCCGTGAAGTCATCATCTTCACTACTGAAAAAACAAAAAAAAACATTTTAATGTTACGAGTCAAGCACCTAAGTCTCTATTATAATTACTATGAAGTTATAAAGGCACATATTAATGTCACCAGTCATACCAGGATTTATAAAACTTATAAAACCCATGTCAAAATTAAATCCTTATTATTAGGTTTTCATGTGTTTTAAATAATTTTCTAATTATTATTATACTAAAAAATAGTCATTCTAGTAGGGTATCAGTTTATTATACAATAGAAAAACAAAACTTATTTTAGGTCCAGTAGAATCTTATACCAGATGATTTTTTTTAATAAGCAAATTATACTTTTGATCAGTACTCAGGTTGCTTCATGCTTGGGTCATAGAAAATAATGACATTTTGATGTAACTAGTAGAATTGGTAGAATTCTTGAATGCAGAATAAAATAATGTATTTAGTAACTTTTTGTTCAAATTTTTTTTTAGTTGCTTATAATTGGAGTAGATAGACAAACTATCGCCCGGTTTACACTCCACCCATGTCTATTGAACAGGTGTAGAGGCTCATCCCTTGTTTCCTGTTTAGGATGTGGTTTCCGGCTTTCTCTTTTCCAATCTTTTCATTCTTACATAGCCCCCTGCTCATCGGTGGCATTGCCGCCTTGCTCGGGGTGATATGATTAAAAAAAAAAGTCCCACTGACATCAGTAGTAGACTTGTTTATAAAGAATAAAAATAAAATAAAAACGATCCCTATACCATGAAAATGATAACATATTTTATTAAGTCCTTACTAATATAATTTTTTCACGTGTGAGAATTATTACTGTTGTATTTTGCTTTTTCAACTCAGGACTTTGTAAACATTTTGAGAAAGAAATTCAGACAGAAATCTTGGGAGAGACTGCCATTATTATAAAAAAGAACCAAAATCACACTGCCATGGGAATACCTCGAGTACATGTGAGGAACATATACCCCTCAAGTACATGGGTGGGCATAAGATGCAAAACACTGGAGTTGGGATGCATCAATAAGCTAAGTAACAAACCTTTTCTTGTGTATTAATTCTATTTGTTTATCTCATATATCCACCACCCATCTGCTACAGCAGCTAGGCAATCCCTATCACATGGCTGGAGGAACCAAGCCACCTCCATAACTAACTCCTTTCTTGTTTCATCTTGTACCATATAGGGTGCGATGCTAATCTCTCTTCCTTTTCCCACTTTCTCAGTATCTAACCACAGATGACGTAGGCAAAAACAAAATGGATTTTCAGTCATTAATCTTTCTTTATCAGCTTGTGGCATGCTGCTTGTTTCTAGACCACTCAAGAATTGTCATGAGTGGGAAACAAAATTATTCCAATCTCAAAAGTAACTTTTCTCTATTTTTATGATCACCTAGAACCACACAGCTTTTTCTGCCCATAGTCCATCCAAAATAGTAATTAATTTTTCTTTTATCACTTGTATCCAGAGGAATCTAAATTAATATCGGATATAAAATCTTTCTTCTGGTTGGCTGATTCAAATTAGATGTTTTTCCTGGCCCTTTATCCAGAGGAATCATAAATTATATTTCGATGATCACTGGGTTTCTTTAATGACAACATGTTTTTTTAATTTTTTTATTTGACATTTTGATACATTAATAGTCTCGTTCTCATTGGTAGGAAGTGAGAAAGGATGGGTAGTCTAGGTTTGGCACAATCTTCAGTCTAGTTAAATTTGGGTTCGATTCTCCTTGAAATTATTTAAAAACAATTTTTCAACAGATTTCATTTTCAATTTTCTTTTCAACTTTTTAATCCACCTTCCTGTGACTTTCAAAATTTATCATCCCGTTAGTAGATTCTCTGTATTTATCTGAGCCTCCAACCAGGGTGAGATGTGGCACAAGGTCGATTTGTAGATGGGGAAATACTAGCGTCACACTAGCACGATCATCGATAACTTCTGAACAGTTCCGTCTACCCAGTTTCCCTCACAAAACTAGGGCTAACCTGTGGTGTAATTTACAGGCACTTGCCAAAGGTGCTATATACTTGGATCACCTCCCCACACTGATAAAATCAAGTGACCTTCTTGACAAATTGACAACATTGAGATTTGAATCCAAGTTTCATGGTTGGAATGCAAGTGGTCCTAACCACTTGGTCATATGCACATGTATGTGTATTTGGGCAGCAATACTTCTTTTATACATGTTTCATTAAAGATGACTCACAAAGTACTGAGATTAAGATTTTTATTCAATGTTTCTTTTGTTCAAATATCCAGAAAAAAACACTTATAGAAACACAAGAAAAATTTAATGAAAAGCATAATTGTGTAATTGGTCAGTCGTCTTTAATGAACTTTATATATTGTGTGTATTTTGGCAGCATTTTTTTATTAATACAGGTTTCGTTGAATAATATAGACAAGTTTTGTCTATTTATTTTGTGTAGGATCCTTTCGTATAATCTGATAAGCTTGATAGTGCTATCATTAAAAGACGACAAGAAATCGCAGTAATTGTTGATTGTTTTTATCGGGTCTGAGCTTTCGGCTTACATAAGCCATTATCAAAGAATGAACATTTAATATATAGTGAACATAGAACATTTAAATTATTAACAAAGTGGAATTAAACAAAGAAAATTAAACCAAAGAGACAAGTCCATTTTTAACGTGGCAGATAGCCGCAGACAGTGACAAAATGGTGGTGGTGTTGTTCTTGGTCACATGACGGTATAGTGGCATGGGGGGATTGGTCTGCGGGCTGCTACTACTATGGGTAGAAGGGGTAAGCGTAGTAACTATGACCTCTCCTGTCGATTATAGGCATTGGAGTATGTTAGTAGAGATGTCGAAATTTATTTTATTTAAGCTAGGTTTAAGCTGTTTGATGTAGATAGCTTCTAGAATTTTGAGTTTTCATTTATTATTTTCTTGTCTAAGTATACATGTATTTTCAACAAGCGTTCCAACATGTTTAGAATGTGTAAAATTTATCAACAGATATAACAAGCTTACATTTCCAATTAGAGACCATTTCAAACTATCTCTTGAGATATAAAGTTTAAAATTACACAATTCATGTCAATTTTGCATCTATGAAAATAAGGTGCATTTTAGACACTTGATGCTTTTTATTATTACTGTAAAGGGGAAAATACCAGCATACAAAAAAAAAAAAATACGTGCTGCGTATGGCAAAGGTGCTTTAGCTGACAGAACAGAATAGTTCACTAAATTTAGAGTTGGTGATTGTAGCCTTATTAATGAAGAATGTTCTGGCAAAAGGGGTTTTCTCTTGGCCTTTTCCTAACCAATCTTCCTTAACACTTCCTTTCCTTACTAACCTTTATTTCTGGCATGTTAAAATTTCTTCATTTTATATCCAACTGGGGTTGCACAATGCAGATCCCTAATAACATTTTGAAATAGCTTTTCTTTAAATTTAAAATTTGAATTTAAATATCAAATAATCAAATAAATGAATATCTGCTCTGTAAATTAAACTTACATTGAGCTCTCTGTTGAATCAGTTTTGATATTTGACCTAATATTAGTCAGATCTATTGGGATTATTTACCAATCTTCTCCTGGATTTATTACTGATTATATATATATATATATATATATATATATATATATATATATATATATATAAAAAAACAAAGATTTGTACCAACAGAAAGAACTAATTGCTTTGAACAAAATGGGCGTCATTATAATAACCTAACCTGAGGAACCTTTCAGCCAACACTTTTTAAAGGTATTTGTTGGCTTTATTTTGAATTATAAATGCAGCACAAAGAAGAACAACAAAAGCTTAATTTACAAAACTTGTTTTTGCCAGTGTAGAAGACAGGTTAAGTCTGTGGTTTCATGACTGTGTACAAGGTTTCTTTCTTTTGAACATACTCTTTCTGCTCTTTGGAGCTGTCTTTTAAAGACTATTTAATCAGGCTAATACAATAAAGTGATGAGAGTAATAAAAGTGTTCATTGCCATGAACAGCAATTAAAAAAGGTAGTAACCAGGTTTCTCCAATGAATTTATTTATTTCACAAAAAGATATTTAATTTTTAAGTTCTTGAAAATAATAAAATGAAAGCAACTTACCTATCATCAGACATAATTGCAACCAAAGGTTGCTGGTCTTGACTAAATGGACCACTGCTGTCATTTTTTGTGGGCACAGATAATCTGTTCAGAAAAACAAATTCAGTTTTTTTAATAATCTATTTTGTTTTTTAAAACAAGAATCAATATACAATAAATCTGAATGATTTATAAAACAAATTCTTCAATCTGTTCTGTAGCTTCATTAAAGTAACAAAACATGAGTCATGTCCTAATTTACAATCCATCCTAAATAAAATTGGTGTACATGAGTATCTAAAATAGTTAAATGCATTTTTATAGTACAATAACAAAATAACTTTTAAAAAAAGTCAGATGGATAGAAAATAAGAAGCACGCACACACAGATTATAGGGCTACAACCTCAACACACTAGGTGTTGTTATCGTCATCTCCATAGCAAATAAAGTTTTGTAAGTTAGAGTTGCAAGCTACACGCCCAACCAAATTTGAATTCAGAGTTGTCATTCTCTTAGTTTGGTTGACAACCAAAGCTAGAGAGCCCATCCTACTATTAACCTCAAAAGAGATACTTTTCCAAGCTTATTTGTGAAAGTAAATCTAACAGCCTCCGCTGCTATTTGAACTTAACAGACCAATTTTGTACTGATGATTGTAATTTTATGTAGAAAACGAGACAATAAATTGAAAATGTTCTAAATTATGTAATTTACTTGGTTTGTGATGGGATTGTTAATGCAAATTCAAAAGAATGGGAACCATTTTGAGAGTAAATCAAAAGGAAAAACAATCTAATGAATTTAGATTTTTACAGTTTTAACAACAAGCATATATCTCAGTAGCATTGCTTCATGGATTACATCATAAATATGTAGTCATATAAAAATTTACAATTAATGTCTTTACCTGTTTCTTGACAAAAAGGATCGTTTTGGCTGTTGATCGATTGTCAAACTTTGAGCCTTCCGTGCAAGTTCTCTTTGACGCACTAAAACAGAAATACAAAAAATGCAAAAAAATTTAATCATTCACACCATATTTTCCCCTGTATATAATTCATGAAAGGACTAACAGGTCAAATAGAAGTGTTTATATACCCCAAAAGAGTTCTCACCATTCCAACTATTAACAGTATATAAAATGCAAGGTGATTTTAAGGGATATTTTTCAAGTGCATCTTTGTGTGTGTGTGTGTGTTATATAGTACATAGATTCACCTCATCCAATTCACACTCCTCCCAAGTCTTTTGAACAAGAGTAGAGTTTATCCCTTGTTCAGAATTGGGTTTTCAGTTCCTTGTAAAATCTTCTCATTCTTTTTTACACCCAGTAGCCAACTGTGTGTTATTGACATTATTGCCTTGCTTGGGATGAATTGATTTTATTTATATATATATATATATATATATATATATATATATATATATAATTTTTTAAATCCAAAAAAGGAAGTGTATATAGGTAAAATCCCCAAAACCAGATCCTATTACTATTAATTTTATCAATATTAAAAATGATCCAGGTGGAGGGTTCGATGTAAATAGTATTACCTATTTACAGAGCCAAATATGTATATTATATCAATAAATTCCGAAATTTACATTCCATTGAATAGCTATTTCAGTGATAAAATTCTCACTTCATCAGCAACAATGAAAAACAAACTTCTAATATGGAGTCATGTGTGACACTATCTCCCGCGGGGATACTTTCCCTTCTTTGGTTTAATACAGCGAAGAGAGAGAAATTGATATTAGCAATATTATTAGTTATGCTTTATTGTAATACGTGATGTGAGCTTAGGTAGAATTAGACGGCCTGCCCAACCTGATATGTTACATTTATTGGTGCCATCTTGACCAGGATTTGACCTGAGGGTTGCCAGCACTGAGCGAACAGGTCCTACACATGAATCTCTGTCTCTGTCCCCTTTTTTATGTCTGGATGACAAATTTTAAATATTTTTTTCTCTTTCTTAACCCCCTCTTTTTTTTTTTAACTGTGTATGAATATGTTTTGGGCTCCTTCCAGTATGTGAATTTTTGTACTATATTTGAATTAATAAATTTCTGCTTTTGATCATAGCTGATGAATCGAGAATTTTCTCGCTGTAGTAGCTATTCAACAGAATGTAAATTTCAGAATTTATTGATATATATTGTGTATTTAGGCCACAATCTCTTTAATAAGGTTTCATAAAAAATGACAGACATGGTATTAGCACTAAGTTTTTTTATATAACTTTTCATGAAAAATTATTTAAAAAACTTAATGATAATACCTTATCTGCCATTTTTAATGAAACATTATTATATATATATATAATGTTTCATTAAAAATGACAGATAAGGTCAACGAAACGGGCTTGTATGTGGATGACTAATATATTATGCTCTCATTACGATTGAGCTCTCTGGAGAAGAAAATTTTAAAGAGTTTCCACTTCAGCTATTATGCATGACTCTTCAGAAATGAATCGAGTTCTCTGTGACTGGCATCTGTATACACTGCTTACATACAAGACGTTAAAATTTCCCTTCTCTGACCCCATGTGCCGATGGCTTAGGGAGTAGAGACTCCAACTGACACCAAATCAGTCGAGTTTCGATCCCAACCAGAAGCAAGTGGATATGTCTAGCCACACTGATGAGCTGTGATACAGCGAAACAGGCTTGTATGTGGATGACTAATATATATATATATATATATATATAGCACCTAATGAGCCAGACGAACCTACCTAGGTTTTACCTAAACAGATCGTCAGGGAAAGCTTTTCCTGGTAATCTGTTTGGGTGAAACCTAGGTAGGTTCGTCTGGCTCATTAGGTGCTATTTAGTTTGCTCTACTTTTGTATTGAGCGCTTTCTGTGAGATGATTACTTGTGTCGGGTTTTTTTGGGGGGGGGGGGGGCTCTATGCTGATTTTGGTCCGAACACTTTTGACTGATTTTCATGCCCTAAGCTCTTTCTTTTTTTTTACAACCATTTTTCCCTTCATTCAATAGTTTTCGAGACAAGTATAATTATAATCTCATTTTTATATATATATATATATATATATATATATATATATATATATTTCAAACCGGCCTTGGCCTTTCATCAGAAACAAATGATTTTAAAATTTAAACTAGAAGCGTCCGTTGCGAGACCATTCGTCGAGAGATGGTTACATCACGTGACGTAGAAAGTGATAGTTTTTAAATATTTGTAAACGTAAACCTATCTCTAATCATACTTTTAAATGTGGTTTTAAAGAAAATTTTTTTAAGTGTATCTAAAAATTGTTTACCTATTGAAGTATTTATAAAGATTCAAAACACCTAAGTCCCTATTTAACCCTAGCCTATATGTATTTAATTTTAAAATCCAAGGCAATGGATTTTCCATTCCAAAGTGTGGCATAGATAGCGAAAATCCTTGATTTTGACAGCCACAATAATAACAACATTATATGCAGATGACACTGTTGATAGGAGCTACGGAAACAAAAGTACAAAACTCTTACAGAAGATAGTAAAGGAAAGTAAGAGGAAACGAATTAAACATGAACTGCAAGAAGACAGAGTGGTTGGTTGTTAGCCAAATGTATGAGTCCAAAATGCAAATTACAAATTGAAGACACCAAAATCAAACTAGTACAAAAATTTAAAAATCTGGGAAGTGTTTGAACAGATGATGGAAAGTGGAACACTGAAATCTGAAGATGGATTGAGTTAGCAAAAAAACGCCTTCCAAAACCTAAGTGGAGTACTAACAAATAGAAAAACTTTACTAGAAACAAGGAAAAGAGTACTGAAATGTTATGTGGTATCTGTATGTCCATGAGTGATGGACAATCTCTTCAAAGAAGAAGAGACGTGAAGCAATTGAAATATCGTTCTACAGAAGGAATGCTGAGGATATCATGGACTGAATTTAGAGAAAATGGAAGCAAAAAGGACTTTTTTTTATTACTTAGCATCAGGAAGAGGCAGTTAAAATTTCTAGGGCACATAATAAGGAAAGAGGGTTTTGAAAATTGGACACTCACAGGACAGATTGAAGGCAAGAAGAAAACAATGCATAACATATTTAGTGAGCTTGAGTAAATGGTCAGCAGAACAAGGTTGAGGAGAAATAATAGAAAAACCTTTTACAAAAGACAGGAAGTTGTGGAGAGCCATTACTTCTACATCCTGACGGGACATAGCACATAAAGAAGAACTGGAAACAGTTTTGAACATCAGGTTAATACTTGGAAAAGTTTTCAAAAAAGATGATGCTAATTCATTTGCAATGTGTAGCAGTTTTCTGTTTACATTTAAAACAAATACATAAAAGAAGCTTTTATTCTATATTTCAGGAGATACAATTATACAAATACAAGCCTCAAGAGCCACTCAAGATAGTAAGTCAACATGCCGAATGTGGTGTGTGATATGAATGGAAGAGAAGGTGGTAAAAAAAGAAGATAAGGATGAAAAGGGAAAGATCAGGATTAACTCATGACATGAAGAGATTAAGATTAAAGTGTTCATGGATAAACATCCAGTGAATGTCTAGTCTCTCAAGTGATAGTTCTTATGGATAAAAAAGCTGTCTGACTAGAACTTCTTAGTAAGGAAATGAGGATGATTAAACTAAAAGTCTGAACAAGTGGAACTAAAGAGTGGAGCTTATCTAAACAGTCACCATGGAAATATCAAGAGAGAAACAACAAAATTGTTTCTGTAGGAAAGAAGTTGCAGAGTAGTATTGCAGTTATTTTTTCAGTTTACATTGTTCGGACTGTTTCTCTCATCTTTGTTACCATACTTATGTTTTAGACGCCTTATGGATCCAATTTATGCTTTTATCCATTGGGCCATGTGTCCATGGTTGGATCCAGTGACTTGACCCAAAAGAGTTCAATACCTGGCCACAGCAGAAGTGAACAAAAAAAAACTTTGAGAGTTGAGTTAAAGGGAGATAACTGATACCAAGACATCTGGAAGTAGCATGACTCATGGAACAATTCAAAATTTCAATCACCTGAAGAAGGTAAGAGTGTACAACAGTTGAAACATTGTGAATATGACAACAAAGATGAAAATAACAGTCTGAACAATGTAAATAGTATAAGTACAATACCTTATCATAGAAATATAGATAAATATTGGAAAATACTTGTGCATTGCCATATGGAACATGGTATACTGCACATATCACTTTCACTACTGCTAAAATTAATTTCCTACCACCTGTGTTCACATCGACTGTTTGGTCTCCATAAACATCAATGAGTTTTAATGAATGCGATTTTTTTTTCAGCAAAGGAATTCAATGAAGTACCTCTATTTTGTACACACTTTTGTCAGATGGCATTTTGCCAGACTGCTGTTCCACTACAATCTTAAATATGGCAAAACACAATTGTAGATTATTGGTCAGAAGGTTCAACCAATAGTACCATACCCCTTACATCCAACTCTGACATCATAGGCCAACAAAATAAAATAGGTGATATTACTTTCAAAGTGACCCTCATGGTTTATTTTTGAAGTTAAAAAAAAAAAAAAAAAAAAAAAAAAAAAAAAAATACTGAAACAAAAATATGTAATTAGAAATAAAAAAAAAACGTCATATTTCTTTTAGTTCATATATAACAAGTCAAATTTGGAGATTTATCCTTTGAGCCCTGACCTCCTGAGGAGTATGCTATATACTCTTTCACATAATGGCCAGTATATCAGCTGCTCGGTTTCTAAGGGTTAATTGCAATTACATTAGGTACCTCTACTCATTTTCAATATCTAATTTTAAATTGAATTTTTAAAAATAAAATTTTCTTGAAACTTTTATTTTAGTTTTAATTGAAAGCTAAATGATTAAATTTTTCTATTTCCAGTAAGCAAAATACTCTGGTGTATGCAAAATGACCAAGAGATAACTAATTATAGAATACTGTTAACTTATTATTCAAGAAGGATAAATAATTATCTCTTGTACTTAAAAAAATTGCCTTAACAATTTTATTTTAGTTTTATTTTTTTTAGTATGTGGAAATTAAAATAGCTTTAATCTGTTAACATCAAAATTATCTGATTGTGGATCAATTCGTTTGTGGAAAAAAAAAAAGGATTTTTTTAATAAACTAAAATAGAAAAAATTTACTAAAATAGTAAAATAAAATAGAATCTAAGTTTATTTTTATCTTTCATTTGTTAGCATTAAATATTAGGTTGAAATCTTGAATATAAGATAAGAAGAATAGGTAAAATTTGATTATTTGAATTAATGGAAAAAAAACAAAAGTTGTTTTTTTCAAAGTTTTAATCTTATGTAGACAAAAAGTAACAAACATATTTACATTACTAATATACTTGTTAGTACTACCATAGCTACTTATGGTCTTAATGCTTTCTATACTCCATTAAACACTGGGCATTATTACATGTTACTTTACTAACCATGGATTTAATAATGATTTCACTCAAATAGAAAAAAATCTGTGATTCAATCAGAGTAAATATCAACAATGTCAGATTTTGAAGACATTTAAGCATTTGTTTATATTTCTGAGATGAGGTAGTAATTACAGTATTTACATTATTTGGGCTATTGTCCTCATCTTTGTTGCTATTTGTACAACATTTCGGCCGTTGTATGTCCCAGCCTTCTTCAAGACTGTAACATGAGGGGAGATAGAAAAGTCAGGCGTAGCTGACCACATATGGAGAGAGAAAGATGATCACTGCCACCTGTGGGTTGAAGATGAAATAATAGATAAAGAACATCACTGAAAACTACGTAAACTTAAGGAATCAGTGCATATGCTAGGTTACAAAAATCTCCTAAGCCAACCAAGCATAGAGATGAATACAATATGGGAACCAGTAATACAGAGTGCCAGAGAAAATCATTAGTGTCAAATTTGCAATATGAGCTCTGGTAATAAATACTACAGAAAACCATTAACATCAAAAAATTGCAATATGAACTCTGGTAAAAAAAGGGTTACTGAACATTAGGTTTATAAGTCCCAGAAATTCAGTTGTTCTTATCCTTAAGGGCAGTGGATATAGATGCTGGTTAGTTCCAGTGACTTGACCCAAAGAGTTGTGAGTTCAATACCAGGCTACAGCGGTGCAAGCTTTCCTAATAGTTGATCAATTTTTAAACAAATTAAAAATGAATGAAAAATTAAACTTGGAAATCATAAAGATACAAACAGTCGTAATGTAGATTATAGTTACATTTAAGCGGTCTCATTATATCAGTTAAAGCATATGATATTAGTGAAGTACTAAACTGACAATTAAATTTTTTAAAAAAATATACACACACACACATATATATATACAAACAAATATCTATATATACAAAACAAATATAAATATAAATTAATATATATATATATATATATAATTAAATCATAAAAAAGATTTTAAAGTAAATAAAATTGATCTCAACAGTAGTCAGACCATGTTACTTTAAATGTAAAAGATTTTTTTGGAAAACTTTTGGCAAAGCTGAATATTATGTCATGTTATCTAGTTTCTTTATTTCTCCTTTCCTCTTTTTATGTATCTGTCCCTTTCTTTCCACTTTCCTTGGTTAACAATTGTCACGGCTGCTTATCCAAAGTATGTTTCCTCTCTTTCTCCCTTTTTTCATTTCTCTTTTTTTCTCTCCCCACTCTCTTCTATAACTTTTCCCTATCTCCCCTTTTTTTGTTTTTCTTTTTTTCCCCCCCCATTTCTCAGTTTCTCTTTCCCTCAATTCCATTCCTGTAACAAGCTTTTTTTTTTATTTCTTTACACATATATTATCTTTAAATGTCCTTTTCAAAGATCAAGTTTGAATCCATTTTGCCATCTCTCTATTTTCCCTCCTTCTTCCCTACCCTCCATAGATGCCTAATCTACTCTCTTTTTTAACTCCCCCTCTCACTGTTTTTTCATATTTCTTACCTTTTCCTTCTTTTTAAGTGAACTTCTGGTGTATGAATTTCTTTTAGAAATTTTCATAATAAATGGTCACTGAGGAAGGAGTTTACTTCACAGAAATGATCATACGACAAATGATTTTCAAAGTTTTATTTGAAAGAAATATACATAATTGGCGCTGTAAATAGATAATTCTATTTACATTGTGCCTTCTGGCTGGATCAGTTTTAATATTAATAAGATTAATTTTAATAGGATTTTCCTTGGGATTTTATTTACATGCCACTTTCTATTTGGATTTATAGTTACATGAATTAATAAATATAAATATTATTATTCAGGCATTAATAAAAGTCCTCAATGTAGTATGAGCAGAGCTATTTTATGTATATTCTAATAAACACATTGTCCTATGGTTATTGCATGGCTCTGAGTTTCATGCGTTATGCAATGATTAGGTGCATATTCCAAACTTATTGTAATATGCACCTGATGATTGCACAATGCACGAAACTCCAAGTCATGTCATCAATGTAGGACAATATATATATATATATGAGATTATAACTATACTCCTGTGAAAAAACCTTCCACGAATCTACGAAGAAGGGAAAAAATGGTTTTAAAAAAGAAAGAGCTAAGTACATGAACATCAGCACGTAGCCCAAAGAAAAAACCCTGATACGAGTATTCAACTAACAAAAGCTGTTCAATACTGAGGTAGAGCGAAGTAAATAAAAAATACCTAGGGAGCCAGATGAACATGGCTGGCCAGCTTTCCCTGACAATCCATTTAGGTGAAACCTAGGTAGGTCTGTCTGGCTCACTAGGTATTTTTTACTTTTAAACATACATATTATATATATATATATATATATAGTGTAATGGTTGTTACAATGTTTTTAAATTCATAGTATCACTACACAAAAAATTTCTCATGTTTCAAAGCCAGCCCATTATGTTATGTTTATGTCAAAAACTCCACACACTTTAAAACAGACAAAATCCGAAAACTAATACATAGAGAATTCAAAGTTTTAAACCTAAAAGTTATAGTCAACACAAATTTAAAAGTAGCAAACTTCCTCGATATCACACTAGATTTAGTCAACAACAATTACAAACCATACATAAAACCCAATGAATACCCACTATACATCCACCCAAAGTCAAACCACCCCACTAGTATTATCAAACATATACCCTCTTCCATAGAACACAGAATCAGCCAGAACTCGTCCAACAAAGAAATATTCAACAAACACAAAGCTCTCTACAACAAGTCATTAAAAGAAAGCGGCTACAGAAACAAAGACATCCAATACATAAGAAACAACAGCCCCAACAAGAAAAGTAGAAACAGAAAAATCATTTGGTACACACCTCCTTTCAACCAAATGATCAACACCAAACTAGGACAGAAGTTCCTGAACTTAATTAAAAACATTTCCCAACAAATAACCCCCTCAGTAAAATCTTCAACAAAAATACACTCAAACTTAGCTACAGCTGCACAAACAACCTAGAAAAAATCATAACTAACCATAACAAATATATCCTAAATCAATACGTAAACCAAAATAAAACCGGCAACCAAAATACAACCAAACCCAACAACGAAAACATGTGTAATTGTAGAAACCCTAGCAACTGCCCACTACAAAATAAATGCAAAACAACCTCAATAATCTATCAATGCAACATAACATCCATCGAAAATCCAACTATAAATAAAGTGTATATCGGATCAACTAAGAATACTTTTAAGCAGCGATGGTACTTGCACCTAACCTCATTTAAAAACAGCTTATACCGAAACCAAACATCCCTTTCCACATACTTTTGGCAGCTAAAGGATTCAAAACAGAAACCCAAAGTAAAATGGAAAATCCTAGAAAAAACTAGAACTTGCAACTCACTTAATGATATCTACCCTTTATGTCTAAGTGAAAAACTACACATTCTCCAGTACCCTAACAGCAACGATTTATTAAACCGTAGAGATGAATTAGCAGTAATATGCAAACATCGCAAATATTTCTCACTAAAATTTAAGTAAACAAAAAAAAAAACAACCAGAAACCCCCCCCACCATAAAAAATAATGCAGTTGCAAAAAACAAAAAATAATGCAGTTGCAACAGAATAGTAGATAAATAAATAAAAAAATATATTTTATATTTATAAAATATCTTATATAAAGGATAGATTTTGTAAAAGAAATATATTTCTTAAATATTATAAAATATTATACTTTACAATATTATAAAATAGCTTAATATAATAGAATATTATAAAATATTTTTTATGAAAGATATATTTTTTATAAAATACATTTTATAAAAAACAAAAAAAAAGCACACACCCCAATACAAAATAACATACATTAAAATCCCAAAACAAAACAACACCTACCAACCCCTAAACCAAACAACAACAGCACCAGCCCTTTCAAGATTAATAGATTAACCTATCATGAACTCTGCCAAAAAGAAACACTTAACCCTAAGACTGGCAAAAAGGTCAACGGAACTCAAAATACAGACCAACCCCTCTAACACCCAAAAATAACAAATCCAACACAAATAAACTGGCTTTTTCAAATGGATAATTCTCATTTCTAAAAAAAATCACCTGAGGATGAAGCCAAAACATAATGGGCTGGCTTCGAAACATGAGAAATTTTTTGTGTAGTGATACTATGAATTTAAAAACATTGTAACAACCATTACAGTATAACGCTCTACATTTGTATCGAGCACTCTCTATAAAAGTAAATGCATGAACAAAAAGGTAAATAAACCTACGAGTTCAACAACTTAGTTACAATATATATATATGTATATATATATATATATATATATATATATATATATATATAAGTTTCTGCAATTGTAATTAAAACCTGGATTAATGCCATTTCTAAAAGTATAAAGTTAATATTTCTTAATCCAAGATTATTTTAATAATTTTAAATCATTCCCTTAAAGGAAAAAAAAAAGAAGTGTTTCAAACACTGGCACAAAATGAAGCCATTTCCAAATTGTAACTTGTACACTGGCTAACAAGCTGGCTTGTTAAACTTAGCTTAATACCATAAAAGAATTGATTGTGCATTTGGCAGCATGCAAGTTAAAAGCAAAATGTCAAGTGTTGCCAACTCTATAATTGGGTTCTTTAAGACAATTACAACATGTACTCAATTGATTAGAAAACAATGCCTGTTTAAAAAATATGTACCGTTTACAAAAATAAGTAAAATAAAAATCTATTAAAAGCAAATCTCCATGTAAAAGGCTTGTGAGTGAAATATTTTCCCAAAAATTAGTTACATTAGTTATTCAGTTAAGTGCCATACATGATACACGCTTTGGGCAATCATGTCTCTTTCAAGACATGACTGACTGGGCATTATCCCGCAGTAGGTTGTCATCGCTTCCTGTGGTAGACTGGTTGCCAGCCAAGGCTATAGAACTTAATCTGTCCTATTATTTAACCTATAACTGGCAGGAAGAGATGGATTAATACCTTTCCCAAGGGTATTTGCATGTAAGTGAATGCAAGGAGTTCAACTGGAATTTGAACTCGAAATCCAATTATTACTGGTTATATAACCAATGATAAAACAAGAATTTATTAAATAAATACCTCAAAAACCTACATTTATTCTAATTCTATTGACAGAGCAAATATTGAAAGAATACATTGAAAATTAATTAAAGAATCATTGAAAATTATTTCGCTTACTGAATGTAATATCAATCATTTTAATGCAAGATACTTATGCAACTCATATCAGGTAAGATTTATCAAATAAATACATTAAAACTTTCATTCACTGGAAGGGTTCTGTAGATGTGGCAAATATTAAAAGTATGAACAACAAGTCAATTGATGCCAAAATTTCCATAAATTTTTCATGTGTACATATATTGTGAATAATTACAATTACTTACCTGTGTTATTAGGTAAACTATGTAAAATATTAACTTCAAATATATGCCTCTACCATCCCAGAAGAATTTGTAATAGCCCACTTTTAGCGTGTTTTAAAATTTAAGCAAGAAAATGACTGCAAATCAAATTCACTCAAGTACTTACAATTGATGATTAAAATTTACAATTTTTTTACCTAAAATTTGTTCAAGTAATTTTCCCCACCTACTCTGTCAGTTTACTTTTTAATCTTCAGTCCTTTTCTTCATTTTCAAAACAATGCAAACATTAATGACAGAATTATAATGCGCATATTTAAACAGAAAAAATTATCTTAAATAAGAATTAAATTTCAATTAACAAGGTCTGTCTGTTTAATTTTATTTTCCCAATTTTCAAATAAGCAGTATTTCCAGATCAAAATTGTGGATAAAAGTTGTTTGATAAATTATATTTATGTTTTTTTATTTTTTATTCTAGATTTTACAAGTACAAAACTGTATTGAACCCAGTGACTTTGCAATTTAAATGTTTACTCTTGATTCAATAAAATCAGAATCAAATAGTTAAAGAAGAATTCTTGAATTTAAGGAAATAATACTGTCTTGGTATGAAGACCAAGAGAAAAGCAACTGGATTCAGCAGTTTATTTGCTTTCAGTCTATGGCAGAATGGTTGGAAAAAAAAACTGAAAAAAAATCTGTGTTTAGCTCATGACTAGAAAAATATTTTGCTCAAGTTAAATGTTTACAATGAAAGAGGAAATGAACAACTGATGAAATGTCATAGGAGGTAAATCAAACAACTCTGCTAACTTGATATTAAATCATCATGTTTTGTCAATATTACATCCAGTAGTCAGAGGACTTCATTGTAAAACTGTACAATCAAATCCATTGATGAGTGGATATAATTTTCAAGAAACTCAGATTATATCCACTGGTATTTTATAGAGAACTGAAAGTATAAAATTATCCATGGTGACATGATTCACAACATTTTGCATTTGTTTTTTTTTTCCTTCACGCATATTAAATATTTTGTACACACTTAACAACTCTTAGTGAAAGATAGTTTATGTATAGTATTATCTATAGTATACTAATATTTGTCCTATCTTGATAGTTGTATTTTAGTTGTTTGTGATGTGCTGATTGAACAGAAGAATTCAAACATTTTTTATAGATTTGTTTATATTTCCAGATGAGGTATTGTAATTATTCACATTTCTTGGAGTGTTATACACTCAAACTTTCTTCAGAATTTCGAATTGAACCCTGGGGTGGATTTTCTCATTCCAGATGTCTTAGTTATTGCCATTTTTTTGTTCAGAAGTTTGCCACTGCTGTAGCCAAGCATTGAACTCACAATTCAAGTCACTGTATCTAACCAATAGTTTTATCCACGGGAGACTATCAATGTATGAATTTTTTGGACTTATAAACCTAATGTCTCAGTAACCATTTTTTACCAGAGCTCATATTACTATGTTGATGTCTTTAATTGGTTTTCTCTAGCAATCCGTATTACTGGTTCTTACATTGTATCCATTTCTATGTGTGGCCAGATTAGATTTTTCTAGCCCAGTTATGTGCAATATGGCAATGAAGATGAGGATAACAGTTCAAACAATGTAAATAATGTAAATTGTTTATATGTTTGAGTGGGTGGGGATTGTCATTTTTGAGGTCTTCCCATATTATTGGCAATAATTGAATCTTTTATAGTAAATGATAAATCTAAGATGTTTGTTGGGATCATTAAGTGACACATACAAGCAAATTATATTTTTAATAGCTTTTTCATCGTGCTTATAATGAGAGTGCATCTGGTTATGATGTGATAAGTTAATTTTACTTATATTACAGTGATAACTTGTTATATTTTTCCTATGTTCTATAAAAGCTGATTTTATTTGTCTATCAACAATATGGTTATGGAAGTTATTTTTGAAAGTGTTTTCTTAATGATGATTCTTTACAAAAAATGTGTCCAGAGAAAGATTACTTTGGCATGGTTAATCAGGTTTTTTTCATAATGGCTATTTTGTATCTGTGAGGACATTCATTTTTGTAGTTGAAGAAACACAAATTTCTCCTTTTCACTTTTGAAATAGTAAAATTATGTCAACTAAAATGGCATGGAATGGGATTCTATTATTAATATTTAGTTCATAAGTGTAGGACAGTGATTATCAAAGCTTTCTTTAAGGATTTTCTTTTTATTCTGTCTAAGCTTTTTACTAGTATAAAACCGTTGATATAATGACCATATATGAAGGGCTTGGTGAAATTATTGAAGATGGTTTTCTATGTGTCATGAAGAAATTCTGGTAAATGCTATATGTGATACATGTTTGAGTGATCATGTCTTGAAAGAGACATGACTGATTGGGCAGAAGATTTCCCCCAGTAGGTTACCATTACTTTCTGCAGTAGACGGTTGCCAACCAAGGCTATAGAACCCAATCTATCTTGCTATTTAAATCCTTGGCTGGAGAGAGAAGAGACGGATTAAGACCTTTCCCAAGGGTATTTGCATGTAAGTGAAAGCAACAAAATCAACTGGAATTTGAACTCGGCTCTCTGATTTCTTATTCTGAGCCAGTATCAACTGCACCACAACACATATCCCCCATGAAGAAATTAGAAAGCATATATATATATATATATATATATATATATATATATATATTTTGATTGATTGATTGTTTAATTACTTAGTTTCTGGTCATAATAAGATTAGACCAGTACACATTTGTATTAAAGTGTTCAATACAAATGGAAAATATATATAATATAAAAAGTGTGAGAGGCTGTGAACGTTTTGTTTAAAATGTATATTTATTGTTGTTGTTATTATACATGTTATGATACTTTAAGTGTCCATAATGGTATTTGTGATGCAACATGTGTTTCGAGTCTAAGATTGACTCTTCAAGCGAATAAATTTGTGGCTTTACGTATTGAGTTCCTTTTGTTTCTGAAGGCCAAGTTGTTGTTTATAAATAAGTAAGTAGAAAAATAAAAATAAATAAAATCAACAAAATAAGATAAAATAAATTAAATGTTGATAGGTTTTCTCACATAAGCACGTGTATAAATGGATAAACAGATAAATAAATAAATAGATGAATGAATCAAGCGCTTACCTAAATTTGAAATAATTTTGGTTTGGGGAGCCATCATTAGTATGTTAAAATTATCCTCTAGGTGCCTTCCTTATCTAAAAGTCTCTTCATCGGTGAGTTGGTTATTTTTATTGCTTTGATGAAATTTGAATTTGGCGTGTGTGTGTGTATATATATATATATATATATATATATATATATCTCACACACCCTGATTGAGCACTCTGAAAGAATGGTAGACTTTGAAAAACAGTAGCTACTCTGGCATCTACACATCGTTCATTCAGCAATGAATTAGAACACTCTCAGCTGTTGGGCTTGTATAATGATAATATACACGCTAAAAAGTCTGCCTCCTTCTACCTTGCACCAGTAGCTCAGAAGTAGAATCGCCGACTGACGCCACTTCAGTCGGGTTTCAATCCTGGGTAAAAAGCAATCGGCTGTTTAGCCGTACTGATGAGCTGTGATACAGCAAAACAGATCTGTCTGCGAATGACTATATATATATATATATATATATATATATATATATATATATATATATTTAGAAGTTATAACATGGATATATTACAATATCACTACAAAAGTAGCTATTTTGTTTCGACATTTCTTGTGTCTTGTTAAGTGATGTGGTTTATTTTAAATTGAATGGTTTTAAAAGGTTAAAAACAAGCAAAACCCCTTTCTTTAATCAGGGAGGCATTGTTGTATGTACAATGCGGACCAATCAGAGTAAACCAACTTCTAATTTGAAGAATATGTGGGCAGACTTAAAAATAATTTTGGTGGGCATTGGTATTAAAATTTGATTAAATTGAGATCAGCATTATTAACTAACTATTATATCTACTTCATTTTTGTTGCGAAATTTAAAATTTTTTTTTAGTTTAACAATTTAATAGATTTAGAAAGTTATATTAAATGAGGAAGAGAAAGAATACATACATAAATAAACCTACAAACATCCACACATGGAAAAATAGACTAGTATATTCACAAACACTGGCAAACAGACACATATACAGATTAATATACTCACACCTATAAACATACACAAATTACAAAATTTTAAACTTTTAAACAGACTAAATTGTTACATATTGGATACAGTCAAGGCAAATTCATAACGTGACCAGCCCTGGATGAATGAGGTCGGGATAGACATAATCATATTTCAATGCATGAACATATAAACAGAATTAAATATATACTTACACAAAAACACAAGCTAAAGTTAAATGCGTATGCATGTCCAAAATGTCATACATATACATATATATGCTAAGCTCATATCGTTCATATGAAGTTATGACTGTGGGCCCCAGTTGTTTAGCTCATGTGTGTGTCTCTGCGCACATCAATGGTTGTACAAGTGTTAATTTATGTCTGTGTTTGTATAAAAGGCGTCACAACAACAAATATTCCTCCCAAAGTTCATCCCACCTTCACAAAAATTCATCAATATATGCATCTCTGCATATATCCAGTATTTTAAATAAAAAATTAAAACAGTTTGTTAGATGATTAAAAAAGCGTGAAACCCAAGACAACAAACTTACACACATCTATCTATCAATCTATCTATAAAATACTCGATATATGCAGAGATGCGTATATTGATGAATTATTATTCCACCCATACTTATATATATATATATATATATATATATATATATATATAATGTCAAGAATTTCCAAAATTTACATTCGTTGAATGGCCATTTCAGTGAGAAAATTCTTGCTTCATCAGAAATTATCAAAAACAACAATTTATACACATACAGAGGACGGAAAGTGCAACACTGAAATCCAAAGTTAAGGCAGAGAGACAGGAAAGTTTTGTTGGAAACAAAGAAAAGAACACTGGACTGTTATGAGATATCTGCCCTCCTATATGCCAGCAATCTCCTCAAAAATGAAGGAAAGACTCAAAGCAACTAAAATGTGGTTCTACAGAAGGATGTTGAAAATACCATGGACCGAATATGTGAGCAAGGACAAGGTTTTGCAGAGGACGAACATGAAAAGGAAACTTATACTTAACATCAGGAAGAGACAGCTGAAGTTTCTGAGACATGTAATGAGGAAAGAGAGCTTGGAGTATTTGATACTCACAGGACAGAGGGAAAGAGAGAGGAAAACAACAAGTGATATACTTGATGAGCTTGAGCAAGTAGATGACAAGAGCAGGGCTTAGGAGAAATAGCATGAGAAAAGTTGATAAGAGCTACAAGGGATAGAGGGGCATAACGACATGATTGCCTATGTGTCCTGAAGGGGGGCACAGCACATAAAAGAAGATAATCAAAGAGTTGAAGCCATCACTAGATAGTCAGTCTGAAATGTTCAAATGTACTTGAACAAAAACCACTGAACAAACATGAACTTCAGACAGTTTATTTACAATTTCAATCCCAGTGCACATCTTTTTCAAAAATTGGGAAAAACACAGGAAAAATTTTAAACCTTGTTGGTTAAATTTAATCAAACTGGTTTGGATGAATACTTGCAGCCCCCCAACTTCCCAAACACACACACATAGAGAGATTAATAAGTTTATAGCCTAAAAGTTGAATTTTGATTTGAAATTATCACAGTATGATGTCTGGTGTGATTAATAGAGAAGCATTGCATTAAATGCATTAAAAAGAAGAGGTTATGTTGAAAAATGATTTTTTTTTTATCATTAGACTAGCAGTATAGCCCGGCGTTGCTTGGGTGTAATGAAAGCTTTAAAACTAATTCATGCTCCTGGAGCTTAGACTCTTTGAATGTTGATACAAAAGACTAAAAAGCAATAGTTGTTTCCAATTAAAGCGAAACCGTAGACTGAAAGAAAAATGAATGGATGTAAGTCAAATTTTGATTTCCTGATATTGATATCAAATAAGTTTTTTTCATCGTAAACTGAATTTTGAAGGCTAAATAAGTCCTCTGAGTAAACGGTATCATGGCTGAGACTAAGAACTACAATTATACCTACTTAGAGCCAAACCCGAAGCAAAAACTAAAATAAAAGGGCTGAAAAAATACAGACATACAGGCAGATAAACAGGCACACACACAAACATCTTACCTTTTTTATATATATATATATATATAATCGATTTTCTGCACTATTGTAAGAACAGCAACCTTGAAACTTCTGAATATCGTTTCTTATGTCTTTGTCTATGAGTGTATCAAATTTGATTAAAATCGGACCACTTCTTCTATAACCCGATTTTTTCGATTATCAATTTTCGATATTTATCAGGGGTACCTTGACACAAAACCTAATTAAGAACACTCACAGACGCTTATAGTACAACTGTGTAAATTTTCAAGAAAATCGGTTCAGCCGTTTCGGAGTCTATAGGTAAGGGACACACACACAGAGACAAAGTTCCATTTATTATATAAGTTTAGATTAAGCTTCAGGTTTTGTTTTAACATATATATTCCAAGCTACAAATTATAAATAAAAAGAAATACCAATTTTTTTCTGTAGTTCTGATGCTTTTCGAAGGGCTTTTATATGAGCAGAATTTTTTCCATTGCTTGGATTTTCCTAGAAAGAGAAAAAAAAATCTAAATTATTCTACTCCAGTAAAGTATGTATTTGTAGAAACAAATTTTTACAGCAAAACAAAATTGTGAGAAATTAAATACAGATAAAAGAATTGATTTAACAACACAGAAAAGAAAATTGATCAATAGCTTTGAGCAGGGAAAAAAACTTCAAAATATTGCAAGGTTATTAGCAACAGGGATAAATATAAATCCCCTAAGATTAGGAAATATAATTGAATAGAAAGAAAGAAATATATACACACATGCAAATTGAAACCCACCAACACTTGTATAATAGACGTACAGTGGTAAACAATGTTTTCATGTAGACTTAAAAAACCCAAAATAAATAAATGAAAATAAAAGCTACCTGGAAAAATATAAACTCAGATTTTTATTTATCATTTTCATATTTAATAAGTTAAGGATTATTTTGCTATTCACTACAATTGCCAATCTTTTCTTTTTTTTACATTATAGGAATCCCACAAGAAAGTTATTTAACCATTATCACTCTGTATTCTTAACAAGTCTCACTCCTTTTATTGAATTCATTCAAGGCCCCTCAAAAGCAGTTGCTGATTTTACTCAAGGTCTGTTGCAATATAAGATATGAAAGCAATTATTTCAGAGTCAATTCTGCATTAATTGAAGATAAAAATTAAGAAAATAAAAATTCTTTTCTGACTATTGAATTATACAAGAATTATTAAATAAATATACATGAATTGTGCTTTACATGGGAATGAAACAAAAAAAAAAAAAAAAAAGCCAAGGTGTGTAATCAAAGCAAGCAGTTGAAAAACAGTGTATTGATTAGTGTTTATTCTATCAGTCAGAAGATAATTGTTTTATACTGAATTTTCTCTTCTACTTAAACAATGTAAATTTATTTAAAAAAACAACAAAAAAAAACATGTAATTTTAAGTAGTCTAGATAAAAGAATAGGTTTCCCCATCACTGACAACCCACAATATGTATGGATTTTTATTACTGTTCCCCAAATACAAGGCCCAAGAATCACTAAAAATAGAAGAATGAGATTTTTGTAGAGAAGCAAGAAGTACACATTACAAGGATATATTTTTTTAATCAATTCACCCCAAGCAAGGAGATACTGCCATTAGGAAGCAAGGGCTTACTGGGAGTGAAAAAGAATGAGAAGACTTTAGAAGGAATCGAAAACCTAATCCTAAACAGGAAATAAGGGATAAACTTCTACTCCTGTTAAAAAGCCCGGAGAAAAAGTGTGAACCAGATGATTGGCAAATATATCTACAACTACTTTGTTCTCAACAGGAATTCTTAGTAAAAGAAGCACTCTTAAGTAAAATTATTTACTCATAGCTAGGAGAGTGCCCAAGGGGAGTAACTCGTGATGATTAACAGATCTACCCCACTCTTTTTTTAGCATTTAATATATATAGATATATATATATAAAATCTGCAAAATAAAAATTGGAGAACGTATATTCATTACACAAGATTCTTTAGGCTCTGAAATGAACGCAAGAATCTTAAATGATGACATTATTTTCTTCATGAAGGAGTCTGATTTGTTCATCAGTTGGTATCTAAGAGATTTCTGTAATTTCTATTCTATTCTTCCTCTCCAATTAGCCATCTCTTTGTAATGATAAAATATACATCAGAGACAGGAATTGTCTTTATATATATATATATATATATATATATATACACACACACACACACATTAACAGCATCTTCAATTTACAATAGTTCATATAAAAAGGCCCACTTTTACTGCATCAACTATGGGTAATGTTTCAGCAACTAGAATATTTTTGACAACTAATATTGTTTTTTTTTAATCAATTCACCCCAAGCAAAGCAACTAGGAGCTACTCAGAGTGAAAGAGAATCAGAAGACTTGATTGTCAAGCAGTAGGTATATATTTGTTACTTCCTACAAAAAAGGAGTATATACAGTCTTTGTAATCCACTCTCTATTAAATTAGTAAATAAGGTATCACTGCATTCAACAATCAGATGTTCTTGGTTTCTAAATTTAAAGATTTTTCCTTTTTGGCTTAAATATTCTGTTAGCTTGTTTTATGCATCCTACATTTTCTTGGTTTAATATAGAATTTAATGCACTACCACTATAACTTAGATCTGGCCTGGTCTGGGTGGTTAACCAATTAGCTGTCAAGTTTCACTTACTGCTGTTAATGATATTGTGTCTTTCAAGTTTCCGCCTATTTCTACTGGTACATATTTAACATTTTTTACATATTTATTTTGTCCTAGTTTAATATTCTCATCATTTTTCTTTGTGTCATCCTATACACTAGAATTCTGCAACCTTCTCACATTTAACTTCAAACAAGATTGACAATAATTATAGTCCGAGAGATAAATGTCTGTTCTTGCAAAGTAAACATCAACATCGGCAGCAATTATATCCTGCAGATAGTTTTGAAAATACCATGTAAATATTGCCTGATTATATTTTGAAATTCTTGCTGCTAATTTTATTAATTCTTCCTTGAGTGTCAGATACCAGGAACTTTAAGCATCAGTTAGACCATATATTTTGAGAGATTTCAAATATAACCTGGAGATACATTGGACTCTTTAGGAGAATATAAATAAACATATTAGTCTAATTGCTTACTCTGTAAAACAGTTACTTTTTATATCCATTGATTTGCACATTTGATGCCATTATTCCAAATGCTATGTGTCAACCTTCTTCAGAGTAAGTGGGGGAATTATTCCTCATACTGCAAGCATCTTTGTCCTGGAAGGATAGAGTGACAAATCTAACTTTACAGATCAGTTTGCCATTAGAAGTTTTATAAGTATAAACCCATCTTGTGGATATTTTGTGTTGACCTTGGTTAGGTATTTGTATATAAATGTTATTTCCAACCCAACTTTGAAGCCCCTTGTTTCTTTCCAGATCATCATTTAAAGGGGAAATCATTATATTTTCTTCATTACGAGAAATGTATTCATTTTCTTTTGTTTTCACTACTTTGCTTGATTGCTATTTTGATGCTTCATGTTGAAAGTCTAGCCAAAAAGTCTCACCTTGTTCCATAACTACATTTGTTAAGTGTTGCTTGTTGCTTTGACTGTCCAACTTAGTACATTCAATAATCTCATTTAGAAACTTCATCATTGTTGAGCTTGTATTTAACTGTTTTTCTTGGTTTAGGAAGCTTTACTTGCATCATAGACAAGCATTGCCCGTGCAACTCAGAACATTTTAGTAGTAGGAGAAGATGCCAATGAGAGGAGTAGATGGAAATTTTAAAGCGGCCTGAATTGTGTTTGCTTTTGTTTCAAAATTACGGGGGAAAATATTTACATTTTTTGTTGACTAAATGAATTTAACATAAAAATAAAAATTATTTATTTTGTTTTACTGAAATTAGAAATATAAAAACTATTACACTCACAGTTCAGAAATTTTTTAAGAATATTTAAAAAGGTAGATATTTAATTTTAGAGGAAAAAGTTACATTAATGCTACACAAATTACAGATAGTTTATTTTCTGCATTAAATATTTAGCCAAAAAAAAGTTTTTTAATTTTATTTTCTGAATTATGAAATATTAAATTAAAAAAAAAAAAAAGACTTAAACAATGAAATTAATAATTGGAATTTTTTTTTTTAACATTTTGTTTTTGTTTAAAAAAAAAACTTTTTAAAAAATATTTCTTTTGTTTCAAAATTACGGGGAAAAATATTCACATTTTTTTGTTGACCAAATGAATTTTTAAAATGTCGGAATAAAAATTAAATATGAAGGCTTTCTCTTTTTTTTAATAAAAATATTTTAGTCGCATTTGACATGTGTGATTTGATTTTTGTGATGATCTTAGATGTTTTACAGAGCAAATGTAAAGAATCAGCTCCATTGGTCAAAAAGTGCGAAAGGAAAAATTGCTGAATTTAAACTCAAAAAGTATGTGTCGATCTGGCTTCCCTGTATATATGAGTTCCTAGAAAGTTTGAATGGCGTAACTTTAAAAAAATGTAAGTGTGCATAGGGAACAGTTACACACATATTCACAGATTACCTTTATATATATATATATATATATATATATATAATCTTAGGAATAGAGTTTTGTTTAGGTGGGCTGCTCCTTTCTGTCACAATCTGATATTGTCTAACAATATATTTAAACTTTCTAATTCTTCATCTGTATTATTCTCTTCCAAAAATTAATAGTTTTGGAGTTTTTATCAGGCTCTTTTTGTAAGGTGTCAGGTGTTGGTTCCATTATTTTGTCATCTTCAGAAGAACTTTGATATGCTTCAGGTTAGGGACTAAATGGGATGGATACACACTCACATGTGTGCTTCTATGTTTAACAAGTACCTACTTCTGCCCCAACCCTTTGACAGTTCCTGGACCAAACCATCTATTATACATATTTCTTTTATAGAAAACAATGGCACCATTTTTAACTTTGGGACAAAGTGTGTCTTAATTTTTCTGAAGACTCACATGCTATAAAATGTTTCCCAGAAGTGTGCATAACATTGAAGTTATTTACAACTTCACTGATAGAAATTCTTTCTAATGCAGAGAGTTTATCATTTAAAAAGAAAGGCAAATTGGGATTTATTCCCAAAACAAGTTTATTAGGAAGTGTTTTTGACATTTATGATACATGCTAGTGCTAGATCAAAACTAAAACTTGTTATCTTCAATAGGATTTTTTTTACCATTTCTTTTCATATCCCATTATGTCGTTCATTGCCCCATGAACTTTCAGCAACAGAAGCACTTGTGCATATTACAATATTCTGTTTCTGCACCATGTCCTTATAAATGATTGATTATTGAATTCTCTGCCATTATCTATAAGGATAGGGCCTGGAGTTTCAAAATATGCTATCCAGTATAACACTAAGGATATCAGAAATTTGCCTTCTTAAGAATCCCAACTCCAACACTGTATCTTGAATGAATGCCATGATCAATTTGGTACAGTATTTTATTGCTATTAATTCCTTTGATGTCCATAGCATTGCTTTTTATTAAAATATGATCCTAATGAGAACCCAACAATGGACCTGGGTACAGTCTTTCTTTTGCATCAGATGCATAGTTCACATGTGTGAATTTTTCAGGAATTCAAGATCTATTATTCCTGCATTCTTAACTAAATCACACAACTTTTTACTATTCGAATGGTTAAATAGCCTATGTAATTTTGTTGCAATTTTAATTTTTTCTGCTCCATTGTTGGAAGTAGTTTCTTTAATAAAAAGTATTGATTAAACTTAACCCTCTCTAATAAGGAGGATGTGATAATGGCCAAAGGAAGTGCACCTCAATAGAACTTTTCTTCCAAACACTGACACTTATTTTTAAGGTTGAGACATATCTTGGCTGTTTTCATAGCATTTTAATAAAAGTGGAATGTCTGGATTCACAATATCAGTCACAATACTGATTTCAGTGTCTGTGATGACACATAGTAGAGTAACTGTGAATAACGATTTCAGTTTTTCTCTGTTGCTGATCTTGTAAATCTCATTCCTCATTCTAAAAAACATTCCTACCATTTTGTCCAACAAACAATTGCAGAAGCATCACTTTTTTTTTTTTTTTTAAACTGCTGAACTAAGTCTTTCACTCAAAAATGTGTGATCATTGTCTTCCCACTCTTGCTGACTCATCAGAACCATGTTGGCTATGGATATTTAGTTGTTTTTTTTTTTGACACACATCCTGATTATTTCTGGTGCTATCAGAGTAAAGACATTTGTAACTCCAGTAGAATTTGCAGCCATATGAGAAGCAATTGATGGTGTTACCTTCAGGTCTGAGTAAATTTAAACCATCAAAAGAAGGTTTTAGAATTTTGTTCTCTGTCCTCTTCTGCATCTTGTCACTACCATGCCAACTAGAAAAATGAGAAGGACACCCGTTTGACAAGCAACTACAACACACTTTATTAGTGACTTCTTAGTTGTTTTCACTGTAGGCACAATCCATGTCTCTTTTTTTTTTACCATGACAGGTAGTATATTTGGTAACAAAACATGGGAAAACTGTCTATGTATAATTTTCCTTAGTGTTAGTTCTCTGATAGTGGCTTTCACTAGTCATTCATTCTCTGGTGCTAGATTCACACTTTTTAATGGTCTGTAAGCAAATACTGGCTCTGGTAACAGTATGTTATGGTCCTTTAACACTTCGACATAGTGTTATTGACATGTCATTTTCTCATTGGCATTGAATGACTTGTATGTCATAAATGCCTGCTGGTTAGCATTCTCTAAAAAAAAAAAAAAAAATCCGTATCCAACTTTTCATATATTGCTAATTTCATCAGCATGAAAGGCAGTAATGTCCAGTCCAAATACAGAAGTAAATTCCTAAACTTGCATTTCTTCCTTCCAAGTACTGTATTTATCCCTGTTTAGAAACATTAAATGCATAATCAAGCAGTAACCAAAATTGATTTTGAATTAATATCATAAATGTTCAATATTTTAATGCATAGCAAATAGCCTTTAATGCAAGATTGAGCATAAATTTAAAATATTTCTGTTCTATTTTCAAATTTGTTTTCTTGTTGTGAGTTTTTTTTTAATCCCTTAAATAAAAAAGCACGAAATATTTTCAATCAAGAGTAGAGTTTTGAGGTTTTTGAAAAATTTCAAACATGTCCCATTAGCATGGACCAGGCTTGCCTCCCAGAGAGTAAAACACTGCGCCTCCTTGGTCTCACACTTTCAGTGGACCTCAAGTGGAATGACTATATCGAATCCATTGCTAAATAAGCTGCTATGAAAGTCAGTTCTCTGTGCAGGGCCCGGAGGTTTTTTCCGTCTGAATCTATCCTGCACATTTATAAATCTACCATCCGCCCGTGCATTGAATACTGTTGCCATATCTGGTCGAGTGCCCCTTCTATTCTCCTTGGGCTTCTCGACAAGGTACAGCGGAGGGTCTGTAATGTGATCGATACTGACTTGGCAGACCGCCTGCAGTCTCTCTCTCTCACTGGCACAACGTGGCTTTCCTGTGTCTCTTCTATAAATACTTCCATGGCTTCTGCTCCGATGAACTTAGATCACTGGTGCCCCCTAGGTTCGAATTTGCACGAGATACTAGATTAGCAACTAGATCCCACCCTTTTACAGTGAAACTGATAAAATGCAATTGCAACTTCTACTCCAACAGTTTCTTTTCTCGTACTTCCCGACTGTGGAATTCCCTTCCACATGACTGCTTCCCCAACAGCTACAATCTCCAGGAGTTTAAATGTAAGGTCAATAGACATCTAACACAATAACTCGCTTCCATTCTTTCAAACACTCTTCTCATCCTCTCAACTACCTATCACCCCCCCTTCTAACATTTCCTATATCTAACCACTCTTTCTATTTACTTTCCCCTATGTAGCCCCAAGCGCAATAGTGGCAGTGGGATGCCTTGCTTGGGGTGAAACGATTTAAAAAAAAAAAAAAAAAAAAAAAAAAAGTCATTAAATAAAAAATTAGTGATACTGTCAAGGTTGACACTTGAGGTAACAGCTATTTACTGCTACTATGTGCGTGCACAACTAAGTTAACTATAAAAAAAGTAGTTTGTTAAAGTACTCATTTACTCTTCTCTATCAACCATTGTGACATACCAGTGGTGAGATTTTTCTAAGGTATTGAGCAATAAGACAAAACACAGAAAGAAGGGAATTCATGTCTTCCTTGTAACTATCTGTAATCTCAGCAAAAGTTTGAACAGTTTATTGATTATATGTTAACTAGCAGTATAGCCCGGCGTTGCTCAGGTGTAATGAAAGCTTTAAAACTAATCCATGGTCCTGGAGCTCAGACTCTTTGGATGTTGGCATGAAAGACTAAAAAGCAATAGTTGTTTCCAGTTAAAGCGAAACTGTAGACTGAAAGAAAAATGAATGGATGTAAGTCAAATTTTGATTTCCTGGTATCGATATCAAATAAGTTTTTTTTTTTGTAAACTGAATTTTGAAGGCTAAATAAGTCCTCTGAGTAAATGGTATCATGGCTGAGACTAAGAACTACAATTATACCTACTTAGAGCCAAACCTGAAGCAAAAACTAAAATAAAAGGGCTGAAAAACTGATTTTGATCAAACCCAGTATCTTGCCTTTTATATATATATATATATATATATAAAATCGATTTTCTGCACTATTGTAAGAACTGCAACCTTGAAACTTCTGAATATCATTTCTTATGTTTTTGTCTATGAGTGTATCAGATTTGATTAAAATCAGACCACTCCTTCTATAACCCGATTTTTTTCGATTATCGATTTTCAATATTTATTGGGGGTACCTCGACACAAAACCTAGCTAAGAACACTTGCAGATGCTTATAGTACAACTATGTAAATTTTCAAGAAAATCGGTTCAGCTGTTTCGGAGTCTATAGGTAACGGACACACACACACACACAGACAGACACAAACACACATACAAAGTTCCATTTATAAATAAGTTTAGATAGATTTTGATTAGATTTAGATAATTATTGTACTACACCACCCCCACCTCACAGAATAGTAATGTTAGGAGAGTTAAAGAATTATTCTAAAACATAAATAAAATAAATAAAAAATTAAAATAACTTGAACAATTATTTTACATTCAAGTGTTGGAAGTACTTTTCATAATAAAGTTAAATTTTACCATTGTCATAGTCACATTAGCCTAAAAAAAGAATTGTAAAATTTGGTTAATTCATCAAAATTTTCATAACCATTACAATAAAGATATTCACTTATTGCTATCTAAACCAGCTTCTCTCTTGCACAAAGACCAACATTCACAAAGAGTGGGCTATTATAAATTCTTTTGTGAGAGGGTTCCAAATATACCCTTTTAAAACTGTTGACATGTCTTTGAATATTTTACACAAGTTTTCAAGAAAAAGATAGACAATTATGTGAATTTATTATATTCTCTATTGGGTTCATATGTTAAACATATGCTGTAAATCTTGGTATCTGCTTCCTTTCTATATAATTTGTATTGTTTTACAACAAATGCTATCATTAGAATAAAAATTAATTGTTTATTAAATTTTACCCATGGTTTCATAGCAAATTTTGCAAATATTAGGATGTATAAAGATTTTGGCTTATTTTTTCTTACAGAGGTACTCCCAAGCTTATTTCCTGTACTTATAAAAGACTAACTCTACATTTAGTTATTCTTTTTATGATGTTGGATGTAAGTAATGAGTTTCTAGAGGTTTTGAGGCATTATTTCAAACTGGGTCTGAAGCCATTTGCAGAATTCAGAATCCAAAGCTGGTTTAAGCATTTTAACGATGGTAACTTGTACCTTGAAATAAATTCCAGAAATCTATGGTCATAAATTTTCAAATATGATTCTTTAAAATGCAAAGTAAGGGAAAACATGATATTTAACAAATGAAAAAAAAACTTTCTTTAAAAGTTATGATCATTGAAGGATAACATATTAAGATAAATAAAAATAAACAAAAAATATATAGCTCTTAAGAGATTAAAAAAAAAATGAAAATACTCGATACAACCCAAATATCACTGCATTTTCATTCTCAGCTAATTTGAAGATTATAGACTAAAAATAAATCAACTAGAATTTAGATAAATGCTCTACTCATATAAAGGACTAACAGATTAAAATCTAAATGGATCAAGTTTCAGTGAATACAGATGCAAGATATTCCTTTTATATAAATTTATGAAGTCAAAATCCTGTATTCATTAGGCATGTTAGTTTTGGAACCATGATATTGCACTGAATTTGAAAGTTGGGGTTCGACATTATAAGCAATAAAGCAAAATATTTTTTGAGGAAATGAGTTTAAAGATTAAGTTCAGGTAGAAAATTGTAGTGTTAGAATTTCATTCCGGTGATCAATGAAAGGCTTATAAAATTTATAATTTACTGAAGCTATACAAATTTGTGGTGACATAGCTGGGGCCATGGCCTGATATCCCTTGTCAGGTTTGATCCTGGTCCAAGAACAAGCCGTCATCCCATACCCATCGTTCGTTGATGGCATTGACACAGCAGCTAGTCTTTAAGTTGACCTCTTCAACTGTAATCTCTCTTACCCACATTGTGATTTTTGATCTTAAGAGAGTTAAATTGAATTATCACTGGGGTATCTCAACCAAGCTTAACCGAGGAGTTGAATACGTGCACACAATTTTGAAAATAAATGGCCGACACCAGAATAAGTCTCTAGATGATATTTATATTTACAGTTTTTTCTTTTTTTTCTGTTTCTATTATTTGGCGATGGAATGAAAATTTCTGCTAATTTCTCTAAGAGTGGCCAGGCTTGGTTACTGGAATTAACTTCAAGTACTGTTGTGTGTACTTCAAAAATGATCGGCAGAGTTTTTCTTCAGTGAAACTTCAAAATGGCACAAGGATATTGTCAGAGTTTTTCTATTATCATCGGGTTGGCACAACAGCATTACGGAAAAAAATTAAAAAAAAAAATTTCTTGCTTCTGCAACTCTGGACTGCAACTAACTCCAACTGACTTTAGTCCCCGTGGGCACTTTGTATTTATGGGTTTCCCTTTCTATTGGTATGGTGGGAGTGTATAAGGGGTTTTTATGCAAATACCCTAAAATTCAAACAGTCCTCTTTCACTGCTTCACAATTCCAATTTTATAAGATTCCCCCTTCTCTCTGGGAGGAGCTATTATATGACATCAATCTCCCTGATGTCTTCTTTCTCTCCCTCAGGGAAATTTACAATTATAATTTTCCCAACAAATAGCAATTGGCATTTCTCTTTCAAGAAGACCATTTTAACCTCTGGCACTTAAACCTGCTAACTGTGTTTTGCTGAATTCCACCGGTTCTCAATCCCAGGGAAAAGGAATTAAAAAAAATAAAATCATTTTCCTCAATCCTTTTCATCTGTATGCAATGTTAAGTATTATTATATCTCTCTCAAGAAGACGACTTTAACCTCTGGCCACTTGCAGTTTTCAACCCAGGGTAATTGAATCCTTTTCTAACAACAACAAAAAAAAAAAAAAAAAAAAAAAAAAAATCATTTTCTTTAACCCTTTTTGTCCATAAAAAATAAAATCGTTTTCTTTAACTTTTTTCATCCATACACCATGTTAAATATTGTTACAATTGTATATGGACAAAATCCATGGCACAAGCACATTCATTGTTCCATCAAATAAGACCTTCATTTACTTAAAAGGGAAATTATACTGAAAAAATTAGCTATATTATGACATACTATGTTATACAGTACACTAGTTTGAGTGTGATTTTCAATAAACAATACAAATTTAAAACATAGTTTTATAATTTGTGCCCAGCAGTATTAGGATGTTATGTACACATTTATCTATTTTTTGTTTTTTGCAGTGAGGCAGGTTGTTAACAACCCAATAGGATAAAAAATAAGACCTAACAAAGGGTGGAAGAACCCATGATAAGTCAACAGTCAGCTAGCTAGAGGCGGTGTCTCAATAAACCACCATGGAGAAAGCAACGAGAAACTACTCCACTATTAATTCCAGAAAATATCATGCCAATTATCAAACAAAACATGAAACTTAATGGTATCAAGGGGGTTAAGTCTATGGGAATTAATTCCTTATCCTATAAAGAAGGACATGTGTGATAGGTGTCAGCTGACCATCATCCAGTAACTATTAGTATAAATGGTGTAAAGGAGACAAAATTCCTTGGAAGTGATCCCTCACCTGGAAAGAAGGGAAAGGTGTTACCAGATTGTCATCCATTGACTGTTCGCATAAAGAAAAAAAAAAAAACAACACTTGTGACATAGATTCTTAAAACATTAAACAACTGTGGCCCGCTGGAAAATGTAAACCAGGAGAGGAATCAGTTAAACGTCAACATTTTATGTGTATGTGAAACTAGGTAGTCAACAGGATGCATAAAATCCAAGGACGAAATGTTTATATTAGAGAAAGAAAAAATACTTCCGTGATGGAACAAATGTACCCGGGATCTCTTTCACAATGAATGAGAACAACTGGCGATACACAGAAATACCAACAGGCCAGAAATATTAAAAACCAAAGTGGGAGCTGCAATGGCCAAATTGAAAAGAAAGAAAGCAGCAGGACCAAATGGAATTGTAATAGAGATGCTGGTAGCCTTAGACAGTTCCAGCAAAAAAAAATATAACAGAAATAAAAAAAAAAGAAATCTACAAGAGTGGTGATATACTAAACTTAAGCAGATCCTTATTCATAGCACTGCCTAAAAAACCAGGTGCAAACACTGAACGATCAGCCTAATGAGCCATGTAAGAAAACTCATCATCCAAATTCTGATGAATAGAGCGCACAGGCCAGAGATAGAACAAAAACAGTGTGGCCTCATCAAAGACACTGGAACAAGGAATGCAATATTTATTCTCAGAATGTTATCAGAAGGAGCCATACAAATACAGGACATGTACTTGTGTTTTATAGATTATGCAAAGGTGTTCAACCAAGTATGCCACAAAGATCTGCTGAGCAACTTTGACATATTCAGGAAAGATATTAGAATAATCAAAAATCTATACTGGCAGCAAACCACCTGCATATGGACAAGAAATGAGTCCAACAGATATGCAAAAATAGAAAGGACTGTAAGACAAGGATGTGTTTTCTCACCAGATTTATTCATCCTATACAGCGAGGATATTCTGAGAGAACTAAAAATCCTGTCAGGATTCATCATTGGTGGCCACAATCTTAATATAAGTGTTGTGGGGAATTACCTACACACTAATATGAACTCTGCCGGACTGCATAAGTACCAAGAGTTATCTACTGTTGCAGGTAGTAGTAAGTAGCAGCAGCTACGATAGTCATTTGTTAGCACGCTGTTACGGCACTAAGTACTATTATACTCTATTTCCTCTGTACACTGTTCCTCTTTTGTAATATAATATTGTTTCCAACCATATACTGTGTCCGAGTTTTTCTTGTGACCTTTTCCCCAGGGCCATAGCAATAAGATATGCAGATGACACATTGCTGATAGCAGACACAGACAAAAAAAAAACTACAAAACCTCCTACAGAATGTAGCAAAGAACAAATGAGAAGAAAAGACTAAACAAACTGCAAGAAGACAGAATGCATGGTCATCAGTGAAAAGAGGAGCCCAAAATGCCAACTACAGGTCAGGGATATTAAAGTCAAGCAAGTACAGAAATTTAAATACATGGAGAGTTTCTAACAGAAGAAAGTATGTATGACACAGATCCAAAAATGTATTGGTGTAACACTATTTTTGGTACCGAAAAAAAGAGAGAAGAGAAAGGATTGCTGATTATGTCTGCAAATCTAGCTTTTAGTTTGAAAATTTTAATTCCAGTGAGATTTATAATTCGTTTTTATTCCCAGAGTTAAAGCTTTAACCTTTTTAACCTCATCAAAAATTTTTGACCATCTTGTTTTGATTACAGCTATTTTTCACTTCCACCGACTGAAAAACCCAAAGCTTCTGATCAGCTTTTAAATAAACAATGCAAAAATATATTTTTCTTTACTACTCTCTTCAATTTCCAACTAGTTTTTCTGTTTTTCAGATTTTACAAGTTTGTAATAAGTATTCTTAACCCAACTCATATCGCGATTAACAATAAACTGCAAAATCAACAATACCACTAATAATAATTTCTTTCGCTCCGTCATATTAAACTTAGGATTACATTTTTTTTTCTCTTTCACATGCAATATTACAAGGCAATTTTAAGGCAATTACGTTTTATATAAGTATCTTAAGCAGGGCAATTATGGGTTACACTGATCCAAAAATATATTGGTGTAACACTATTTTTGGTACCGAAAAAGAAAGAAGAGAAGGAAGAGAGACAATAATTGAATATTTTTTTTTCCTTTCTTTCTTCCTCAACTGCTAGAGCTCATCAAGAGATATGTTTAGACAACCCAGTAAAATAGATGAGGTTTTTATAACTTTTGAATGCTGGTGACAAACTTGAATAATGATTCTTATCACAAAAATTGTAAAAGTCAGTTCTTGTTTATTGAAAAATTTGACCACTGATAGAAGAAACAGCTGTCCAAGGAACAGGGCATTGGGGATTTTATGATCCTTAGGGACAACTGCCCCTTGCTGAGAAGGAGAGACAAAATTCCCCACAAATAGTCTCCTGGTTCTTTGTAGAATTTTTTGGCCCTGAGAATTAAAGGAGAAACATGAATTTCTTTTCGACTGAAACTAGATAATTTCTTGCAATGATAAAACAGAGATGCAAAACGACCATACACATCGAAAGTGGAAAAGTGAAATTAATGTTTTGATTGATAACTAAAATTTGACCGCTGGGCTGAAACATGCCCTTTGGGCAGTGGTAGGAAACACTTACACAGGAGAGAAAGGGATGGGGCTGATTAGATGACCAATGAAAAAAGGATCCCTGGTGGATTTTGAGAAAGTTGGAGGAACATTTTACACCCTCTCAAGCAATAGTAGAAGGCACCCACACAGGAAAGGAGACAAGGTTGATCAGGTGACCAAAAGGAGGATCCCTTTTGAGTCATTTGAAAATGCTAAGTGTAACCAAAGTGAGTCAGAACTATCCCTGCTAAATGCAAAACTCAATATAAGCAGATGAATAGATGGGTTTTCAGACAGTTGAGAGAGTACAGTTGGAGTGATTTAACACAAGAGATGTATTGTCACATGACTACTTGCCTTAGAAGAAACTCCAACTTTAGCCTGGTGCCAGACCATCCAACTTAGATAAAGTGTTACATCCTGTAGAAGACGTGGGTTGGAATTACAGTTGTCTGCATGCAAGAGTGATAAACTAACCAAATACTGTACTGAACAGAACATATGTATATAAACTCCTTGTTAATTTTACAAAGAGTTCCTTTTCTTATTGTAGCTCTTAGCATTGTCTGGATCATCAATGCAGTGGATTTTCAGTGACTTCCAACCAAAACCAGCATTGTGATAAAACACAACATGAGCAGAACCTGGTTTGTAATGAAGTGATTGACTATGGATCAGCTATGGAGATTTTGGGCGTTGACATGAAGGACTTGTGGTGGGTGTTCACATTGGGATGGCCAAAGATGTATACCAAAAGCTAATAGACAGGATAATTTTGTTGGAAACAAAAGGAAAGAGTACTGAACTGTTATATGATATCCCCTGGCAGTGAATTCTGGACAATCTTCTCAAAGATGAAAAAAAGACTTGAAGCAACTGAAATGTGGTTCTACAGAAGAATGGTGAGGATACCAAGGGCCAAACATGTGAGCAACGACAAGGTTTTAGAGAGAAGGGAAACAAAAATGAAACTTATACTTAACATCAAGAAGAGGCGGTTAAAATTTCTGGGACATGTAATGAGGAAGGAGGGTTTGGAAAATCTGATACTCATAGGGCAGATAGAGGAAAAGAGGAATAGGAGAAAGCAGTGCTTTACATACGTAATGAGCTTGAGTGAATAGATGGCAGAACAGCATTTGGAAGAAACAGAAAAACAAAACATTAAGAGCTACAAGGAACAGGAAGATGTGGAGATCCACGATCGTGAATGTCCAGAATGAACAGAGCACATAAAAGAAAGAAAACGACTTATCACATCAAACGACAGTTTTCACACTGAGTGTAATGTTGATTTTCTAAGAAAGAAAGAAAATGAACCTTTCTTAGTGTTCATATAATTATTCACAAAAGCAAATGTGAATTACAAAATGTGAAATTTATATGAGTGATTTTCCAGACTCCATATTTAATAGTGTAATAAAACTAAAATTATAATGAAAACTTTTCCAGTTAAAAAAAAAATTATTTTTATTTAGAATGCTTTTGTCCTATTATCTGGTGTTTTTTATGCAATTTCATTATTCTTTCCAGCTAAAATCTCAGAAAATTTTCCAAAGAAAAAAAATGCTTGGGAGGTGTGTTTTTTAGTTTTCTAAGTAAGTGATATTTCATTTCATTAAAGTAATTCTGCAAACAAAGGCTAAAATAATCGGCAATTGACAATTATTTGCTGAACATGACAGTTGAGTAAAAACTTCCCAATCAAAATGTGACAAATTTAGCTGGTTACCAAAGAAACATGCAGTGTTATCTAGATGTAATATTAAACACTTTCTCTTAACTAATTCTGGACACCTTGGCAATCTATTTTGAATCAATCATTTGGTTCTCTGGAAAAAGTTTAGAGAAGATTTCTATTTCAATCCTATCATATACACAACATCATCATCTTTGGAGAAAGACAAGTTTTTGATAGAATGGTAATAATTCATTTTATTTCATATTGTAAAATATTACTAAAGTAAAAAAAAAAAAATGATACTAAAGTAAAAAAAAAAAAAGATACTAAAGTAAAAAAAAAAAAAATGATACTAAAGTAAAAAAAATAAAAAAATGATACTAAAGTAAAAATATGTCAAAAGTTCTTTACTTTTTGCATATTATGGAATGTCAATAACTCACCTCGAAATAGTTGTAGGAAATGAGGAGGGAGTGAGCCCTTAATACAGTGTGGGTTCAATTTGCTAAACAGAGCAAAAGTGGAAGAAAGAGCAAGTCTAATCCATTTATCAAAAGAGTTATTGGATTAACACAAAAGATGTCTGCAGGCAAGGAAGCAAAACCTCACAGCTGTCTGTCTCTGCTAGTCCAGGGTGATTACTTTTGATATCAACAAGCAAACCTTCACTTGTTTGCACTGCAGAATAGAATGATGCTTTGAATGATTGCAGCTGGTGCACCTTGTGCACAGACAGTAGAAAACAACAAGTCACGAACAACAAATACTTTAGCCTATTATCAATTGCACATATTTTGAGTTTAATATGAGTTATGTAGTTTTAATATTAGTATAGTGCTTGTCAAAAGGGAATCATTTTTGCATAGGATCAGTATTTGTGCAGGTTCTTTCCTTCTTGATATTTGGCTAAGTTCACAGATCAGCAGATCAGTGTAAAATATGTGTACTTGTCTAAGTATCAAAGTGTTGCTCCTCAATACATCTGCAAATAATTAGTATAGTATCTGGGCACAGTGACAGGAGAGAAATAAATTTGTTTTTTATTTGAAATTAATTTAATTTACATTTCAACATGGAAATTTCTATATTTTGAGATTTAAAACTTTTATCATCAGGCAATGTTCAATAACTTTGGTGAAAATGATTTACATTTGAATGTAGAAAACAATATGTTTGCTTCTTAAAGAGTTAATATGAAGGGGGTCAAGAGAGAAAATTTAGATCATATGGGTGTGTTTAATTTAACCAATCAGAATGAAGGTCAACTTTAAAAAATTAAAATATAGGTTAGATGTTAGGGGATGTGGGGTATTCATACATGTCTAATGAAAATTGTCATATATTATGTTATATTATGCTCTAAATTGTATTGAGCACATTTTAAAAGGTAGATGCCGGAGAACTCTGGATTCTAAACTTGTTGGTTCTTTTCATCTGTGTGTGTGTGTGTGTGTGTGTGTGTGTTTGTGTGTGTGTATATATATATATATATATCTCACTTGTCACCTTTCCATTATGCAACACCAGTTTGCTTGTAGCAGGAGGTCCTTAAAAGCTTTCTAGACATCACTATATATATGTAGGCCATTTAAACATATTTCACTAAAATGAATGACAAGAAAGATTTTATTAATTTTATTTAATTTTTCCGATATTCTTACATGTTTCCTTTTTGATGGAGATAAGGAATATAAAAATGTTTCATAATTTTCGACTTTCCAAGCGCTTTCAGCACAGACCATTTTCAAGGATGTTATTTTTCTGGTGTTGTTATGTCCTCATGTTTAACTGTAATGTAATTTTTTTTGTTTTTATTGTTTTTTTTTGTCATGTGATGCGCACAGCCGACATTGTGTGAGCGTCAGTCTATTTAAGAAAAAAAAAATTTCTAAACTATTTCTACTGTTAAATAGTGTAAGGTTGGTGGTAGGAAAAAATTGTTTGATATATAGTGTCCCTCTTATAGCAAGGTGCCTTTGATATTGTGATTTAAATAGTATTTTTAACCAAAATTTTTTTCAAGTGTTCTTGTAAGTTATGGGCTAATAAATATTTTTTTTATTGCACTATTATTACTAGATAGGTAGCATGTAAGAGAAGTGGTAGTATGGCCAATATAGGTAATTGATTTATGACAAGAAACACAATCTTGTACAGGGCATTGAAATTTATACACTATATTAGTCATCGCTAATTTAGATTTGATGAGGTTGTTATTATTATTAGAAACATCAAGGTTTGCTGTCTTCTATTTTCTATAATATATTATAAATTTTACATGTTTTGAGAAATTATGACAGAAATGTGGTGTTTAATAATTTTTCGCATAAAAAATTTGTCCTGCTTATAATTAAAGTGCATTTGGCTGCAATAATATGTTGATGTTTTCTTGTGTGTTATTTTTAATGCTAGTATCATGTATTTTTTGTAAGAATAATTTTATTTGTTTATCAACGATGTAGTTGAGAAAATTATTGTTGACAAATGTTTGTTTTGTGTTTTAGTTCACTCAAAAATATTCTTTGGTTAGATTTTCAAAGGCGAGATAGATGAGTGTTTGTAAATGACGTCACTAATTATATTCGATGTTTCTTTAATTGAGACATTAGTAAAAAGGTTTTCAACATCCAGCGAAGCTAGAATGTTGCGTTTGGGATTGGCAACTTTTAATATATGGAGGAATTTGTTAGTTGAAGCGATGCTGTAATTGTTAGATATATATGGAGAAATTATATGATTTAAGATTTTAGAAACCGGTGTAGGTATTTGTGATATGAATCTGATAGGAAAACCTGGTGTATGGGTTTTTACATCATCATAAAGATATCCTGATTGGTAATTACAGACAATTTTCTTGATTTTTAAACTACCAATGTGTGCATTTTTGGTTGTGCTTAATTTATTTATATACTTTTTTTAATGAATCTGGGGGATTTTTTTCTTAATTTAGTAAATTTTGTTGTGCCATCTAGGATAGATCGTAATTTTTTTATTGTAATCTTGTCAATTGAGAACTACGTAGTTGTTGGTTTTGTCAGCACATCTAATGATGATATTGGTATTATTTTATAAATCTTTTTTTGCGGTTAATTTTAAAATCTTACTTGACGGTCATTTTTCATGAAACATGTTTAAATGAAAGATTGCTGCCCAAATATACATATATAGGCTAGTAAACAAAATAAATACAGTTCAAAATAAAAAGAGCTTTTACTTAAATATGAGTATCCAATTAACATTTCATGTAATAAAAATAAGTTGGATTAAAAAAAAATTCATTAATTCTTTGGAAAATGCTTTGTTTTGAACAAATAAGTGCTTTAAAGGTAAAATAGAACCTTACTTTATTGCAAAGCTCTAGCTTTGTAGCCAAGCTATAAAAGTATGGTGCATCAGACAGTAGTTCCTCCTACAAAGTCGGACACATATTCAAATTCTGCTGGAAGACACATTTTCTTGATTAAGTTTATGTGTGTGTGTGTGTAAAAACATACAAACAGACAAAAAGATAAATTTCAACATCCTGAATACATTTCAATTTACTGAAGTTTAAACATAAACAGGTAATATATCTTAATTACAGTAAATGATCACATCTGCAAATAATTATATATGTATAGCTTTGAGAATAAGTGGTGTATCGACAGTACTCAGTACACCAGATTAATACACTGTATATCCTTCCTTAGATGTTAAAGGTTTGTACTCATGTATACATACAGCCTATACAGATGGTGAATTCTTTCCCGAAATACATTATTCCATGCCTTTGCTCCTATTGACATAAGTTGTAGGTGGACTAACTTAACAAGTCATGCCATCATGTCTAAAATGTAAAATGGCAACAAGTCTGTCAAACATCTTGCAGAATATATTGAGTAGTATAGATATTAACTTGCACATCATCTTTTCATTACAGAAATAACAGAAGAGGTTGTACAATGATATGTATGTAAATGTGACTATTCAATGTTCCCGTCACAAACATTATAGAAGTTATAATTATTATACTACACACATCAAGATACTAGGGTTTAGGCCCCATCTGTCATGGATTAATACACTCTGGAAAATGTTGCTCGTCAAGTCTATGTCACACACATGCACACACGGCCATCACTTGCAGGAAGGCAAAATCTGTTCTTGTTACAGAAGATTGTAGAGTGCCTTTGGACCCCCACATAACACTCCACACCACTGAAAACATGCATGATGTATTATGACCTACTCAATGTTTACAAAGAGTCATATATGCTTGTCATACTACTGTAAGTAAACAATTCTGAATGGTTCATGTTGATACTACTGGAGCCATATTTACTCTGATGTGTACTGTAGATGCCATGTAGTCTGCTATTGAGTATTGATCAGAGCAAGTGTCTGTATTATAAGAATCTCATTTAACACACACAAATTTGAACTGTCAATCTATAAAGTGCTCAAAGAGGTGACAGAGAGAATTGCAACTACCATAGCAAACAGGAGATATGTGTTGTTGGATTGTTTGTTTTAACTTCTTACAAATACTCTCTGTTGGTAGACGGAAACAGATTCTGGACATTTATTAAAAACCAGAAGAGACTGACTACACAATATGTATTGCAATTCATAAAAAAAAAAAAAAAAAAAAAAAAAAAAAACAACCTCCAGTCACCAGCCAATCAAACAATGTAACTCCTTTCACTTCAGCTGTAATTGAACAAAAGGATCAGATGTGCATCTCTATGGCATTACATTTGCTTGCATTGAACTCTTTCACCAAAACTGAAGATTATCACAGTATGCATTAGTTTAAAGCTTCAAGCACAGACAGTGTACAAGCAATTAGTGTTATAACACTGAAAGATGACCAAAAACAGTTTTATCAGAATATCAATTACTAATATCAAGTACGCACAGGTTAAAAGTGCATGATATTGGTACACAAAGAAATACATGAAGAAATTTGATTGATAAATTAGCAAAATATTCAATTTATTTGTCTAATAGCATAAAAACAAACAAAAGAAAAAAGTTTATTGAATGAAAAAAAAACAATCACATTAAATTTATTTTGATAGACTTTTTAGATTTTTATATGGGAGAAAATGATATATAAATACTTATACATCAGAACAATTAATTAGGAAAATTAATGACAAAGTGGAAAAAGGTATTGTGTGATGCATGCGTTTTGTTGTTTTAGACTTTATCGAACTAAAATGAGATTTACATCAATGAAATTACATATGAACAAAAGTGAAAGGGTGCTGAAATTTTAAACTTTTTTTTGTGAAAGTATATACATTTTACCATAAAAATTTTAAAATGTAACTGCTTTTTTCTACTCTAACAGTTTTTCTCATACTTCCCATTTGTGGAACTTACTTCCATTTGCTTGCTTCCCTGATAGCTACAATCTTCAAAAGTTTAAATGCAACGTCAATTGCCATCTTCTATCTCCTTGATTCCCTTCCTTCTCTTATCCTTTCTTTGACATCCTCTGTATGTTGCCTTTTCTCTCACTGTAATACCATGTGCACCCGTGACAATCCTGCTTTGCTTGAGATGAAATGATTATAAAAAAAAAAGTAAATTTTATATATATATATATATATATATATATATATATATATTATATTATATACATCATATGCTAAAAATCTGCATATCGAGCGCCCATAGCTCAGAGGTAGAATCACTGACTGACACCAATTTGGTCAGGTTTCAATCCTGGGTAAAGGCAATCGGATGTCTAACCATAGCGATGAGCAGTGATACAATGAAACAGATCTGTCTGAAGATGATATATATATATATATATATATATAAATTTCTTTTTTTTTATATTTTTACAACTTTTCTTATTAAGTATTCGATATGGTGACAATAGAAGATCTGCCAAAAAAATTCAAATGTTGAAGAACCTTGATGGAAATTTAATGTGGATTTTTTTTTTTTAAATATCATATCACCCTGAGCAAGGCGGTAACGCCACTGATGTGCACGGGGCTACGTAAGAGCGAAAAGATTGGAAAAGAGAAAGCCAGAAACCACATCCTGAACAGGGAACAAGGGATGAGCCTCTACACCTGTACAATAGACGTGGGTGGAGTGTGAACCGGGCGATAGTTTAGTCTATCTACTCCAATTGAAAAAAAATAAATAAATAAATAAAAAAATAAAAATAAAAGTAGGGGCGTTGAGTTAGCTAAGTTTTAACTCAGTTAAAGTCCAGTAAAAAAAAATTTCTTTGAAAAAAAAAAAAACAAAAAAAAAAACGCACTCATTCAAATAACTATGAAACTTTTAAAATTAGCCACAACAAAAAATTATAAAATCAAAGCAAAATCATTACTTACTAGTAAAGTTGTTCTCAACCCCCCCAAAAAAACATGTGCTCAACAGAAGAATTATTTTATCTTTTTGGATACTATGTGAATGTATGCGGGGTGGGTATGGGATGATCTACATATTAAAGCATTTTCTATACACTTTCATCTTAGCAATTTTTTTCTTATAATTAAATTAGCATGTTTTTAAAAATAAAAATTATGGACAGACTCATGATAACGAGCAACTAATGCATTGAGTATGTTGTTTTATAAACTATCCCTTTTATGTTCATATTTTTATTTAAATTTTTTCTATATTTAAACTATTTACATAACAGTCAAATGTTTCTATAAACAGAATTCAGGACAGTTTTTGTTTTAATTTTTTTAGTCCATAATAAACAAACAACATTTTAATCTAAAATTCTGTAACAATTTCTTCAGGAAAATATTCTTATACAACATGAGATAAAGTACATAGGTTAGTCAATAAAATGGAGCCTAATAACAGATAAAAAATATTTGTGTAAAATGCATTTTAATAATCTTCATTGATAATACACTTAATATTTATCTATCAATCCCAAATATTATACAATGAAAATTTCAGATCAAATTCGGCTGCTATTTTCATGACAATATGAACTTATTGGTGCACTATTTTACAATTTAATCACGTACAAGATTAGTAATATCAAAGGAACATAATTATTAATAACATCACATTAACACTAATTTACAACAAGGGAAAACCTTTACATAATCAAGTTCAAAATATGAGAATTGTTTTAGCTTTTGTTCACAATGCCGCCTACATAATGCCAGTGTATCACTCATGTCCCCTACCCTGCCAAGATATAAAATTAAAAGGAAAAAATTGGGTAGCACCAATCTCACATATCCAAGTGAAATCAGCTGCTTGCATTGAGAAAAAATATCAATGTTCAAAATTCAGGACTAGGGGCTCAAATACAGCTTCTGTTAATTATTTTAGTCATGAGGCAAACAAGCTCTGTTCAAGTTGTTTAACAAGCCAGGGTCTTCAGAATGTAATTACATATTTCAGTGTTATGAACTTTAAGACAACCAACTGAGGCAGTTCCAGGGTTGAATGGCAGGAAAAAGTGGCAAGAATTAGTTTATCATCTCTATCTGACAGTTTCGTTGTTTACAGTTCATTTCAGAGTTTTGTTGGGAAAATTTGCCAAGAAGGAATGTGGATATCTTATGAGCTGTCACTTCAGAACTAAACATGTTAAACCATCTCCAGAAACACCATTTCTACATATCAACAGAAAAAAAAGAGGCAATGGTTATCAGAAAATGAGAAACCATTAGCAACACCAAAATTAGGACTCCATCTATAGAAGTCCTTGCTTTGTGTCTGAAGGAAGATGAAAAGTACCATCCATTACAAACTATTGGAACATGGAATAACCATCACTGCAAATGTTTATTGCCAACAACTTGATCATGGAAACAAAGCATTACATGAAAGATATCCTGCTTTGGACAATAGAGAAGGTGTTATTCTCCATTATAACAATGAAAGGGCACACTATACAAAATAATCCTTAGAAAAAAAAAAAAAGAAGATTTTAGAATGAGAGGTTCTTCCAAATTCTCTGTCCTCACCAGATTTAACATGCACTGATTTGTATTAGTCTCAATCACTGGAATATTTAAAATGTGGCCTAACATCCAGAAAAAAAGAAATTGAAAAATCTTTCAAATTTTTTTATATTTTAGTGGAAAAAAAAAAAGAAAAAGAAAATTGATTTCTCTAAACATAGAATTTAATATTTGCTGAACTGCAGGAATTTAAAATGAAGGTGATTGCAGTTTTTATGAATAATATTTAAATAAATTTAACTTACATTTTACCAGAAAAGATATAAAAACAAATGTAATTAATTTTTGAACACACTTATACTTCTGTAGCAGATTAAAACATTTATGATAAAGAACTTTAAGCCAGCAAGGTCCATATAATTAATATATATAAATAAATATACATATTATTCTACATCTATTGCATTACCAAGTTTCATGCCCTATGCAATCATCAGGTGCATATTATGAACTGACCATTCTGTGATTTGAATTTTTGGTTAATAGCTTTGAGACGTTAATAAGACAGTGGTCAATGTAATATAAAAAAAATTATATATATATATATATATATATATATATATATATATGAAAAGAAACTAGCATCACCAAAACAAAACCAAAACCTCCTTGAAAATGGCTAAGGAAGTGGTCAAAAGCAATTGGGTCAATGGACAAAATGGATAGATTTTTTTCTACTCCCTCACTCTCACCAAATGAAAAAAATGTAAGAACACTGGAAAAATTTAAAAATGAATAGAATTTTCATTGTCATATTTAACAAAACATGTTAAAAAAAAGGTTACTCTGTGTGTGCGTGTGTATGATTTGAAAGCAATAAACTAAATTTAAAGATGTTTCTCCAGAAATTTCTTATGCTACTGACTCACATAAGAATCAACAGTAAACTAATTATACTTAAATATGAAATATGCTTCATAATTATTAGCTAGTAAGATTTGATAGAGACGTTCACTGATACACATTTATTTCGCTTTTCCTGTAACTCTGATAAAAACTGCAGATTAAAACAAAAGTTATTTTGGTAAAATGCAACAAGTATGGTGCACACAGTAAAAAATCCAGCTGTCTACTAAGACCAGTTAACAGTTGTTAACCTTTAAAGCACAAAAAAAGCAGTATAATTTATAAGTACAACTACAGTAAATCAGTAAAAAAAAAAAAAAAAATACATAAATTAATAGCTAATTGCAAGAGAAAATAGATATTATTAATTCCAGATTGGTTCACTACATAAAAATGGGAGGGAGTAATCGCATTATAAGGCAATTTGACAAGGTTTACATGCTTAATTGTAACTAAATTTATTTTAAGAGGTTCTGAGAAATTCTCAACCCAACCAAGAAGTCCTTCTCCACAATCTGATATTTAGTCAGATTTTACAAAGTGAATCAGGCCTAGAACTTTTCAACAGCCCCTTGTAAATATTAGGGAATTCAATTTTTAAATTCTGAATAGCTTTCTAGAACAAAAAATTTGTCAAAGAATGAATTTATAGAAATATTTATATGAAAGTTATCTTTTAAATATGTATATTTATATATATATTTTATAAAATGTTCACAGCAACAAGTAGATTGACACACATACAGATGCACGCATAAAAATACGTACACTGAGATATAGAAAGGTGTTTATTACATGTAAAAAAAACAAAACAAAAAAAACATTTGGGAAACTAATAAAGTTGTGTAATAGAAATATTTAAAATGTGCAAAATAAGGTAATAGATATGAACGTATTCAGCAAATATTTCAAAAATAAAAACAAAAATTTAAATACAACATAGATTACAATTTCACAATTGTATAAATTCCGTCTGAATTTAGAACATTTATACTAATACAATACAATATAAATGCACATACATTTATAACCTTGTTTTCTCTTAAAGTGAAATTTATAAGCTGTATATCTTGAACGAAACTGAAAAGTACCCCACCTACCTCTTGCATATTCTACAGATGTAGGGATTTGGGAGGGGAAGACAAAAAACTTTAAATATTTAAACAAAAGTCAATCACAAGATTCAAGGGACTTAATGTTTTCTTTTCAGGAAAATAAAACAATGTGTATGGTTCAAACCTTTGAAAAATGAATGCTGAGATCAGCCTAGAACAGGTGGTGACAGCTGGAGTTGTAAAAAAAAAAAAAAGGAAAAAAAAGCAGCCATTAAATTGGCAAAAAACAGCTGCTGGTTGAAATAGACTGATATGTAGAACTAGTCAAATTGAAATAAATTTAAATAAATAAGGCTAAAAATGCAAAAAAAAAAAAAAAAAAAAAAAAAAATGGTTGTTTTACCTTTAATCATTTCCTAATAATTTGTAACAAGAGTATTAGGTATGTTCAAAAGTTCTCAAGAACACTATTTTAATTTAAAAAAAAAAAACACACACACATACACACACAAAACAACTAAAGAATGAAAATATATAAAAAAAAGAATTATTTTAAATAAATAAAAATGCTGGGAAACATTTGCACCCATCTACTAATTTCAGTATGATATTTAATCCCCACTTTCTCCTGACTTATAAGATAAAGGGCATGTAACTGTGATCAAATATTACTACTGTATAGCAACTTGGATCCTCATAAGCCCATAAGTTCTCACCATGATGCATATTCTCAAATTACTCTATGAACTAACAGTTTGCACATAAGCAAAATATTTCACAAGCATGGTACCCATGTATGCAGTAGGTAGGGGGTGGGGGGTACGTTTGACAAGAGTCATTATTACTTAGGATTAGAGTATCTATGCACTTTTCATACAATAGACTGATTTAAGCAAAGTACCACTATCTAACCTTAGACACGTATATAAAATAAAAAATAAATTACTAAAAAAAAAAACAAAAAAAACAAAAAAAACCCACATTTAATTAAAAATAAAAATTGTTCTTTGTAATAGCTAAAAGAATACTCGCAAGCACTTGGATATGCAGAACTTTTGGACAGTTTTTAAACACTTTACATCCAGAAAAGAAAACACTTGTACAGACACAAGAAAAATTAAATAAAAAGTTTAATTGCTGTACCCTGTCAGATGTCTTTAACAAAACATGTATAAAAGAGGGATTGCTACCCAAATACACTACATACACACACACACACACACACACAGCATATCTTTAATCAAGCATGTTTCATTGAATAATATATACATATTATGTGTACTTTTTACAATGATTCTTTCTAATTCTCTAATTAGCTTCTTGATAAGTTGAAATTTATCAAAGAAGGTGCTGTAGCTTTTGTTAACTCAATTACTTTCAATCTTCTTTGAGATCATCCTTGAAGGATGAATTGCAAAGACAAACTTGATATAACTGTGATTGTTGTGATGGTGATTTTTGGAAACATGTGAATGCACCCTGTTATAATTATTTTCATATTTATCCGTTGTATATGGCGTTTTTGTAAACATGCATCTAGAATATAAGAGAACTAAGTAGAGAAGGCACCAGTTCAATTACACAAGTGCAATATTATGTGTTATATCATACTTTCAAGAAAAGCTTGCATGCTAATGATCCAACCTGTTGGTCATTAAACCACAAAGCTACACAGTCACTAATTGTAGTTTTATTGAAGAAAAAAATAAAATAAAATAATATAATATCTCAATTGACTCAAAGTCAACTTGGTGTAGCTCTGTACCTAACAATGTATATTTTTCATTAAATTAATTCAGGTTAAAGTCTTAAAAATCATAAAACATTTTAGTCATTTCAAATGATTGATATGCAATAAAAAAAAATGTAAAAACTCATTTTTTAAAAGTAGATTTCATCTAACTAGCACACTAAGAAAAGAAGAAAATATAAAGAAAAAGAAAAAAGTAAATATTTTAAGCTTAACTGTAAGGGAGATAACTCAATAACAGTGGACTTAACCTGAGGTCATAACATCTTAGTTGGTAGCTTTATTCATTGATTTTTTAAACTTGTTTATGTGCGTTGTGGTGCAGTGAATATTATCTCGCAAGGAGAAATCAAGGAGCCAAATTCAAATTCCAGTTGAATTCCTTGCATTCACTTACGTGCAAATACCCTTGGGGAAAGGTATTAATCCGTCTCTTCCCTCTAGTTATGGGTTAAATAACAGGACAGATTGAGTTCTATATCCTTGGCTGGCAACCAGTCTACAGTAGAAAGTAATGGCAACCTACTGCAGGATAATCTTCTGCACAGTCAGTCATGTCTCTTTCAAGACATGATTGCCCAAGTGTGTATCATGTATGGCACTTAACTGACTGATAAATAGTGTTTATATACACACACATACTTGGGAAACTTTTTGTTTTCTCTTCTTAAACACATGCACATATATGAAGGGGTACAGAAAAGTTATCAGCTTGAGCTATTTTCTAAAATCTAATTGCAAGATTAATTTTGATTTAATTTTAAAGAACTTCTTTGTCAAGTTGATAACTTTTCTGCAGCCTCTCCTCTTATATATAAGTATTTTATTTGGTCATTAAAGTACTCATGAAAAAGTTTATTGAACTTATTGTACTATGAGAATTAAGTGTCCATTTAATTTTAATTCTTGATTGAGGTGGCAAGCTAGGTTTTTTTTTAACAGAAATGCATACAAATAATTTTTGTTTTGGAGAAACGGAATTCATTTTCATTTGTTCATTTTTCTATCTTGTTTAAACAGGGTTGTACATCTTTCAATGAAAGGCATGTTTGGTGATGAGTATGATATTGAGAAATCATCTACATATAGGGATTTTTCAAGCCCTGTATTAATAATTTTAATACCATTGCTTTGTGTAGTTGTTATTTTAGATTCCTTTCTTCTGGCATAGGGTTGCTTATATTTAGAAATGTAAGTGAATGGTCATTATGAACTTTCCATTAGAAGTCCATAAAAATTGATGGGAAGCATATGGTTAGGTTGATAGCTGACGTTGATCCAGGACCTGGGTGATGGTGTAGCTATATGTAAATTTGGTTATTAAAGATACATAAATTAGATGATTCAAGTAAAGATTCTATACTTTTACCAGTTTAATTGGGGTTCCTACTACATGCATTAAAATCTTCCATTAGTAGAAAGGGAGTGGAAAGTTGACCAATTAGCCTTTCTATTTCAGTCTTATTCAGCCTGCTTTTTGGAGGAATATAAATTGAACATATGGTTATTATTCAATGAATTGAAGCTCGTACTGTCATGGCCTGTAGATTTTAGTTTAATTGTAGTTTTTCATGGGTATTGATTTTTTAATTGATATTGAAGTACCTCCACTCGGACTATTCTTTATTGTTGATGCATTTATTTTGTAATAAGTTTCATATCCTTTAAAGATGCTATCAGTTTCTTTGAGAAAGGTGTCCTGCAAGCAGGAGGCTATATTTGGATTGTAATCTGTAAAGAGTTGCTTAATTTCCTTATAGTTTGGCTTAACATCTCTACAGTTCCATTGTATGATGTACATGTTCCACTGTTTGTTTTCTTTGCTTATGAACTTGTTCTTTGCCAAGTATTTGTATGTTCTTGATTATTAGGGTTTTTTTCATTTTTTCATTTTTTTTTAATACATTTATGTGGATTGTCATCCTGTTTATTTATTTTTAATTCTGCTTCTTCTATTATTTGGATTTCAATTGAAGTTTGATTGGTTTTTGTTCTGTCAGTTTTCTGTTTGGGGAATTTTTTATTTGAGAAGTTTTTAGTGTTTTGTCACTGAGAGTATGCCAGTGAATTTTGTGTTGGATTTACATTGTGGATAGTTTTGGCTCAGTGGCATGGGTTGTTTCCAAGTTTCCAATTGGTTTTAATGTTTTCAATATGTTTTTTAATTCTTGAATTAAAAATGTTAGTTCTTGTGTTTCATGTAATTTGTTCAATATTAAATTTTCATAGGTGTAGCTTGATGTTGCTTGGGTAATTTTTGTATATGATGGTGTATTGGAGTTTATTTCTATGCTTTTCCTCACTTCTAAGTAGATAATTTTTTTTTTTTTTGCTGTGTTCAATTTTTGATATATTTGTTTCTTTTCTTCAGGCTTCAGTCTCTGGAAGTTGCCCTAGGATATTTTTTTTGTTTTTACTTGTAGGGTATTTGGTTTCATTTCAGCATGTGATCTCGGCAGGGGTTAGGATCATTTTCTATATACCACCTTCTTTGTACATTTGTTCTCACTATGTTTATATCTTTGGCAGTTGAAGCATCTTAATGGGTTTGGAATATCTACTTTGGAAACTATACAACCAATTCTTATTTCCTTTGGTGGTTCTGGTTTATCAAAAGAAATGATATAAGTGTTGGTATCTATAATTCTATCATTTTTTTTAATGGATATTCTTTTTATGTCTGTAATGTTTTGCTTTTTTGATAAAATTATTGTTTTTAATTTCCTGTGGTATATACAATGAGATCTCAGCGTTTCTTACTATGTCTTTGGAGGAATTTAAAAATTGGTGTAAGTAGACCCTTACATTTACATCATGAGATTTGATCATCCTTAGAGTTTTAGCATCGTATTTTTCTTTGAATTCTATCGTATATATATATATATATATATATATATATATAGTATTTACTCTCTCACACCCTGATTGAGCACTCTGGAAGAGTGGGGGACTTTGAAAACAGTAGCTACTCCGGCATATACGCATCGCTCATTCAATAATGAATTAGAGCACTCTAGCTATTGGCCATGTGTAATGATCAGTCAGTTAAGTGCCATACGTGATACACGCTTGGACGATCATGTCTCGAAAGAGACATGACTGACTGGGCAGAAGATTATCCCGCAGTAGGTTACCATTGCTTTCTGCAGTAGACTGGTTGCCAGCCAAGGCTATAGAACCCAATCTGTCCTGTTATTTAACCCATAACTGGAAGGAATAGATGGATTAATACCTTTCCCAAGGGTATTTGCGTGTAAGTGAATGCAATGAATTCAGCTGGAATTCGAACTCGGCTCCCCGATTTCTCATTCTGAGCCGATATCCAATGCCTCACAACGCACATCCTTACTACCAAACGCTCGTGGCCCAGAGGTAGAATCGCCGACTGATGCCGATTCGGTCGGGTTTCAATCCTGGGTTAGGAAGTGATCGGAGTCTAACCGTACTGATGAGCTGTGATACGGCGAAACAGATCTGTCTGCGGATGACTATAGTGTATATAAAACTGTTTTTGAAGTTATCCAAGATGCTAAAAAGGCGACAACTTCATTATTAGTTTGCCTTCTATTGGTTCTATTTCAAATTTTATTCCCTTGATTGATTTTCTGTGTCACTGTCAATATCAATGTGTATTTGTGCTTATACTTTATTATTATTCATCAACCATGCTCCCCACCCACCTTGGAGACCCAAATGGGAAAAATCCCATTCACCTTATTCCTCCAGCGCTACATGACTGGTATACTTAAACATGGGGAGAGTTCGAAGCACCTGTTATATCTGGGATCATCCACCCAAGTATAGGCTTTCCTCAGAGGTTGAAACAGCCATGTCAGATTCTTTTGTTCCCATTCTGATTGACCCTACAGCCACCATTTACTAAGTCAGTTTAATGTTTGATATGGTAAATGTGAGCACATTTTGTTTGTTTTGTTAGTCTGACTTATGGCTTGATGTGATCAGACAGTTGATTTTATTGGGTCTCACCAACTGCCTTTCTAGCTCCAGTAGAGGCCAAATTTAAAATGCAATTATAAACACAATTCATCACACCTAAAACCTTGCCCCAACCAATACTAAATGAAAATCAATTAGAAAAGAATAGCCACAATATCACAAACAATATCAATTATGAAAATTAGAAACAAGGTAGGTCCAAGGAGAACATCTATATTTATGTAAAAAGATCGAGAATAGTAGTCATTCAAGACAATTTTCATTTCACAACTTGATAAGACTGAATCAATTTAAAAATTAATCCAGAAATACCATAACCTTTCAAATTGTGAAAAGGATCAGCCTGACAAACCCTGTCAAATGCCTTTGAAATATCTAAAGCAACAGCTCAAGGTTCATAATTCTTATCTAAAGCTTCATAGACTTTTTTAGCAATAATGTAGCCAGACATTGAACTCACAACTTTTTGGGTCAAGTCACCAGACAACAAATGACTGAGTGGATAAAAGTGTTGGTTGGATCCAATGACTTGACCTAAAGAAGTACGAGCTCAATACCTGGTGAACAAAACTTGGAAATTTGAGTTAAAGGGAAATAATTGATACTAAAACATTTGGAAGAGGTATGGCTCATAGAACTAGAACAAAAATAAAAGGGTCAATTTGAAATTTCAATCACCTGAAAAGGTTGGAGTGTTCAATGGCTGAAACATTGTGGATATAGCAACAAAGATGAAAACAACAGCCTCAAAAATGTAAATAGTACTTAATAGTAGTTTTCCTTATATTCTCTAACACTCAGTATTCTTTGCATCCTAGTGGCTTCATTATCTTGCTTGGAGTGACAGGATTAAAAAAAAAAAAATGAGTAGGGCCAAGAACTTTTCATTGCCTTCTTGTATACATATCTAACTAAAAAACTTGTATAGAAATTCTAACTTTGGCTTTAAAAAGAGACAAAGATAGGTAGTGCCCTTTTTATTGCTTTAGTTACTGAAACAATTCACCTTACAATAAAAGTAAAAATACACTAACAAGATGGTGCCAGAATAAAGTCTAGAGCCTCAAGATGGATATTTTTGTGATGGCACATGAAAGAAACTTGAAAGACAAAATATCGGTGTACTACCTTTTTATTAATAGTACATTACCAGTTATCAATAAGTTCCATGTATTGCAATTTATAGTATTGGAGTATAATTGTATGTGTGCTCACTAATACCATGAAGAACAAATGTCTACTTTAACAGGAGAATGAAAAAGAAAAAAGCGTTTAATAAATGCATTAAAAAAAAATAGTGTCATAAGGTAAAAACATGAAACTACATAAGATATTTTACAAGTTTTTATCTTTGTTTATAACATAATGTACACAACAAAAATATCTGGAACAATCCACCAAGTCTATATAAATATTCAAGTTTCTGGAGATATACAAATTTTACTAGTGTGTGTGTGTGTGTGTGTGTATATTTTAAAAACCAACACACGTACAGTGAGATTGTGTTCTCTCGGAGGTTAGTTTGCCATGGACAGGTGAATTAGTTGGTTTCAAGTGTTACAGAGAATTTGAAAAAAAAAAAAAAACACATATCAGAAACCAGAGATTAATAAAAAGCAGTCCTATTATAGGCTGGCAATAAGTGTTTTTTTCTTAATATTTTAATTAAACCCAATTTTTATTAGAAAGATGACTATACATTTTGTTATTTTTTTTTATTTCAGCTAAATTTCGAATAGTATTTGGAGCAATAATTTATAAAAATGATTATAGCACAATCAATTTCAATTGTCTAACAATAAGTTCAAAAAATATTTAAACAAGGCATCAATTTTATCAGAGTCTGTTCAAGCTTTCAATAAAATAATGCATGACACAAAGTACATTTTTACTGTAGTGTCCAGAAATCACCAATTTTTTTTTTTTTAAGAATACTAATTTATTTAATATTGTTTAATGAAATGGGCACAAAATCTCTTACATAATTCTATAGCCCCAAGAAATGAGAGAGAATGAAAGCCAAAATCAACCACCAACACAAAATGCAGAATGTAGTCAGCATACACTCAGATGTAAATAGCAACGTTTACATATCAATTACCTTAGGTGGAACTCCACCAGAATTTCTAAAGTTAGAATTTTTTTTCCAGTTAGTCTGAATGTTTATTTGATTCAGCTTTGTTCAGAGAATCTATATTTTTAGTTTAGTCCTAAGATTTTAGCAAATAAGAAAGAAAAACAAGAAAAACAAAAATCAAGAAACATGCTAAAACCTTTCAGATTAAAACCTTTTGCAAGAGTAGCAACATTTTTCTTTTTGTAACAAGTGGAGGCAAAAGTACAGCCTTTTATAGAAAAATGCTCGAGTCGAAATGGCTTTAAAAGATTTCAGCCTACCAAAGATACACTTTTTAAAATATAGTGAATTGAATTAAAATAATAATACAAATGATGAATTAATACTAAAAGAGCAAATAATTAAAAGTAAGCTATTTCCCATTGCTTTTGCTAATTTTATAGCTAACATTTTAAACAGATTTCCATTGTAAATTAAATGCCTATCCAGAAAAAAGAAAAAAAAAAAAGAAAAATATCATTCTGATTAGAAACTAACTTTGAAAGAAGAAACAGTGTCTCTTGTTTAATCAAATAAAAAAAAAAAGGAAAATGATTATTCATTTAGATAGCATGTACAAGCAAAGAAGAGTGGTAGTGAATGAGGGGTAGGAATGGGGAGTGGAGTAATGAACTCCAAAACATAACTAGAAACAGAAATCCTTTTTGTAATGGAGAATCAGGTCAACCCAACAAGAGACACAGAGTTGGTTGCATGTGATGAAGTAAGCACCAGGAGTTACATCCTCTTCCACTATTGGCTGTTGAAAGAGGACATTCTACTTAGAATAGGTGGCACTGACAAAATTTGCATACAAATGATACTGGTCAGGTATTAGCCAGTAGTCAGTATGGGTCTGGGACAGAGAGAGCTATATAACACCAGCTTTTTCTAAGTCAGGGAAAGCTCTCTAAATGTGTGGACCGTTAGAGTTTACATTTACTTTGAAAACCAGACAAGACGAACACACTTTTAATACATTATACATTAGCTAATACAATTAAAGCATAACATAGAGGGGAGACAGAAGAAAGTAATCTATATCATAAAACAATCTGGAATATATGTTTATCTGCACTAATCAAGAGATTCCTGTAATGTGTAACTAAAAAAAATCAATTTGCAATTACTATGGAAGAAGGTTTTACCGCACTAATGAAGTATTATCACTGCACTAATCGAATGTGCATTAATCAAGGGATTCTTATATATAAAAACACCCATATCATTTATCTTGTTTTTGTTTTTTTAAACTTTTGGGAAGATTCATTAACATTCAAAACTTTATTTGTTCAGATGATTAAAACTTTTCTTTAGTTTCATGTTGCAAGGATGATTTAACTAATCTATTCATCAATCTGAAACATAAACAAACAAAATAATGGGGAGACAACTGTCAGAACACATCTTTCCTATTTGTGAATATATTTAGTAAGTCTATTTCTGATTGAGATGTTCTTGGCTGAGGTATTATATTAGTTAAGTATTACAAAGTTAATAAATGTCACTTAATTTATTTTAATTATTTGCTGTGATGCAATCATTCAATTAGGTAAGTTCTAGAACACTATAAATGCATCACTAAGTTATTGCTATTTTTATCTATCTTTCTTTTCCTGTACCTTAGGATTAAGCAACTTCAAATATAATTTAGAATAACAAGGCAATTTTAGTAAGTGTTTGAACTCAATAACACTCAATAGGGTAGGTATTTGAGAGTTTTGAATTATCTAAATAAAAATTATTTTGTGAATTTTTAGTCAGTTTATCAGCTCGGAATAAGAAACCAAACAAGTGATTTCAAATTCCAGTTGAATTCATTGCATTCATGCAAATTCTCTTGAGAAAGGTATGAATCCATCTTTTCTCCCTCTAGCTATGGGTTGAATAGCAAAACGGATTGGATTCTATAGCCTTGCTTGACAAAAAAGTTTACTGCAGGAAGAAATGGCAAACGACTACGGGAAAATATACTACCTAGTCAGTCATGGATCGAAAGAGACATGATTGCTCAAGCATGTATTGTGTAGGGTACTTAATTGATTGAATAGAATTAAGGTTATCCCTAAAGAGTTTTGACAGTGTGAAATATCCAGGTTACCTCAGGTAGAGATATTATTTCTATATGAGAAAGATAGGGGTTTTGAAAAGAGTTTTATTCTATGCATCTAGAAAAGCAATGTGTGAAGAAGAAGATGAAATCAATTTAGAAAAATTATATTACTCAATAAATAATGCTACCATTTGGAAACTGTTTGATTTGAACTCTGGGAAAACTCACTGAAACAATATTTGGACATTTGGGCCATCTAGCCACTCCTCCTCTTACACTAGATTCAAATGAGTAGACAGACATGGGACCAAAAAAAGAATTACTATTCCAAACAAAGAAAATAAGATTAAATTTTGAATACTATTCAACTAATTTGACACCATTTCATCAATAAATAAGATGTTATTCATTTAAATCTAGAACTCAATGGAAACCAAAAATATATTGCTAAAAAAAAAAAAATACATGATACTGGCTCACGTGTGTCGAAAGTGGCTAACAATCAGTAAACTATACAATAAATTAACAATAAAATAATAGAAGAAATTATTTTTGGTTAATTAGAGATGACAGCTGTAATAGCCCTTGAATCGTGGAATTAGGAGTAACCAGCACGTGTAGGAGTTCATACACCTATCTTTTTTTCACTTCAGCAGGTTTATGAGGGCCAACTGAAAAGTTCATATGCTGACTAAAATACTTTCATGGAATGTGACCAAATGATGAGGTTCATTTTTCAACATAGCTCCCCTTGCAGTTCACATGTTTTTTCCATCAGTTTTGAACTGCCTGAAACATTGATGAAAAAGCCTTCATCCTGTTGATCAAAAAAGTCATCAACACCAGATATGACATCATCACTGCAATACTGGTTCCCAGCAAACGTTTTTTTTTTTTCCATGTTGGGGACCAGAGCATAGTCAGATGAGGCCAAATCAGGAGAACAGGTAAGGTGATCAAATAGTCCAAAGCCAGTTATGCACAGTAAACATTGAAACTACAAGTCCTATAACCAATCCTGGTGAGACATGAGAGGTATTGCAAACTTGAACAGGTGAAGAGGTTCATCCCTTGTTCCCTGTTTAGGATGTGGTTTCCGGCTTTCTCTTTTCCAATCTTTTCACTTTTCCTAATTTTTTTTTTTCAATTGGAGTAGATTGACTGAACTATCGCCCAGTTCACACTCCACCCACGTCTATTGAACAGGTGTAGAGGCTCATCCCTTGTTCCCTGTTTAGGATGTGGTTTCCGGCTTTCTCTTTTTCCAATCTTTTCACTCTTATGTAGCCCCTTGCACACCAGTGGCCTTACCCGGGGTGATATGATTAAAAATAAAAAAATAAAAAAAATAAAAAATAAACTAGTCAAATGAATTTCCAAAGAATCATGACAAACCTTCCTCAGATTTTTAAATACAAAATATGGGTGTAAGCAAGAAAAGATCTCTTCTCACAGACTTATAGTATTAAAATAGCCTTTGTACCACTCTCAAAATTGTAGAAGCAAAAAGGTATCATGGGAATGATTTTTTTTTTTTTTAAATTCAACTGATTTTTTTTCTTGATGTATGAATTAATTCAGCTAATCATTAGAACACACTTCTTTTAATCTTTTTAATCTCAACAAGAACAAAGAAAACATTGGTTAAAACAAGACAAAATATAAAGATACTAATCTATCTTTGTAGGTTAAAAATTTGCGTGTGGCTAATAAAATATCTTGAAAAAATACTTTGTACTGGTTTTCTTACCTTGGCAGTGAAGTGATAGCGACAATACATTTGCAATAATGAAACAAATGATTGTCTTAAAGCAGCTGATAAGATATGTAAAAATAATTTTAACCTGGATCTTCATACTCTGTCAGCAAATAATCAGACAATCAATATGTTATATAAAAAGATTCCAGTTCTTAAAGGTTAACAAGAATTCTGATTATTTAGCCTGGACAATATAAGATAACCTTGCCAGTTTCTTTATGTGATTAACAGAGCAAAACCAAAGGGATGCAATATATAATCCTAACTGTCAGATGAGTGGATTAGAAAAAGAAAGCAATATCAAGCTGTCTTCTTAAAAGACAAGACAGAAGCTATCAGATTTTCTCAATCTTGTTCAAGATGAGTAGCCTGCTGAATGAAACAAGAACATCATCTTAGTTTCCAGTAAATAAAAGATATCCAGTTTCTTTTTCTTTCCTCCAGATTTTCAGAAGAAAATAATTAATCCAATACATCAAGAGACAGAAGTTTCAAATGACTGATAAATTATACAAATTTACCTCTCGTCAATGGTGCTGAAAAGTTTTCAACTTAATTAACTTCTGAAAATCTGACCTAACACCAAAATTTTTTTTGAAAAGCTTCTTTGTTATTTGCATACATACAAAAGGATATCAATAAGCCCTATAGGTCTAATAATGAAATGTTAATATTTGTTTTGCAACATTATGAGCGAATGTTAATCACATAAATAAAACATTAACTAATGAAAAATTCAGCTCATAACTCTTAACATATCCATCAAGGAACACAACTTAAATTGACTTTAAGTTAAAAAAATAAAAACAAAGTATAGATAACTTTAAAGAATCGGGGCTTGACTCAACACGATATTGTGAACAGCAATCACCTTTTAAAAATGATTAAAACAGAAAAAATATTTCTTTTGATTTTGACAAATGTTATGGTTATCCAAACTTTTTCACTAATGGGCCAAATTAAAAATTTCAGAATATTCACCAGGCCACAAAAGAACTTATTATGAATATACCTTTAAAAAGTTTAAAACGTGAACATCAAATTTTAATAAATACAGGCATCATTCGATTGATGTGTTTTTGATCAAAGTTTTTATATATCAAAATTCAATTAGTGCATACATAATATTCGATTAGTGCAGTAAAACATTCTTCAGTTTAACCATAATAATTGAAAATTAATTTTTTATTGTTACTGATGTACACTTTGGTTGTACTAATTGAGGGATTCCTATATAATTACAATAAATACAGTATTATTGAGAGTTAAAAAAAATTATACATACTCAAAATAAAATAAATTCAATGTGATCTTTTACATTGCTTTCCTTTAATAATATTGTCAATATCTGCTTTCATGGTACTAGTCTTTATTTTAAGAATTTTGGTTAAATGGGAATCACTCAACCTATTTCTTTCAGTAGTTTTGATGTTTTTCATGCACAAAAAGAATTGTTCACAGCAGTGTGTACTAACCCCCCACCCCACCCCCGCCACATGCATAACAGTTTTCTTGATAAATTGACAATTTAATTAAATTCATTGAGAGAATGAACTTTATAAAATTCAAGACAGGAATGTTCTTCTCTATAAATTTTCAAGATTCCCTGCTTTGAAGCTTGAGGAGTTCTCACTAGTATTTGGTTGATGCTTCCATATAATTAAATGAAAATGGATCACTAAACAATTTTAATTCAGTTTCTGAGGTCAGAAAATCTGGTTGTAAAATCTTTTAACAAAACTTCACATCATTTACTATATTTCTCAAAGGTCACTGAAAATTCTTTTCTTTTTAATAAAACTCTGAAAAATGTACAATTTTCACCAGCTTTCAATTTTGTTATCAAAAGTAACTTCTTAGTGAAACCTTTTATTTACTCAAACACTGAGCAACAGAACTGGTCTTTTTCTTGTAAATGCAAATTAAGTTTAGAAATTTCAATGATGTCTAAGAAGGAAAGATCATTCAGCCATTCTTCGTTTTCTAAAAAAAAAATCTACATTTTGCTTCTTGCTTTGCATGAAATCTTGATTCAGGTAACAATAACTGAAATTTTTTCAAAGTTGCTGCTTTACTGAGCCATCTGACTTGAGAAATGAATAATGTCTTCATACTCACTACCAACTTCTTTCAAATATTTCTTGAACACGTGATGGTTCAAGTCCCAAGGCCAGATAAAATTCACAAACTTTCATAATATCTGCCATCAAATGATTCATATTTAACTTTTGAGCATATAAATGCTGTTGATGAATCAAGCAACAGTAGTTGAGTATATCATGATCAACTGATTCTTTGAAAATTGTGAAAGATCACTTTGATTGGTACTTTTGTCAAATGCTGAACTGTAATAAACACATTTAAATAATTGGGTCTACAATGTACTCACAATACCATCAGTGATGTCATCAATTCTTCTACCTTTTGTCTGATGTGAGAGACTTGTTTCATTGAATAAATTCACCTTCTCGAGACAATGTTCATTAAAAGCAATTACAATACATTTATTTATTAATTCACCATCTATCAGTGGCTTGCACTTCCAAGCCAATTTTTCAGCTATTAAATCGCTAACTTTTGTATCAGTTTTAATAAGCCTTTTGAGAATGTTTTATTGAGAACTAAACTGACTTATTTAATTCATGTACTTTTGTTTTTCTTCTTTCTTCATTTAATTTATTGTCTTCCAACTCTTGTTTGACAAAGGAGTGACAGTTAATGTTATATTCCTTGCACATAACAATTTCATTATAACAAATGAAGCAGATAATATTACTGTACATTTCAATTACAAAATACTCTTCTGTCCATAAAATATTGAATTTTCTCTTTTCCTCTGTGATTTTTCTTAGTATTAGATGCCATGACCAAATGTTGGGTTATTAAAAATAACTAATTATGAATGTAATTAGAATGTGCTGCACGTATTTCAATTATGTTAGCAAAAGAAATCACACTCCACCCACGTTTATTGAACAGGTGAAGAGGTTCATCCCTTGTTTCCTGTTTAGGATGTGGTTTCCGGCTTTTTCTTTTCTAATCTTCTCACTTTTTTTTTTTTTTTCAATTGGAGTAGATAGATCTATCTATCGCCCGGTTCACACTCCACCCACGTCTATTGAACAGGTTAAGAGGCTTGTCCCTTGTTCCCTGTTTAGAATGTGGTTTCCGGCTTTCTCTTTTCTGATCTTTTCACTATTACGTAGCCCCCTGCACATCAGTGGCATTACCACCTTGCTCGGGGGTGATACAATTAAAAAAAAAAAAGTCTGTATTATATACCTGAAATTAGACAGAAATAAAGAATAAATTTAAATTAGCCCCTTCTCCTTGACATTAGGCCTAGCATAGTGTAAAATGCCCGACACTTTTAGAAATAGAGAAAATGAGTCTTTTTCATTCACCTGATTAAAGGTTCCCATTCCTTATCACTAATGTCACACTACTTTTTCCAAATCACTCTGCATTGGTTCAAATTCACTAACTCTAGACATTGTCAAAAATGTTAAGAAATAAAACAGTCATTTTTCATCAAACTTTAAAATATTTTAAACTGAAACAATCAAAATGACAGACCCAGCCCACAAAAGTTTTCATTGAAGTGCATCATTACAACATCAAAGTGTATCCTTTTATTTATTCACTGTCTATTAATGAGGTTTGACACAAGGTTGTTTTAATGTGTGAGATTCAAGCACAAGTCCAAAAACTGCACCACATGACCCAGAGCCAACAAACCATAAATAAATTTTTTATTTAGCTTTGGCTGTTGCCCCACAAACCAGTCTGTGTGTCTGGCAAAGGCCTTTGCCCCCTTCCCCATTTAGCACAATGGAGAAGTGAACCTACAAGCACAATCTAAGAAAAAATTTTTCAACATACTTTACTAAAGTAAATGAAAATATTAGGGTGTAATAAGTCACATGAAAATATTAAGCAGGCTGAAATGTGGCTCATGGGTTGAACATCTCTGGTCTAAGGAATGTTTATCTACAAAAATTGAATAATCATAATAAAAGAGCTCACCAAAGATATGGAGAAAAGAAATATACACAAAATTTTAAATATGCTAAAAAAAACGAACTAACTTATCTTAGACATCAGTTTATCAAAGAATAACAAAAATTAGACAAAGTAAAGACATACTCTTGTTCCAATATCACAAACAAGTTATTAAAGAACTTTGGTTGATCCTGTTGTAATGGAAAAGTGAGTATTCCACAAAATGAACAGATATCACCAGAAAATATAAATGCAAAAAGAAAACTTGGCAGAAAAAAGTGGCTATGACAACAACTGTGCTAAAATAAATGAGCTATTATTAACAAAGACAACGGTTGTACCAACATCACCAAACATGTTTGCTGCAAATAGAAGCCAGTGTAAATTGGTACCATAATGGACAAAGTGCAAGCTGCATTTTTAAGAGAAAAATATAGACATCACAGATTGAGTTGATAACTGTACTGAAGTCAGTTTCTCTAGAGGAATCTATATGAATAAAACGGAAGATGTGTGTGCATATCCTCATTGATTTTTATCAACACACTTCCACATTTTTCATCTGATTTGTTTCAAAACTTACACACCCCTTGCAAGTTTATTCAAGTAGACATTTATTTCATGCAGCCAACCCAGAAGCAAACTTCTAACATTTACCCAGCACCATTTTATCCGACTGCGTCAGCTGAAGTTGCACCTATCAGCATTACAAATAGGCACTATTTTGTAGTCAATCTGTACATGCCAGGTACTTACAGCTATTAGACGAGAAAACCAGTCAATACTATTGGAGATATTATTGAAGAAGCCTTAGAGGGCCCTGACTGAGTCATATTAGTGCATGAATTATGTGGTGACTTGAAGTATTGACAGACCTAGTAATCTTGAGTGAAGGTGTAGAGTTATTAGATAGAGAAAAATATGGGAGAGTGGTTAATTGGGTTGAAAAATGATAAAAACAGCTTGGTATAAAAAAATTATTTTGAACCTATAAAATACTTATGAGGAAGGCATCAGGAAGATTTGAATCTAAAATAAACCAAGTAAAATTTAATAAAATCCAGTATAACAAATTCCCAGCTCAGACCCACAGCCCCAAGGAAGTTGTGATGATAGACGTGATTAATGCGTTTGTCAAAATTCTGCAAAACCCAGATGGAATTAAGAAATGTTATTTTAAAAATATATCTAGCAAATGTGTGTAGAAAGATTACTAAAATGTCTGATCTTGTGTTCTTTAGAAGCATAAATCACATGCAATGCTAACAGGTGGGGTGGGGTGGGGGTCTTTGTGTAGCTGTTTAATTAATCAAAGTCCCCAGTTGCACTGTTACCCTTATAAACACACAGCATCGGTTCACACTTGGTAGCCAAGGGATAATGATGTCGTCAGTTTTCGTCAAAATTCTAACAGCAGCAAAGTTGGCTGCACACTTACATTTCACCCATTTGATATCTCAGTGACTCAAGGGAAGAAAAGAATTTACTGAATTTGAACCACATGAGTGTAATGGTTGCTACTTTTATATATGTATATAAAATCATATAATTATGAATTAATTGTACATTGCGACATGGAAATTTCTATGTTTTGAGATAGATTCTCTTCATCAGGCAATGTTTGATGGCTTCTCATAACCAACATTGCCTGATGAAGAGAATCTATCGCAAAACAAAGAAATTTCCGTGTTGCAATGTAAAATTAATTCATAATTGTATGATTATATTAAGCTCTATAATATTTATTATATTGAGCACTGTTTATAATAAATGCTGGGGTACTCAAAATAGTAAAATCTTGGGTCCTCTTCACCTTGAGATTATATATATATATATATATATATATAAAGACACTCATCATTAGTAGATTGTTATAAAGCTACCAACAGTTTGTTCTTTCTGCTAGACCTTCCCTATCTCTCAGGAAAGTTGCCTGAATTAGGAAAGTTTGCAAAGATCAAAACATCATCCTAACCACAAACAAAAATCCTCATCCTGTCGAAACAAATAAGACATCACATAGTTCCTCCTGACTGGTACACAACATAGAGGAAGATTTCTATTAGAGGAAATGATATCCTTCACTGAACTGTAATGCTGGGGACTGTGATTACTGGTTAAAGTTTACATTAAACATCCAATGATGTGACCACTCTGTGCATTATATCTGTGGACTGCTTCAGTGTTATATTTGGTTCTGTGAAGGAATGGGAAACCCCGACATTATATAATGACAAACAAGATACCAGAATAACATTTGATCAGAGATTATGTCATATCATATAACTTGCACCCAGAAAAGGAGAAAACAAATTGTTGGCAATGTTACGCATGCCAATACTCTGCATGGACAAATACAATATGAGGTACCGGTAGAGCAAGTTAATCCTGCATGGCATGGCATCGTCACGGGTATTAGCCAGTTCCATATGAAGATATTTTTCTACTTGTTAATGTGAAAGGAGTTAAGCCTGTTGTTGGCCATAGCAGGATGTAATGCAGAGATTATAACATCTCTTTAAATGCAAATCACTGGAAGAGTTTTCTCAGTCCTTCCCAATGGTTAGGTCCTTTAGGCCCTAGCAATCAATGTTGGTATCACTTCTTGGACCAACTCTTTTTTATTTTATACAAATGACTTGCCTAATAGTACACTCAGATCATTTGTAAATATCTTTGCCAATGCTATGATATATGGGTGCACATCCAAAACCTGTGATGTCAGCTGATCTCTATCCAATCTAGCTCTAACATTTTAGTGGGGTGGGGTGGAGGAGAGCTGATCATTACTGATCGGATCCTGAACTATCACTATGAATGGATGTCTTCTCAGAGAGGGATCGTACTATGAAAAACTATTGGGACTTAAACTCACCCCCAGAACACAAGTTGAAGTTATACGTACAATCCATTGCTAAAGATGCAGGAAAAAATGGTTGATTCACTGTACCACTACAGTAAGTACCTAACTTCTTGTGCTATACTTTACCTTTACAATAGCCAGATCAGACCTAAAATGGAGAACTGTTATTATATTGGGGCCGGAGCTGCCCAGTCCTCACTTTTCGGTCTCTATAGAATCCAAATGTTCACTGTATCTTTGTGGATAACAATAATTTCTATTTTATAACTCCTCTCTAAGAGATGGGATGTGGCAGGCAAGCCTCTCACTGCTAGGACCCACTATGCCAATCACAGAGTAACAAATCACTCTTATTCACTCTGTATTCTACTGGTGAGAAGAAAATTCCAATCAAGCAGCTTCTTCCCTTGAACCACTGCTCTGTGTAATCAATTCCTCAGGGGACATTTCCCTGATCACAACAATTTTAATCTGATCACATCTAGGGTTAACAATTATCTTCCCCACCTATCTGCATAAAATGTGCTTCTTACACAATAATCCTCTACCTTAAGTGGCCCTCAGGCCTTGTACAGGGTGAACATCACTGAAAAAATAAATAAATAAAAATAAAATTGATGACATTCCAAATGCCAACTGCTGCAGAATAAATCCTTAAATAGTGGCAAATAACTAACAAGCTTATTGCTAGCTCTGTAAATTTCCAGAATATTTTGGGGCAAGCAAATATTGGGGGGGGGGAGTTAAATTAATAACTCCAGCCACAAGGAAGAAAGTCTAACCCTAACAAAACAACTGAAAAAAATCTTGAATGACTAAAATGGATTCTCAGGATTAGAGCTATGTTGTAAGGATAGAAAATCTACTGCCCTGTCTTTTTCCTTTTTTGGTCTCTACAGTGAGAAATATAAAGAAAAGCTTAATTTTTACTGATGAAGATGCAGTATCAATCAGAGCTCAAATTGCCAAAGATCAGCTTAGATTTAATATTTTTTTCTTTTACAAAAGTATTTGTCATTAAAGAACAGTCATATACATTTTTAATCAACAAACATATTCCATGTATTCCCACCTGAAGTTCCATAAAAAATTATAGTGTTTAACTTCAGGGCTGTAGATCAAGTTATTTTATTACCAACTTTCTAAAAACAATTTAAATCATCCTGAATTACATAAATTGACAGAACAAAATTTTTCTCTTAATTAAACCAATAAATTTAAAGCAAAAGTATTTATATTTAATTATTGTTCAATTAAGAACTTACACTTTTTTTTTGAGAATTATGACAAACTTTTTTAAAAACTAAATAGGATATATCAGCTTTAGTTTCTTATAAAAAGTGAATTGGATTAGACTTTCTCTACTTGACCCCTTTCCATAAAGCCAATGCTTCTTCAAAAAGAAACTCCAACCTTTGGGGCCATAGACTGACCTTAAGAAGCTGCTTATAATCTGATGACAGCCCATTCCAGTAAGGGGTGAGAATGAGGTTCTGTACAGAGAACTCTCAGAGTTCAGTTGGTGGTTAATTAAGAAAGAATAGTGAGGTTAGGGAAATCTTTTAGGCAATATGTTGTCACCAATGCCGTGACCCTTGCTATATTGTTATTATTCTGATGGTCTTGCTAATGCCCCAAACTCTTACATGCTGTTTCTGGTATAGTGTTGCACTTTGACAACTTTCTTCAAAAGGTTTAACTTCAGCTGAAACTGAAAAGCATCAATGAAGAGCTGGGTAATCATCTGGCAATCCTATCTATCCTCAATCCATTTGTGAGTTGGATTATGTTCAATTTAAATTTCAAAATCCTCCTCTCCACAGACCTTCAGTTGTTCCTCACTCATGAAGCAGATGCAAAAAGGTTTGGAAACCTGGACTACATGTTACTGAAGTTGTTAATAAATTTGATGCACAGTTATTCCAGATTGAATGTTGCCTTTGTGATCTGATGCTCACCCTTATACATGTTACCCTGAATGTATCTGGCTCATACTGTCAGGTTGGGAGATGACATTGCTTTGATGACAAAATTTAGCTTCACTTTTATGAGACACATGCATATTTTCTGTTTGCAGGAAAAGAAATAAAGCTGTAACAGGGACCATGATATCCATCCTCAGAGCAGTGATGCTTAGGAACTCCTAAAAGTTTTTTTTAAAAACCATTTAGCTTTGGGTCTTTCCTGAGACCCTAGGACTCTTCAGTGAAGTTTTGCAGTAAGCTATCAATTGCCCTGTGCACAGTTTGAAGAGCATTGTTATACAAGAGCCATCACACGGAATGCAGTTCTTTGTAAGTGAGCACTGGGTCTTCTAGCAATTATTGCATATTTTTTAATTTGGCTGATTGTTTGGGATTAGCACGAAAATAAAACAGATCAGTAGTATCTCCTGATGCTTTTTGAGATTTGTTATTGACTTTGCTATGAGAGATATGCACAAGGCCAGGGAGCAGGCAACACAGTGCACATTTGCAATGTGGGGGTTGAACCAAAGCAGTATGCCTCTACAGCTTTTGTTTCTCCTTATAATTACTGCAGCCCTATTTGATTCCATGCTCATCACTTTAATTAATGCAATCTCAAGTTCTGCTATCACTTTCAGGATTCATTTTGTATTTTCTACACTTGTATTAACACATGCTATATTTACAACAAAATAAGTACTTGGTTGAAATAACTCTGGCTCACTAATTTGAAAATATACAAGGCAAATATTTTGCAGTTGATTATGTCTGTAGATTCACCTATTTTTTAAAATTTTGTATACTTATAGAGCTTCATGATAGAAATTGAATGGTACTTATTTTACATATCTAGGTCAAAAGGTTTCCTGAAATATAACTATTTGACCTTTACAAAAAGATGAATTTCAAAAAGTCACAAAGTTTAAATATCAATGTCAGTTGTTTTTTCATCTACAAAGCTAAATTATATATCATTCTAAAGTACTTGAATAAATCTCAAAGGCAATTTTTTTTTTTGTTTAAATGTCAAATAAGTTAATTTAACAATGACCTTTGACCTTTAATATTTTTTTTTAATTTGATAAATTTGTCTGCTTTATGGCAAGATATGTACAAAATTTTGTGAATTTTTAACTGTGGCTTGAGTTACAAGGGTTTTACTGAGCTGGACCAAATTCAAAATGGCAAATTTTGCTATCTTCCAATATGATCGAGTTGTATATCTTTAGAAATCTTTTTGAATGCTGATTAATATTCATATCAGAACTATGATCATAAAATCAATAGAATTTGTGTTATTGGTAGTTGAGTGTAGACTAATTTGGTGGACGATAAACAACCTTATTTTTGGTTTTGTTCACATTTTTGTTATACAACAAAATGAAAAAGTGACAATGAAAACAATTATTTAAAATGTGTCATGAATTTATACTAAGATAACATAAAATATGAAACAAATGATTGGTTTTTCAGTCTGTCTGGAATACATTTTAGATTCTTTAAAGTAATATATTTCTTGGGAAAGTTTTGGTCGGTTTCATTCCCTAAAATAAAGACAATTACATTAATTAGAACTAGCGGAATCCGTGGAATTTCCATGGAAGGATAATTATGATCTCCTGGAAAAACTTTGTCATACTACAAATATTAGTAACATCTTCAATTATAAGGGTATTGGATAATAAAGTAACGATAACACAGAGTGTAATTTTATTAAAATATCTATAAAAGATATAGAAGCTACTTTACTGTAATCTTATATTAAGCGACATATGCACAGACCATAACCGAAATACTGTATGCTATTTTGTGAGAGATTTTGAAAGAGAAAATGTTTTTTTTTTATTACTGAAAAATCATGGCTCTGGTGTCCATTGTAAACAGAAAAGACCAACTGAGTAATGGCCAAGGGCGTAGAGGCCAGAAATTTTGTTATTAGGTTGCAGGATACGACAACAAATCTACCTATTCTTGATATATTGTACAGTACACAAACATATACACACACACAATTACTGCTACAACCAACAGCTTAAGCTGCTACTGATACAGTAATGTTATAGGCTCTCCTCCTACCCTTCCATTTGGCAAAGGTGAGAGTAAAAGATAGAGGGGAAGGAAAAGCTTGTGTAAAGAGTGTGGCATAACAGATGGACAAACTAAGTAACTAACTAAGGAAGGAACAAGCAGAATTATTATATGATACATATTTATATACTTAGCTGGCAGCTGTATTCAAAATCAGGAAAATGACATTATTAGTTAGGCATGTTCCTACCTTCCTGACTATCAATCCAACTGAATCAGACACTATTAAATTAAGCATATATATTATCACAGCCAATCCTAACAAATATGTTTGCTTGTTAGTTAAAGCATTTCCAGTAATAGTTTTGCCAAGTTCAATTTTAAAATTTGTAAATTTGAACTGCCAGAATAAGTAGGGATGTGAAATGCCAACATTTTTAGAGGTGGAGCATCTTATTTAAATTTAAAAACTCCTGTTACAACAGTTAAAAAAAAAAATCAATCATTTGCTTACAGAGTTTAAGACTATTATAAGATGCAAATCCATCACAAAACAGAATATTTTCATCAGTACTTCCACTACAACATTCTCAATATGTACCGGAACAACTTTATTTCAAACACCGAAATCCTCAAGATTTTGAAAATCACGAGCATGGAGACACAGTAAGGATAGAAAACTGATTCACAATTTTTTTTTTTTTTTATTGCTCAGTAAACTATTCATGGGATGTGCGTTGTGGTGCAGTGGATATCGACTCGGTATGACAAATTGGAGTGCTGAGTTTGAATTCCTTGCATTCACTTATGCACAAATACTCTTGGGAAAAGTATTAATCCATCTCTTCCCTCCAGTTATAGATTAAATAATAGGACAGATTGGGTTCTATAGCTTTGGCTGGCAACTAGTCAACCACAGAAAGCAATGGCAACCTACTGTGGGATAATCTTCTGCCCAGTCAGTCATGTCTCTTTCGAGACATGATCGCCCAAAGCGTGTATCATGTATGTCACTTAACTGACTGACTGAATATAATAGTTGAAAATATGATTAAGGCTTCTACTGGGCATAGTGGAGGATCAGTTTTATATTGTTATGAAGTAATAAACTGACTGCCACTAATTACTACTTAATAATATAATAAATCTCTTCCCCCTCCAGTTATGGGTTAAATAATAGAACAGATTGGGCTCTATAGCCTCGGCTGGCAACCAGTCTACCGCAGAAAACAATGGCAACCTACTGCGGGATAATCTTCTGCCCAGTCAGTCATGTCTCTTTTGAGACATGATCGCCCAAAACGTGTATTATGTACGGCACTTAACTGAAACTAATTCATGAGGCAGGAAAATAGAGAAATGTCATAGAAGTATAAGGAATCCTTAAGGAAAATCATCACTTCCTATGACATGGGCAATGACCAGTGGGTAACAAGATGCTGACAATATAACAGTCTTTTAGTTTATGCCTCTCTGATAAACCACATAAATAATATAAGAGATAGATTTGTAAAACCAAAGTTTCATTAAAAATCCATCATTGTTCTAATTATAACTTTCCTTATAGTATCTGCGGTAAGATACGCATCTTGTACTGGCCTTATCAGGAGTGAAACACTTTAGGCCTGTTTGAAACCAAAGCTAATAACATCAAAAGAACTGATTAATTTTTTTCCTAGCTTATTTTTACAGAGACAGTTACTAATCATTTCCCAGACTCCCTGTCTAAATTCTCAAGATGAAGATCTCCAGGAAGAACAAGATATTTTCAATACAGAATCTAATAAGTACACAAGAAACCATACAGCCAGAGATCAGACTTCAATAATCGGATAAGAACAAACATTTTTCCAGCTGACACACCAATAAGCTTCATATGTTAAAAACTATCCAATAATCGGTATCTTAGGATTGTAATCAAAGATTCTTTATAGGTGTTCAGACCACATGATTGAAGATTTTACAAGTATTAGCTTAAAATATTTTGTTCAACCACAAATTAAATTTGTAGAAGGGTGTCTCACCAAACTGGTGCATGGAATAATAGATAAAATTTTAAAGTGATCAAAATCCACTTTTCTAATTAAACCATGCTTGTTTAAAGAGATCAATATTCTTAACTCAAGTTCACTTTAGTACAAGCTGAATTTCTACATACATCACTTTACAGAAATCATGAACAAATGGATTCAGTTATTTGCAAAACAAAAAAAAAATGTTAACCATGAAAGGTACTTTATTTTGGTAACTTAAATGGAGCTTTCTAAAAATCTAAAACAGAGTAAGTTATTTATGATTCTTTTGGGATAACAGTACCTTTTTTTTTGTTTTTTTAAAACAATAATCAGCTTATAACATTAAACAAATGATTCAAAAGTTGGGATGTTTTAAATTGTTAGAAATAACTTTATACTATGAAAAAAAAAAAAAAAAAAAGAGAAAAGAAAAATATGAAATTCATTGTTTTGAAATTATTTTATTCATGTTTTCTTTTTTCTCTTTTTTAAAATCATCTTAATCTAAACAAGGTGGTAAAGCCACTAAGATGCAAACTGTTACTGAGAATGAAAGAACCTGAGAAAAACACAGAGAAAAGAGGACAAAAAAATAACAGGATTCAAAGAGACAGATGACAATTGATATTGTATTTAAATTTTTTCTTAACCATTTTAATTATAAAGTGTTTGATAACAACCATTTAATATACTTATGAATGATTAGAATAAACTACTTCACTTGTATATAATAAACAGAAGCATTTATTCTTATGCTAACATTGAAAATGATGCTCCTGAAAAGGAATATCCTTGTCTGCTATGACACAGACAAGTAAGTCTATAATATTTGGAAAGTACTCACCATTTTTGTTAAGTTCTAAGAAGGCACAATAAATAAGTACATTTATTCAGAAGATTTAGATTCTGTTCCTTCTAATTGAAAATATACCATTTACAAATTGCTAAATTTATAAAGTAAATATCTTTTTGTAAACAAATCATACAAGAGGAGAAAAAGTTTCTAATCTAAAAAAAATGTGGTAACATACTAAGTTACATCTACAGGGCATGATGGATGAATTGTCGTCTAAATTATGCAAAAATCATAAGACCAACATCTCATTGTAACAGATATATTTACCAAAATTACACAAAAGTACCTTGAAATAATAGAGTAAATTTATTAAAAAAAAAAAAAAAAAAAAAAAAAAAAAAAAAAAAAATTGCCATTGGCTTCAACCATAGCCTCCAGACTACTTCAGAATCTCCTGCAATTCTTCTGGATGATCTTCATGTTTAAGTTGGTGAATGCTGCCATAATACTTGCCTTCAGTTCATCTTTAGTATTACACAAAGTTTGCAGTCAAGGGAGTTAGGTGGCCAGATTATATGGGGTAATGTGGTCGCAAAAATTGTCTGACAGCCATGACCGGGCTCTCCTGCTTGTATGGCATGGTACAGATTCCAGCTGCCAGACATAGGGTCTTCCAGCAGCCACCCTCTTGACCCAGAGCAGCATTCCCTCCTAAAGGCATTTGAAGTAGGCCTCTTTGAAAGTTCTTTTTATAGCAGAACAATCAAAATGTGTTTTCTAAGCTGCCGTACCTTCGTAATCACCATTAGATTCATCCAACTCTTTCTGAATCTTCTGCATTGTCTTCAGATTGACACTCAAAGTTCTGAAAGGTTTATATTGAAGCTTCTGGCCTGTACAGCAAGCTGTTACCAAATTTATAGAAGAGCAAATTGTTTTATGGTGCTCTTTTTCTCACAGACGATGCCCAACTGACCCTACTATATTGTACAGTCGACAAAATAAAAAACCAATAATGCGCATATGTGAAATTAAAAAAAATATATAAAATGTCAACTATTGCACACTGTACAATAATAAACTTACTATACAATATGCAAAATGCTTCTGTTTGTGTTATGGTGACTTACCCATATGACACATTGAACTAGCAGCAGTTCTTCTTTGTAGAAGAGATATGATGAGAGAGTAGAGAGTTGAATCTATTCCAGCAGATAACTCTGACAGCCGAACTAACAGTCACGCTAATAATTACTCATTGGTAAATGTTTGTACTACTATTTTTGTTAAATATATTTGTTAACTCTATTCCTTCTTCGTCTCTTTATTTCTGGTTCCAACAAGGCCATAACAGTTTGCAATGTAACTTTTTACTGTACAAGAGTTATCTGCCTTGCATTATCAACATAAAGTAGTAATATCCAAAATGTCTATGAAGCCAAAAAGTGAAAAGACTAATTCTATGAAAGAACATAGCATGACAAGAATAATTAAAAGAAATATTTAAAAGGCTATCATTTTTATGGCATGAATAAATTAGTAATATTTATATTGGCTCTTTGTAGTCGAGTGCACATCTTCTTATATTTTAAGAGTAAAAGTATCTTCACAACCCGGCAGCCATATTTAAGACATTAAAGCAATTGTATCTGAGAGATGGTGTAGTACATAAACTGAACAGATCAATTAATTCTATCATATTCCTTTGATTTTATTTAACTTTTTTCAGAGAATTTTAAAGTAATTCAAAATTTTCATGTACTATGGGTTTTCACAAAACCTGCTGGTATTGAATTCATGAGATTTAAAAATATATATAGATAATAATAGTTTTCCATGTTTCTAGTTTTATTTTGTAAAGAATATGATATATTTCTTATCTACAGAATTTGTTCATTGCATGAAAGTGATACTTAGTGCTTCCAGATTAAAAGAGAAAAGTTAAGTTAGTAAAATTTCTGATTGTCTTAAACACTTTTTTTATTAACATTATAAAACTACTGTCTGAATTCTGGAATGAGAAGTTATTTAAATTCATACAATTGTCTTCATATTTGGGCCTGATGATGGCCAGAGGGCACAACAGTTGAAACATTGTAGTAACAACAATAAAAATGAGGAAAATAGTCTGCATTAAATAATGATATAACTAATTTGATTTCAGAAATTCCTTTTTGAACAAAAAATTAAAAGAAAAAGCATTTTGTCCAGCCATGATTACATAAATTGTCAAGTTGCTCATTTATCAAATCAGATTTTTTTTAGGCAATTTTTGCAGCCATTATTTTGCTAATGGCTAACTATTATTACAATATCACAACCAGCAATTAAAAAAGAAAATTTTAAAAAATGAAGTGACCTTTGGATTTTTTGGTGACTATTAAAAAATAAATAAATAAAATAAAGGAATGATAAACAATACAAAACGCATGAGAGTTGAAGAGAATAAAGAACAGAAAAGAATAAAAAAAAGAGAAGAGCAGGAGGTTGCAAACAAAAGGAGAAGGAGGAATGTTACTTTTCATGTACCTTAGTCTAAAGAAGTTTATCCAATGACCTATAATTAGAGAGACCATCACAATCAAAAGAAGATGCTTTAGAAAAAAGTGAAGCTATTTCTGTTCCATGAGACAAAAAAACACTAAATAACTGACATGGAAATTAATAAAGAAAAATTGCTGAACTTTATACCAAAGGGAAAACAAGAAAAATGTTCAATGTATTTTTCTTCACAGTATTTTCTGTCTATATTTCTATAGCTAAAAAGTGAAAAAAAAAATACACAGACACTAATAATAAATATATGTTTTCATTCTTTACTTTGAAATATATCCATCCAAGTTTTTCTGATTAAATCAAAGTAAAAAAAGTAAAAAGGAAATTGTACTCTTTTGCCAAGTGCAAATAGAAACCCATACAAAAGGTTACAAAATAGAATGCTGACATTAAGAACAAGTGAAAAGAAAAGACAAAACAACTATTGTAAAAAGACAATGTATTGTTGTCAACAAGAGGAACAAATTAAGATGTAAACAATGAATTAGAGATACCAAAAATCAAACAAGTATAACAATTTAAATATCTGGGAAGCATTTTAACAGGACAGAAATGTGACACTGAAATCTAAAGCACACTGGAATAGAGAAAGATGTCTTCTAATAGTTAAGCAAAGTATTAAGAAACAGGAAAATATTGTTAAAAACAAAGAAAAGAGTACTGAAATGTCACATAATATTAATCCTCCTACAGGGCAGTAAATGCTGAGCAATCTTCTCAGAGATGAATAAGATGCTCAAGTCAACAGAACTGTGGTTCTACAGAAAGATGCTGAGAGTTTGAGTTTTGTTTAATGGCATATCAACACTTCTGTGGGTTGTTTAATATGAAAAAAGTGGGGTTTTAAGGTATTTGTTTTTTAATGTGTGGTTATAGTGAGAATGTTGATTTAGTCAGATTTTAATGAAAATTTTGTTTTTTTGTTTTAGAAAACTGAAAATGTCCTCTAGTTTTGTATTAAAAAATGTTTCGCTGAGAATAATTTTTTTCCTTCAAAAATGTGTTATGGTAATATTTTCCCTTCAAAAATGTCTATTTTTATGTATATATTTCTATAACACTGTATTTCTATACATTCATAGTGTTTTGATCCCAGTTTGGGGCTTAACTATTTGCTCATAGCGGGGACCCTAACAGGTGCTACAACTCTGAGTCAGGGTGGACCTGGGAACAACAGCAATTAAGAGGTGGTTCATTGCTCCTCACAGCCACCCAATCAGAGGCCTTGCTGCCAGATGCAGTTTACCTTCATGCCCAGGACCAGAAAGATGCTCTGAATACCATGGATTGAACATAGGATTAACAAAGAAGTTTTTATGAAAGAAGACAAAAAGGATGTTTATATTTAGAAAGAGAAAGTTCAAATTTCTAGGGCATATAATGAAAAAAAGAGAATTTGATACTTAAAAGATAGATTGACGGCAAGAGGAAAACAATGCATAACCTATTTAGTGAGCTTAAGTAAATGGATGGCTGAACAAGGTTTAACAAAAAGACAGAATTTATTAAGAGCTACAAAGGATAGGAAATTGTGGAGAACCATGATCGTTAACGTCCTAAAGAGATGGCACATGGAAGAAGAAATTACCAACGTTGTCTTAATACAAATGCAAAACAATTTTTAATGTATAAAATAACTTTAAAAATGTATTTTCCTCCTTTTTTTTCTTTTCGTATAAAAAACTTATAAAGAAAGCTATTGTTCATAAGGCATCCTAGTTTTAAAGGCTTGACAGTAAAGATTGGATTGAAAATTATTTGCTAACTGGAATAAGGGAAATTCTTTTATCATCATCACCATCCCATCAGTGCCAGAAGTCTGCAAATATAGGGGGTGAGATGATATTCTAGGCAAAACTGGTAGGCCCTCACTCTTAAAAAATTGGTATAATAATCTTCTTAATTCACATCATCTGTCCTTGTACAAGAATAGCATTAAACACCTCATAATAATTTTGTAAATAAATATCTTAATAACAAAAAGGAATTTATGCAAAATGCGTATAAGTTGACCACTGACCAGGATACCAGACGCCTGTTCTGAATATTTGGTTACACAACATGAATCCACCTTAAACAGGTATCATTTAAATCTAGTAAAAATAATAAAAAAATTGAATGCAAAGTATAAGTTTGTTTTGAAATAGTCAATGAGCAGAAATACAAACTTATTAACTAAATAACATTTCTTGGTCTTGCTAGTTTGTGATGCTAAAAATTAAGTAAGGCTTACAGCCACATAACATTGAAAAACAGGTTCTTGTGTGATGACCAAAATATGGTCAGTACCTAGATGGGTGACTGTTTGGGAATACCAGATGCTGTAAGGTCAAATGTGCAGGTGGAGTAGTGGATAATGAAAGCCGTGTCTAATTCCAGTTGGGTTTTATTTTATTTTATTTTTTTTGTTATATTCACTTAAATGCATTAAAAAAGAAAGAATCTGACAAGCTAAAAGTATATTTTCTGGTTTTAAATAACTAGCAAAGAATTGATAACTAGTAAAAAAAAAACAAAAAAAACTAATCAATAAAAAAAAAAATAAAAAAATATTGTTTCAATTTATTAAAGTTATTATGCCTTTAATTATAACGAGTAAACCAGTGCCGTCAAAAATAAGGGCAACATTGATGTACTTACTATTATTGAGTATCTTACAAGACATAAGAAAAAAAAAATCCAAACACCTGCTGACAGGAGGGAAATAATTACATAACGGTCTTCCGAGTGTTACTGTAAGTGTTTTGTTGTATATGGTTTTAGTTTTTCTCTATATATTTTTAAGCGCACAATATCTTTAAAAGAGTTTGATAATAAATCCTAAAATTTCTACTAAAATAAATATTTGATTTTTAAAAAATGGTCTTAATTTTTTTTTTTAATTATTGGCGGATGAATGATAAATTGACCGTAAGAACGTTTTCAAAAATGTCAAAGCGGCAACAAAGCCCTATTGAAATGTGTAAAAATGTTAAATTAAATTAAGACTAGTTCCAATAATTAAGATAAGAATAAAATTAAGAAAGTAGTTGAAAAATTAATTCTTGGTGTTGGTAATAAAAAGGCGCATGAGATTTTTTTACTAGGTAATAACGGTATTCGAATTCCAACCGAATTCATTGCATTCACTTACCTTTTGGGAAAGGTATTAATCCGTCTATTCCTTCCAGTTATGGGTTAACAGGACAGATTGGGTTATGTAAACCTTGGTCGGTAACCAGTCTACCGCAGAAAGCAATGGCAACCTACTGCGGGATAATCTTCTGCCCAGTCAGTCATGTCTCGAAAGAGACATGATCGCCCAAGCGTGTATCACGTATAGCACTTAACTGACTGAATAACGGTAGTTCTAGTTACAGAGAGTGATCTAGACCTTTTTTTTTTTAAGTCAGTGAGTTCAATCCTCACCACTAGATTTCACTATTGTGGCCCAGTGTCAGACACCTTACCAGCTCTTTCAGTCGGAAACATTGTTTTTAGAAAAACGGTTTTAACAAGTTAAACAACTTTTATTGATGTGGCTATCAAAGTTTTGGACAAGTGTTTACTTTTTTTATGTATGCATTTTTTTTTTATTTAAAAGTAAAAAAAATGTGTAAGAAAAAAAAGGTTAACAAATCAACTTTATTCATTTTTGTGGCTTAAATTTCAATGTTGTGTTGCCTTCTGCAAAAAAGATATAAATTACGAAGAACGAAAATGAAAAAAGGGATTCATCGCTAAAAAGAATACAGTTACACTTTCTTTTTTTTTTTTTTTTTTACTGTGGAATATAAGAGTAAAAACGTAGTTAAAGAAAAAAGGTTACAGAGTCTGCTGATTGGAACATAAAACTTTACTAATTTCAAGACAAAAAAAAAAAATGAAGAATTTTAAAAAATAAAAATGTATCAGGTGAGCAAAGCTGGGACAAACTTTATAATATTCAACAGCTGACTTAAAATCATACCTAGAAAAAGATTCACTAATTTTTCATAATACACAAAAATAAAAAAGAGAGTTAAAGAAATTAACAATAGAACTTAAACACTAATAAAAACTTATTTCTTAAAAAAGTAAAAATAAAACGTTTTGTCTTTTAAGTTTAGTTTTTGTTTTTTACTAGTTATTTCTTTCTTTCAACAAAGCACGTAGTTAAGTCGTATTACGGAAAAAATATATATATATCACATTTAAAATGAAGCTAAAAGCAAAAACAAATAACAACATTTCAAATTTAATGAAATATAAACATTTAAAATAATTTCTTTCGTGTTTTAGTTTATATCCGATCGATCACCAAAATAACGTGTTTTTTTAATTCAATTATGACATTTCAAACATGACAAATAAATATTCTAAGATGTAAAAAAAAACTTTCTTAGCTAAAGCCACAATTTTCATTTAAATCATAAGTTTTACAACATTTCTCAATTAACAAAAATAATGAGACTAAGTTCATTATTGATTAATTAAAGAAAACAACAGATGTTTTTTGTATTTTTTAGTTACTTCATTATTTTTATTTAGAGAACTGTCAAATTAAAAATATAAAACAAAAAACAAAGAGTAACAAAACTTAAAAAGGATGTTATGTCTTAACTCTTTATCTTTTTAAAGAATTCATCTTTAAAGACTAACAGACATTTTAAAAGAACGAAAAAAAATGCCAACCTGCATGTTTACAGCACGGCTTTATAACGGAGCATGTGATTGTGAACAAACACTCCTCTTCATCATACTTTTTCTCGACTGAAGCAAGCGGAGATAAGTAATTTACTAAGCGTAGCTTAGATGTGGCACAAGGCCGCAATCATAGAGCACTCAGTAAGGATCAAACTCACTCCTCGGTGGTAACTGATCTGGCAAGACAAGCTTACTAACAGCACCACGTCGAAATGCCAATAATGATTCATTTTGTTTTTATGATACCTTTTTAGTTTTAAATAAAATAAATTATAGTATTTATTATTTCTGTATCGTGGAGAAGGTGCGCCAACCATATAGCAACGGTTTGTAGCAAGTTAGTCTCACTGACTGCTGTATTCATTTTTAAAGACCGAATACTTGAAGTCTTGTGCCAAACTAAGCTAAACTTAATGTTTTGTCGTTGAGAAGTAGAAATAAGAAAAGAAAACTAGTATTGGTGACATTTACTGTTTCACACTGTGTAAGAAATGATCACTGGGCGGATGACGTTTTTTTTTGTTTCTTTTTTGTTCTTGTACCGAACAATAACAATAAAATACCTAAAAACTGTTTTCCCAAAAACTTATTTGCTTCTTTTTTATGTTAACCAAAAAAAAAAAAACAAAAAAAAAAACAAAAAAAAACATTGTCTTGTAGACTTAACCGGAATAACCCGTGAGTTTAACTTCTTAAGTTCAAACACGCATGAAATAAGAAAACTTGCCCATAAATAAAAACAAAACTCATATTTTAACTTACGGATGTTGGTGTTGGTGTTTTGAATTGATCTGTTTGAGATGCTGGCTTTGGATCACTGTCAAAGCCACTATCTTCCATACTATCCATTATTTTGGGAGGGAATCAGAGGTGGATGACAGCAGTCTAGGTCAGTCCTCTTTTAAACTTCTAAAAAGCAGCTGATTTTTACGACAGTCTTTCGTCACACAAAAAAACAGACAAAATAAAACGGAATTGTTTTCTGAGCATGTCCTCACCGACGTCTCATACAAAGAAACATCAGAATTTAATTTATGATTTTGTTTCGACTTATTAGGTTGTTCCGACTAACCCAAGTTGGCTACGTGCTTTTTTTTTTTTACTTTTAGGTTTTCACTACTAAGCGGAAGTGATGGTTTTTGCTAATGTAGCAACAGTGGTAGATTTCAAATTACGGATGATCAGACAAGTAACAAATATCTTACACCCACGTGTTGTTCCGGAAGTAAAGTATAGGTTTGATTTGAAATCTGAACATTTTCTGTTATTAGGACCAGTTTTCTGGTTTTCCTTTCTCGTTAAAGTACTCTTCGTTAATGTACTCTTCGGCCTACTTTCTTTTCATTTAAAAGTTTTGACAAACAATAAAATTGAAGAAACTGATCTGTATTCGCTAATGATTCAGCCGAAAAAATATCTAGTTTGCTGTTGTTCCGTCGTGTTTGTGAATTTCATTTGCTTTAAGTTTGGAACCGTAAGAATGTGCCGTCCTTAAAATTGTGGTTAATGAATGTGTTCGCTCGTAAATTTAATTTTCATAAGGTGCCCTCATTAATGTCCTTGTACCAGACTAAAAGCTGAACGTAGTAAATTTAATTTTTTTTTTTTTTGTTATAAAAACGCAGTAAAAAATTGAATTAGTTTTACTACAGCACCACGCCCAAAGTGTAAAAATTTTAATTTGATATGCACTCAACAAGTAGAACTGTATTGCTACTACAGCTACTGTCAACGAATCAAACTTCTGTCAATACCGGACTGATGAGGTTTCTCTTCTAAAAGAAACAAAGCTAGGATTCTGATTTTTGTTTTTGTTTGATCGATTAATCTTTCATGACTTATCAACCCTTTTCTAGGTTGTTAATTGAAGCCAGAAAATATTTTTTTAGAATAGATTGTTGTTGTCTGTTTAGAGAATGATTTTTAGTGATACAAATAAATTTTAACTCATAGCTGGGAGAGAAGAGGCGGATTCATACCTTTCTTTCTCAATGGTATTTGCACTTAAGTGAATATAACTTTAACGAACCCAACTGGAATTGGAATTCGATTAACAATTTAAAGGCATTATCCATTCAGACCACCCTCACGTTCAAACTTACAGCAGGTATTCCCAAACTGTCTCCCATCTAGATACTGACGAAGCTCAACAATATTGTTTAACTTCGGTGATCATGTGGTAACCAATGTTTAACTGTCAACATGATATGGAACAAAAAAAAAACAAACAAAAAAAAACATTAACCTTTTTTCTTTCACGAAGTTGCTTTTTTGTGGCATTAATTAAATTTTTTTCTCTTGAGGTACGTATTAGGTTCAATGAAGAAGGTAAATAAATTTACACTTTATTTAAATCAAATTAAGTTTTCCGATTCTGACAAATTCTAGTTTTAAAACTACGTCAGCACATATGTCGCCCCATTTCTCAGATCCGCATGCAGAAAACCTTCATCAAGTCATTTAAAAGTACTTCCGAAAAACATAGTATTGAATTTGAAATTGTTACGCTTTATTGATTTATTACGCCTGATTAGGTCGTTTAAACGTCCAATTACAAACAAGAAGTCCATTAAAATAAATAAAATTACGATACAATTTATTATGCATTCACGAGAAATCAAAATGCATTGGAAACAAAAAACATTGTTCTTACTTTAGAAGTCGAATTTTAGAACAAAAATTGATTTTATAGGCTACATCAATTAAGAAAAATATTTTAAGAATTTATTTGTCTATCGGAGACAGCAATCGTAAAAAAAAAGAAAAAAGTAAAATTTTCTTGTGAATATCTTTTTTGGGGGCTTAACATTTCTTCAGTTTGTTACAGTAGGTACCATCATAGGCGATCATGTTTCAAAAACTTAGGAGACATGACTGACTAGTCAGAAGATTATCCCGCAGTGGGTTGCCATTACTTTCTACGGTAGACTGGTTGCCAACTAAAGCTATAGAAGCCAATCTGTCCTGCTACTTAACCCATAGGAGGTGGAAGCAACGGATTACATTTCCCAAGGGTATTTGCGTGTAAGTGAATGCAACGAATTCGAACTCGTTCCGAGTCGATTTCCACTAATCCACAACGACGTCCATTGGCGGACTTGAAGGAGACTACCGCCACCTTTAAATTTGTTGTTTTCATTTAAAAAAAATTTTTTTTTCTTTTTTCAGCGCAGTCTTATCGGTTATTACATAAAGTTTCCGATTATCAAAAAAATGCTGAAAAAATTTCAATATTTTTAACAATTTAAGAGGGGGGTTAGTTTCTCATAAAACGTTATAGTAAATCGATCCTCCATTTTGAAATCACTCGCGTTGGGGTCGTTTTGTTTTTGGTTTTTTCTGGGACGAGTTGTTGATCTTGTTTTTGTCTTTTTCAAGTTTGTGGCATCTTCCTTGAAAACTCCAAGAATGGCTTTATTAAAAAATTTCGCAAAGGATTTAGTTGTTGAATATGCGCAAGCAAAAAAGCTAATTGCACAGGATCGATAAGGTTGTATGAAAAACTGAGCCCCCCACCACCTAAAATTATTTAAATGTTGAAATTTTTACAAATATTTTTGTCAATCGGAAAGTTTAGGATTTAATCGATAAGATTGCACTGAAAAAAGTAAAAAAAAAATTGATAATCAACCAATTTACAGGTGGTAGTAATGTCGTACTGGCGAGTGATTCCAAAATGGAGGATCGATTTACTATAACATTGTATGAAAAACTAAACCCCCCTCCCAAATTGTTGAAATATTGAAATTTCTCCAATTTTTTTTTTTTTTTTTTTTTTTTGTCAATCGGAAAGTTAAGGGTGTAAAATCGATAAGATTGCACTGAAAAAAGTAAAACAAAAAATGAAAAGCAACAAATTTAAAGGTGGTGGTAGTCTTTCAAGTCCGCCCGAAGCCACAACATGTCAAAATCGAAAAATACTGATATTTTATCGATTTTGTTCATAAATGCAGTGTAAAAATCTCTTTATGATTTTAAGAGTTATCTGGACTCGATGTTTTTTTAATCTAAAAACATGTCAAGTATTAAACTGTGCGTCATCGATATTTATTGCATTTTTTTTTTTTTTTACGAGTGAACCAGTCTTCTTCTTAAGTAGTATCCCGGAGTCTTGTTACAATTATTTCTCATGCTGTTGTTTTTACTAAATCGATATTCGATTAACAAATCAAAAAAAGTTATTGATGTGAAAACAAAAAGAAAAAAGCATGTCAACAAAATGGTCTTTCACCTTTTTGTCAGTCGTTTAAATCTCGGCATTAATGATCATGTTTTTATGTTGTTGTTTTTTCGAGATTCCTTCATAATCCTTTTTTTTATCAAAAAATTTCTGCTCCTTTCCATTTTTTAATGTTTAATTTTCACATTGAAATTCATTTTACTTTAAAATTTCAATATCAAAATGGCGGTGTAAAAGTAAAACGTTTAGAGAAAAAAATAAAAAACGAAAAGGTTGATTTGAACAGATTTTTGTTCACACCGACTGGATTTACAATACATGATTTAATAATGACTACATATCCATTTTTTCTTCGATATCAGAAGTTTCTTTTTGAATCAGCATTACACAAACATAGGTTTCATTTTTTTTTTTCGTCAAAAATTAGAAATTACATTTTTTTATGGGTCCACTCCAAACACAACATTAAAAAACAAATTATTAAAATATTGAACAAATATTTACTTTTTTATATTTAATTTTACTAAAAGATTTATGCAAAAAATTATCTCAGCCTTTACGAACAGTTTAAGACACAAAACAAATTTACGACACAAAATGACTTCTGTTAATAAAGGACTATCATGCTTTTGACTTTGAGTATGGTCGGACATTTGTTACCAGTCTCGGCTGCGGTAGTTGAGCTATCATCGCACTGGTTTGATCGTAATGCCGGTTACCCATAGCAACAGATACATGACGATTAGACGAAAAAGTAACAACTTTTTTTCGAGACTCAGATGAAAACATTCTGAAATTTCAAGCCAAAAATGCCTTCCAAAACAATGACCAAGAAAATGGTTTGTAAAATATTGCTTTTTTATTCTAATTGAAATAGTTTTTTTTTCGGTAAACAAATATTCAAGAAAATATTTATTAAAAAGAAATTAAGAATCGATCAATTGACCTATAACCAGATTTTTAAAGTAATTTGATTGCTTATTTTATGAAAATAGTATATTTTTAATAACTGAATATTTCATGAAAACTTTGACTAAAAATTGTAAAAAATAAATATTTTATGTAAATAAATTTGTAAAATTTTATGTAAACAAAATTTTTAAAATTAACTTTTTTTTTGTTTTATAGAAGTAACTGTAGAAAATTGAAAAAAAGTAAGCTTTGAATTCATAAGAGCAAAAGTTGCAGAAAAATTAAAATAAACATTTTAATTAGAAAAAATGTGTAACAGCTCATGTTACTGGAACTAGTTACTATACTAAAAAAAGAAAGTATAAAAAATATTAATTTTTAGGATAAAGCTATTCAAGAAACAAGATTTTAAAAATACAAAAGAAATATAGAAAAAACTGATATCATTTGAGACTGCTTACAATTTAGATGACAATTTAAATAATAAGTAGAAAGCAAAAATTAGTAAAAAAGAAATGGACTTTCTTATCAAGAAAAGAACAGATTAAGTGTATGAATATATAGGCACCAATATTCAGAGAACTTACAACGGTTACTTGGTTACTTATTTTAGTGCATCATTTTACTTACAATTGCTGCCATGTGATGCAAAGAGTAGTTAATGCATTATCTAAATAAAGTATCCATAAATAATAATCTACATTTTCAGCTATATAGAATGTAATTTAAATTGTCAACTAAGACTTTTTTTTATAATTATTTATACATAAATAAATAAATAAACTGTAAACACAAATTCTACTCCAGTAGCTTCTTTTCTTGCACTTCCCGCCTGTGGAATTCCCTTCCATTTACTTGCTTTCCTGACAGCTACAATCTCCAAGAATTTAAATATAAAGTCAATAGTCATCTCCTATCTCACTAACCTGCATCCTCTCTCTCATGCTCCTTTCTCTGTCCACTCCACTCTCATCAGTATTCTCTTCCTGACACCCCCTATAACTTGTCACTCTTTCTCATAACTTTCCTCCTATGTAACCCCCTGCAAAACAGTGGCAGTAAAATGCCCTGTTTGGGGGCGATATGATTATAGAAAAAAGAACAACAACATAAGTAGCAAAGAATCGTTCTATGGTGGCTAATTAAAATAACTGCTGAGTTATTGTATAATTAAATATATTTTATAGATTAATTCTTGTTTCATTTTTTCACCTTCTGCTTACAGAATGTACTCTTTCTTCAAGATAAAAAAATATAAGATAAATTTTTAAAGAAAAATCTCTGTGAACAGTGTGACTGCATACTCCTTTGTTTCCCAAATACTTGTGTTCAAAGTTGGTTTAAGAAGATAAGTTTTATTGCAATGAGTTCATTGCATGTAAAGTTGATTTTATTTCAAGAAATATTTTTGATGGCAATAGCTTCTGGCCTCTTTAATTTAGCACCATCAATCTCAAGCCACTTCTGGACAGCATGAAATACCAAATGATGAAAAAATCACCCCCACCCCACTTAAAATACCCTATGTAAATAATATTAAACAGGATTTTTCCAGTTCATTCCACATATATAAATTTAGTTAACTCCAAAGAAAAGTGATACTTAAGGTTTAAAAAAATGTATCTTCCTGGAAATTAAAAATCTTTCTTAAAGCTTTTATTTTAGTTTTAATTTCAAACTATTTTATAACATGATCCCTGCCTGAGTCAAGCCAAACTTTCTGAGTTTTGGTCAATTTCGCCCACGTTGTGTTGTTTATCTCAGATTAGCCAAAGCATGACCGCTTGTTGGTCACTTAACGAGGTTGGCCCAGTCATGCGAGGGAATAGTATATAATGAAAACCAGATTTAAGACCGCAACACCATCGTGTAGATTTATATATATTTATATATATCAAATAAATACAAAATTACAAGCAAGTCAAAGTAAAGTGATGCAAAAAAAATATCAGTTGGTTGGTATTTCAGTAGCACGATAATATTTGTGTTCTATTATCTCCACAGTATGATGGTTTATTCAACTTGCAGCTGGTTGAATTTGAACTGAATGTCTCTTGCAATATTTCTCTTGTGACAGGCTATTTCAGCTTGTCTGCATCAATTCATCGCTGGTCCTGACTCACTTCTAGCAGCAGGCCCCAACTAATTTTTTTCTAACTTCTCATTCCAAACACAAGACCCAAACTAACTAATTTCGTTTTCCACCCCAGTTTTATTAAAAAGACACAAAACTGGGGTGTTGAAGTTAGGTAAAGGATTTCTATTTCCCACTTCCTATATATATGTCTTAGCATTTCGAAATGTAAGTAATATCCTTTAACCATTTTGACTTCCAATGGAAGGGGAGAAAACTTACTTCATGTTATTGTCTGCCTGTTCCTATCAGCTGTCCTGGTAATCAGTAAACAGAAAATCCTCAAGGCCGTATTTTAACCTAGAGTCACATGTTGGCAAAGCCCATTGACAAATATTTTGACTAACTAGCTTTGATAAATTTGCTTACTTCTCCCAACAAAAGCAATTTGCACTCTTTAAATCTGTATTTTCCAATTTTTATCACTTTGGCTACTTTTTCTGACAAAAAATAACTGTATTCTCCAACTTTTAGAAAAAATCTCTTCTTATCTTGAAAATTACTTAAAATTAATACCAGCCATCCAAAAATAGGGTTACAATTTGAATTTCCAATAAGCAAAATACTTTGCTGTATTTCAAAACAAATTTCTATTAGAATATTTTCTTTTAAGTCGCTAAAAATGGCTAAAATCGACTTGGATCAGTATGCACTTGATGAAGGCTGGAGGAAACAATAGCCAAAACATTCTGATAAGTAACAACCAAGATTAGAACAAGTCTGCATATTAAAAATTCAGATAGAAATAGATTTAGTAACTAGTATATGATTTTCACTTTTTAAAAAACTAAAAATGTGTAGTGAGTTCTGCAAAGACAGAACAGGTAACTTTTATGAAAAAAAAAAAAAATTGGCAATGTTTGATCATTGTACCCACAAAAATACTATGTGTCAAAAGAATGGTTAATCTCTTGACACTGCTATTACTTTTGATTCCCTTGGTAATGTCTATTTATGATATTATAAAAATATGTGAACCAAGTAGAATGTGATATTTATTATTTACCTCTTATAAAGATTTATTTACCATTTTCTAAAGAAATAAATTTGAAAAGAAATCTTTTTATTCAAACATTTATTAAAAAATGACAAAATGATGTAAAGCAACAATTATATAATATTTATTATTTGCCTTTTTATAAATAATTATGAAAAACAAGTTTTTTATTCAATCTAATAAATAGTTTTTAATATCTTTGTTGTCAATTCCCAAGAATAAAGAATGTGTATAAATTCACTTTCATGTGCTCGGAATTTATTAAAATTTTAATCATTGGTTTTTAAAACAGTAAGCATTTCCAAGGGAGTCAAAAGTATGATAGTAACAGCAGTGTCAAGGGAAATAACTGTTCTTTTGACACTTTTTTGTTTTTTTGCAGGCATTGCTGAAAATTTTTATAGAAACATTTTATCATTCATTTTTTTTCAATTAAATTTCAAATAAGGTAAAATTTGTTACTTTATCAGTATAAATATATCCAAACAAATAATTGAAATGAAGTCAAATTATTAAAATAACAATAAAAAAAGACAAAATATGACAGAAAACCTTTCATTTTGTGGCTTTTATTTGAGACAGATAATTGGATTATAATTATTAGGTTTTCAGTTCAGTTTTCCTCATTTTTCAACCTGATGAATGCACATATTTTATCCTGTTTTTACACGTTTAATAAAACTGAACACTAAGTATTTAAAGAGGCATACTGAAAAGTCTCAAGTCAAAAAAACAAAAAAACATAAAAACTTAGTAACAGAAACATAAAGGCAGACGCAGGAAAGAAAAACTAAATCCTGCAGACAGAAAGTGCAAGCTACTCTTTGACTTATGATTGCCCAGAATTAAAATATATCTGTAGTTTTTATTGTTCTTTTAATATTCTAAAGTTGCTTTTTTATTCTTGTATTATAAGTTTGCTTTCTTTATTGATTCATTTATTCTGTTAGTGTACTTTGTACCACTGTGGTCACCACTCTCCACTATTTCTATTGTAATTGTGGTTCACAGTGAAACTCAAAGCAAAATAGTCCAATGGCTTGTCGGTTACTTTTGCACCGAGGATGTTGAAGTTACTGCATCCTTCCTTTCAGAGATTCCTCCACCCACTGGTAAAGCAATTGACCTCTGAGGTGCAGATCTTACACCCAGGTTGGCAACTTTGCTGATGACTCCTTGGCACATGTGGGTTAGGGAGAGATGTTCAACTTCACGGATCGGGTTTGCAAATAACCTAAACACTTCCAACTACCATCACACTTTCTTTATTAGGAAACTTTTAGATCAAACATTGGCACACAAAAATATTCCATTAAAACTGTTTAAAACTTCTTCTTTTTTAAGTAAAATCTCTCAGTAATTTTAGTTGCAAAATATTTGGAAAATAGCTTGTTTTTGAAATTTTCCAGTTTATAAAAATAGCAAAGCCCATTTCAAAAGAAATAGTAATTCTTATATAATAAATATATCCTATAAAATTCTGGTAAAGATTTATTTTTATTATTAATGAGATATATATAACTATGCAAATAAACTTAAAACAGAGTGCTGGACTTGCTGGTAATCCTGACTTAATGAGACGTCGTGCAACAAGGATCCGAGTAAGTATAGAACTTTAACAATGGTCATCATAACATTTGAATAACTTGGCTATCTATGCTGCACTAACACCAGGAGCAGATGTACAACATTAAAAAACTAATAAACAAAGGTTTCTTTAATGATTTTTTGTTTGCTTTTATTTATAAATTTTCTTGGTTTTTTTCCCTCATTTAATCAATTGCTTTACTGTGTTTATGGTCAGTGATGGAAGTGAATCTATATTCTAGGGTTACAGTGATTATTACTATTGATACAATAAATTGTAAGCATTTTGTACAAAGAAAAATAATTTAAAAGACTATCCTAATATATGTAATGTGATATACATCAACAAATTTTTGAGATGCTGAAAAGTTATTAATACAAACAAGATGCACTTTCAAAATAAATTCTTGATGTTTGGAAAGTAGATTAGGTCAAGAACTTTTCAGTAAATCCTCATATATCTTGTGTAACAGAAAGTACATGAATATTACACTGATCCTTGATAGAAGTGCTGGGAGACAGGTGGCACATAGATTCTAGACAAAGTGAACAGATACTGTTGTACAATTGTCATTGCATCATGTGTGGTTGGCTATGTATCTCAAAAGAGTGTCTGATGATTACTGTCATTGTTCCATCAAAGCAATATACTAAAGTTAATCTGACTCAGCCTCTAACTGAAAATCAAGTTAAATGTCTTTTCATCAGGAGTAAACTCTTTTTTCATAGTGTTAAATAGTAAACCACATATTGTCTGTATTGGCTGCTTTTATTGTCTTTAGTAAGGAACTTTTATTGACTATTTGTCAGATAAGGGGAGAGCGAGTGAGTAACAGAGAAATTTCCAATTTGTAGCAGTTTCAGGCATATATATTTACTCAGTCAATCAAGTGTCATACATGATACACACTTAGGCAGAAAATTTTCCCGCAGTAGGTTGCCATTACATTCTGTGGTAAATTGGTTGTCAATCAAGGCTATAGAACCCAATCTGTCCTGCTATTTAACCCATAATTTAACAGAGAAGCAACAGATTCATATATTTTCCAAGGGAATTTGTGTGTATGTGAATGCAATGAATTCAACTGGAATTCGAACTTGGCTCTCCAATTTCTCATTCTGAGCTGATTTCCATTGTACCATAATACACATCAAATTTTACTGAAAAATTTTGAAGATAGAATCTTTTTTCAGAAGTATCTCTAATTCTCTAACAAAATCAATAATTTTGTATTTGACAGTTGAATGAAAATGTAATCAAACCTGCCATATCCTTCCTATTCTTTTTGATTTTTGTGAAGTGCAACACTCAGGGAACCCTGTATCATTTATTTGTTTTTTTCTTTTTTCCAACAAGTATTTTATATAATGACAAATCTTCTGAATTCCAGGCTATCAGATATTTATATATTTCAGAAACACAAAATGTAGGACTGCCAACTATTTGTGAAATTCTTTCCCATCCCTAATCCCTAAAATTAACTTATTCTTCTTTACATCAAACACAGTCTTACACTGCAATCTTAGTTAGAAGTACTGATCTCTCTCTCTACACACACACACACATACGTACACATTAATAATAAACATACATTTTTTCCTCACTAGTAACACAATTCATGCAAAGCGCAATCGTCAGGAGCTGATGAATTACATTGTGTTACCAGTGAGGAATATATATATATATATATATATATATATATATATATATACACACACACACACACACACACACACACACACACACAGAGGGTATTTGTCCTTGCATTCACTTATGCAAAAATACACTTAGGAGAGTTATTAATCTGTCTCTTTCCTCCAGTTATGGGTTAAATAACAGGACAGATTGGGTTCTATAGCCTTGGCTGGCAACCAGTCTACTGCAGAAAGTAATGGCAACCTACTGAAGGGTAACCTTCTGCACAGTTAGTCATATCTCAAAAGAGATATGATTGCCCAAGCATGTATCACATATGGCACTTAACTGACTGACTGATCAGCAAGTAAAAAATGTATATTTATTACCAATATAAATTATAGCTCTGTTATTATACATCAAACACTATATTATTAGTACCAGCAATCAATGTGCAATATTATATATATATATATATATATATATATATATATATATATATACATGCACACACAGAGTTCAATAAATTCAATTAATATTATTGATAAGTAGCCTTTATGGAATGAATTCATTATCAAAATACACATTGTGAAGAAATCCCCAGACAATTGAGTAAAGAAGCCAAAATTTATTGTTCCTCTATAAGCACAAACATCTGTAGTATCTGTCTGCTCTGATTGATAAATGGTATGTGGGTGTGGGTGTTGTAGATGAACAATGAACCTGGCTTCTTAATTCAGTTGTCTAATTAATTGCTTTACATTGGGAAACTTTTAGTTGGATGGAAGTTGAAGTTATTTGTATGTTCTTTTTATCTTATATAAAGAATATAAGTTGCAAAAAGGCTCCTTCAAAGTGGGGAAAATAAATATATATTGTCTTGAGTCATTTTTACACTGCCATAATGTAGTTTTCCTGTCAATAATGATATGCACAGACATTACCAAACAGATACAAAAATGGCCACTAGAATTCAAATGCTCACATGCTCCCACACCAATGCCATAAGTCAGGAAATCTGCCTGACCGATGAAAAACAAACAACAAAGAATTCAATGTATTGAACATAATTCATTTAAAAAAAATTCTGGTGAAGCAAAATAGAAACAAAACATCTTAAATTTATAAAGATTTCCTATTTGTTTTGGCTTACAGCCATATCAAATTGAAACACCAGTTTCTGTATGATAGACAAAGTACAAAGAAAAATAATACTAAGCCAGCTCAGTACCTAGATGGATGTCTGCTTGAGAATACCAGGTGCTGTAAGCTTGGTTGTGTGGGTGGCTTGAAATTGTTAGTTGGAGAGCCAAGATCTAAATTCAGTTGGGTTTGTTACATTGACTTAAGGGCAAAATCTCTTGGGAAAGGTATGAATCCACTTCCTCTCCTTCAGCTATCATTTAATTAGTAAAACTTGTATCACTGAATCATTATTATATCCAAAAAAAAAAGAATTCTTACAATCTAAAAATATTTTCTCACTTTAAATAACCTGCAAAAGGTTGATAAGCTGTATAAAAATGAATCAATCAATATATTCGTTCATTTGATCCCAGCTTGAAGCTAAAATGGATAATCTAGCTGCACTGAAGAGCTGTGATAGAGCGTAACAGGCTTGTCTGCAGATTATATATATATATATATATATATATATATACGTCAGAGAGAGAGTGGGGGAGTGTGTAGTTGGACAAGAATGGTAAATATATAAAGTTTCTAAATTGTCATATATATTTACCATTGGCACACATACACTCATATATATGAATGTATGTAAGGCTCTATGTGAGTTGTGGTGCAGTGGATATTGGTTCGGAATGAGAAATTGGAGAGCCAAGCTCGAATTCCAGTTGAACTTGTTGCATTCACTTGTGTGCAAATACCTCTGGGAAAAAGTATCAATTCATCACTTCTCTCTTCAGCTATGAGTTAAATAGCAGAACAGATTGGTTTCTATAGCTTTGGTTGGCAATCAGTTTACCATAGAAAGTAATGGCAACCTTCAGTAGGAAAATCTTCTGCCCAGTCAGTCATGTCTCTTTTGAGACATCATTGCTTAAGTGTGTATCATGTATGGCACTTAACTGATTGAGTACAAAGAGATTATGTTTACAAACCTGGAAAATGAAAAGTTCAAATTTTGGTTGTGGTTATGGCAACTTGTATTAACTTTTTACAGTAATGCACTTATCCCTGCATTTTGTCTTATTGTCAAATAACTTGACAAAATGTCTCATCACTGGCATGTCACAATGACTAATAGAGAAAAGTATAAGTGCATTGTGAGGATGTGCGTTGTGGTCCAGTGGATATCGTCTCGAAACGAGAAATCGGGGAGCCGAGTTCAAATCCAGTTGAATTCATTGCATTCACTTACGTACAAATACCCTTGGGAAAGGTATTAATCCGTCTCTTCCTTCCAGTTATGGGTTAAATAACAGGACAGATTGGGTTCTATAGCCTTGGTCGGCAACCAGTTTACCGCAGAAAGTAATGGCAACCTACTGCGGGATAATCTTCTGCCCAGTCAGTCATGTCTCTTTCGAGACATGATCGCCCAAGCGTGTTTCACGTATGGCACTTAACTGACTGACTGATAAGTGCATTTAGAAAAATCACTAACTGCCTAGACAGTATCATTGTAAATCAATCACACTCCTTGTCAACATTTACAAAAAGAGTAAAATATGGTACCAAAACAACTAAAAGACACCAAAACTAATAAAAATATAGAATTTTCAAATGTTTTCACATTTAATTCTGTGTATCAGTTTGTAATAATCTTTGCAAAAATAGTAAATATAATAATGACAGTTATCTGAAGTGCACAGAGAATTGAAAAAAGAAAATTGGTATTATTTCTTACTATGTTTTCTTGACTTATTTTTAAAGGTATTTTTTATAGAAACTAAAGTATTTTTTGATAATTTTTGCTCCCATTTTCATCAAATAAAAATATATTGTGGACAAAAAAAAAGCTAACAGTATAAAAATGAAATATATACACTTCATTAAATCTTATCTGATCTTATCTTTTTTCTAGCTGACACTGAAAATCTGAATAAGAGTCAATAAAACTTATCTTTAAGTCATTGATATGACATCTTTGCTTTTTAAGTGCAGTTATTTGTCACTAATTCACATTTTACATCTAATTTTGTTCAATATTACATTACTGTGTTCTTTTATTGCTCAGAAGAACATATGGTAGTGAAGATTTTTTCAGCAAAGATTTAGGAAAGTATAATATTTTTAAAATCTGTTTGATGTCATGACCAATATTCATCAAATTTTAAGTTTAGTCAACATGATTTTTTTTCTATATCTTTCATTGCATTTGTAAATTAGGAGTTTGTCATTATTTTCTATTTTATTTGTTGGAATATTTCTTTCCTAGGAGTGAGTATATTTTTACTAAATTTAATCTACACTTTATCTTTCTTTTTAAGTGCCATATCTGTTCAGGATCATAGTGATCATAGTTTTCCACAGTTTTCTTTTCTGTAAACAGTTCATTGCTATGATTATTCTTGGGAAAGATAGTGGAGTAGCTTCTGACTATCTTCATAGTTTTTCAATTCAGATTTACCTTTCTTCTAGACTTTAAAATCTAAGCCCAGTTTGCCTTACTATTTAATCCATAGTAATGAGTTGAATTCATGCCTTTCCCAAGCACAATAGTATGAAGTGAACTCAAATACCTTAGCTAGAATTTGAACTTGGATTGCTGATTCTATTCTCATGCTATTAGCCATGAATCCATCCACACTTCCATGTTTGTTATACAAGTGGAAATGTTAAGATAAATATTTTTATTAATATCTATTTGTATAAAAGGATTCTTGAGGCACCTTATTGAACTTAAATTGTATTTATTAAGCTTTATCAAGGCCACAAATAGGGATTAATCAGTAAAGCTACTGATCTTTAAGTTTAGCTTGCTAACTACTACTCCAACGCAATCTTTGAATGTTTACTACTGGTTCTATTATATAACACTTTTACTCAAATACAAGGCTTGAAGAACTAATGATTTCATTCACTCAAAAGCTGAAGTCTGTCTTTTTCTCTTTGATATTATACCGAAGGCCCCATCTATTTCAAAGAATATAAGCTCTTGTCTGTGCCCATTTATTTTTCTCTGCCTTGAAGATGTATATCAAAGTTCATTTTTCCATCCGTTCTGTAGGAATGTAAAAGAAGTTAAAAGGATGAATACATATGTGAGTCCCAGGGAAGCACATATGCAATGTGACAATGTAACCAGATTTTTCTATCTTTTTTATTATATTTCCGACATAATGCTTGCTATTAAATTTGTATCTTGCTTCATGCTACCTACTTCCATCACTGGCTGTAAGTTCTAAATAAAAACTGACAAAATCTCTTTTACCTTTTTTCTTTGTGTGTCTGGAGAAAAGGTCAAACAAATTAATCAATAATAGAGAAAAAGCTCACACAAAGCAAAGCAATATTTAGGGAAAGCAGTTGGACTGGAAAAGCAATATCTGAACATAATAAAATAAAAGAAAAAACATAATTCTATTGTCATTGATGAACATGAGAGACTGACAGGCCTGGAATAGTGGTTGCTTTAAGTTATAGAATTAGATCAATATGAAATCTTATTTTGCCAACATAAAATGATAGATCCATACATGCACTTGTTCTCCCAAGTTACACAGCCATTTTGTGTATTCTGTCAAGAGTTTTCATCAAAAACTACATACCTAATAAATTTGCATATGAAACTGATCTAATTTATAAAAGATCAAGGTGAAAATCAATGATACATTAAAGAATAATTGTAATTGTAAAATATATACATGAATAAGCATTTTATATATATATATATATATATATATATATATATATATATATATATATAAAATAACCATGAAGTTTGTTATACAACTAATTTTATCATTAATATCCTCAGATTATTGTGAAAAAATAGTTAATTTATGAGGTTGTTCAACATGAAATTATTGATTTCAAATAAATTTGAATAATTTACATAAAAATAATTTCTTCAATTAAAGTATCTCTTCTTGGTATCTGTACCACCTCAGTAATTCATAATTCATCAGTTCTCTACCAAAAAAAATTTCCTTCAAAGATCCAATATATTGTCAATTTGATTTTAATTGGAGAAGTTCATGCCTTACATAAATCTTCAACTGATGCAATTTAAACATTATTTTGGCAATAATGGATTATGCAATTTATATTAAAAAAAAGCAGAAGAATGATTACTATTATATTTACCAAAATGGTTTCTATTTCAGTTTTGAATGCAGAATCTTAATCAGGTTATATATATATATATTTTAATTCAGATACTTCAATCCAAGGAAAAAAAGCAGGAAGGTAAATTCCAAAAACCCGATCCTAATTAATATTAAAAATTTTATTTTAATATTAAAAAATGATACAGAAAGAGAGCTCCATGTAATAAAATATTACAGAGCAAATATAAATTAAAAAAGGATTAATTCAATGATGTTGAATGGCCATTTCGATATGAAGATCCCCACGGGGGATAACACATCACCTCAGCAACAGAAAAATCCTTTCAGAAACTGGAGAAAAATTAGTCTACTTTTCTTTTTAAATAGATTTGCAAAGAAATTAAAAAAGAAAATAAGGAAAAATAAAGGAAAAGAAAAAGAAAAAGATAAAACAAAATAAAATAAAATAAACAAGAAAAGAAAAAATTGATATCGTCTGATCTTTTTATTCCCTTTAAAAATAATTATGCCTTTTTAAGTAAAGGCCTTTTTCTAATACTTCAACGTTTTTGGGAAGTTAGGTTTTTGAATATGCCCAGCGTCTGTAATATTTAAAAAAAATTTTTTTCTTTCTTTTCTTTTCTTTTTCCCTCCCTTCCTTCCTTTATCTCTCTTATCTCCCACCTTTTTTCCCCGTGTTGCTTGACCTTACGTCAATTTAACACGGCTGTCTGTTAATTTTTAGTTACAATTCTCTTTCCTTCTTTTGCAAACCCAGACGATGTCAATTTTTTCTTTTCTTGTTTATTTGATTTGATTTTGTTTTATCTTTTTCTTTTTCTTTTCCTTTATTTTTCCTTATTTTCTTTTTTAATTTCTTTGCAAATCTATTTAAAAAGAAAAGTAGACTAATTTTTCTCCAGTTTCTGAAAGGATTTTTCTGTTGCTGAGGTGATGTGTTATCCCCCGTGGGGATCTTCATATCGAAATGGCCATTCAACATCATTGAATTAATCCTTTTTTAATTTTTATATATATATATATATATATATATATATATATATATATATATAATTCTTATTGTCCCCTCTTCTTTGTGCACATTATATATAGTCACATCAACATAAACAAAACTTTAGTTCACAGAAGTTGTAAAGTATAAAACACATCACAACAAAACATTTTCCACTTTGTTATAGTTTTTTCTCTAAAATTGTTCTTGATACATAAAAATGTATATATTGTTTTCCCATATATATATATATATATATATATATATATATATATTATGACCATTTTGAAAATGGCTATCTCTTCACCAAACTCTGTTTTACCAAACAATCAGCAGAACTTTCCAATGATTTCAGCTGATGCTTTTGTTTTTCATTCACATTCTTTTGTGTAAATCTTCAGTGATTATGCAAAATTCATTTTTCATCAAAGCTTAAGATACATTAAAAAATATAAAACAGCAGAAGTCTTACTTGATACAGATAGTTGTTTGTCAAAATGACATCTAACATGAAATTGTGTACAAAGTGCTTCTTCAAATTCCTCCATATGTAAAAAAAACTCCATCTATTCACATTTATCTTTTCTTGCTGATTGATTACAGAGACCATACAATGAATATGATCACATGTAAGTGTTTAAACAGTAATAACAATGATGTTTAGGCCAAGTCATAGCTTTCAATACACAAAGAGTACCTTGGAAATGCATAGCCAATGTGAAAAAATAATGTTTTGTAGCTGTGTCCAATGATGCCATTGTGCTCATTGTATTTGTTTTAGTTTTTATGAAAATGAATGAATTGTATTAATTTCAGAACCTCTCTTATATAATGTTATGAGCAAAATATATTTATTAGAAACATGTGAAACATTAGATAAATTATGTTTTGGTTTGACTATTCCAGTCACATTCTGTTTTTTCAGTCACAAGATTAACTTTTTCTTTCTTTATTTAAATTATTTGACAGTGTAAACAGATTTTTTAATATTATAAAATAAAATGCAAACAGGAAAAGTAAAAATGGTGAAAGCAGCTCTAAAAAAATATAAGGAATCAATATTTGATAAAAAAATAAGAAACTTTATTTACACCATTCTCATAATAGTACGTAAATAAACATAAAATATTAAGATAAAAATGTTAATGTCTTCACTTTCATCATTGTTATTTGTATAATGATTACTTACAAGCATTGCTTTTTTTAGTTGCTTTTATCTTTTAAAGTTTGAAATTTACTGTTGGAAAAGTTTATAAAAACTAGTGTACCTGTACTATCAAAAAAGACATGATGGCACTCATAATTTTTACAATTTTGTTGAATATATTTTCTGCATGAGTAATTAAGTTTTTTTTTATCTATATAATAACTTTTGTTTTATGTAAGAAAGAAATCAGCTTTTTAAATTGTTAAGCATATAAAGAAATAAACATAAAACAAAAGAAAGAAAAAGCAATGTATTAATAACTTGTTCTCGTTACTATAATTGGATATTCCATTATTAGGAAATTATGAGACATGTTTGCCTATTGACATCCAGTAATATTTTCTCTTTTCATAACAATGGAATATTGCATTAATAAGAAAGGGAATTCAGGCTGCATGACCAATAAATACATGAAATCACATTGTGTTTCATATTGTAAAATAAATTATATTATTAAAATTTAATAATAAAAGTAAAAATTATCTCTGAAAATAAAAATTGCTTTCAATACTTGTACATTTTATAATAAGATTTTGATCTTTGAAATACTCCACCAAAATCACTTAAACCAATTTATACTGTCAAATATTTTTACATAAAGAATATTTGCATATACTAAAATATAGCAAAATAATTTTTCACTGCCTTTTCTCTTCTTTTTCTAAACGAAGATTGAATTTTTGCTGACTCTGGCTAAAATTTCTGTGTGGAATATAATATGCTTGCTTGCTAAACTAATCTCTTCCTTGTAAATGTCTCCAGCCAGCAGTTCCTACAACTCAAGGAAAAGGCACTTTAAAACGCAGATTAAGTATTATTCGACAACCAGGATCTACAAAGGTATATATGCTTTTATCTGTTCAATTTTCATTTAATTATTACCCCAGCCTCATAAAGTGGTGTTAAGTTAAAGAAAAACTGAAAAGAAATTATATCTGTATGTCTTCTTTAATTTTAAAGGATGCACGTATTTGAGTTACTATCCCTGTTTTTATTTTATAAACAATAACAATTGAGTCAATAACAATGGACCTAAATTGAAAAGTCCTACTAAAGAAAAATTGTGCTTCCGATAGGAATTGACCTTGTATCTAAACACACACACACACACACATATATATATATATATAGTTATGTATCAATTGTACATTGTGACACAGAAATTTCTATGTTTCGAGATAGATTCTCATCATCAGGCAATGTTGATGTTAGTTGTGCAGATGATTTACATTTAAATGGGTTAAATGTAAATCATCTGCACAACCAACATCAACATTGCCTGATGATGAGAATCTATCTCGAAACATAGAAATTTCCGTGTCGCAATGTACAATTGATACATAACTATATAATTATATTAAGCTCTATAATACTCATTATATTGAGCACTGTTTATAATAAAATAAATGCCAGAGCACTCAAAATATAAAAAAAACCTTGAGTCCTCTTCACTTTATATATATATATATATATATATATATATATATATATAAGATGGCTATGTCTGTCTGTCTTTGTTTGTGTGTCTTCATTCTAATGAACCCTACTCCTCCAAAAATCTTGGTCCGATTTCAACCAAAATTGGGTTACTTGTCAATCATGACATGAATCTTTGATGTACGCAAAAAGTTTTTGAATCGATTTACAGGGTCTGGCAGAAATCATTGAAACACTTAGAATTTACAAACTCTTCTCCTCTGAGACACGTTATTTGAATTCAACCAAAATTGGGTAACTTGTAGATCAAGGTGCGAATCTTTGATGTACACAAAAACTTTTTCAAATCAATGTACAGGGTTCATCAAAAATCAACAACAAACATAATTTTGGGTGGTCTTTAGTGCACTTTTATGCATTTTTCCAAAATGTTTCACTCAAACTCAACCAAAATCGAGTCACTGGTAGATCAAAGTCTGATTCCTTGATATGTGAACAAAAATTTCAGTTGACACAGGGTGCAATAAAAATTAATGGAAAATATTGCTTTATCTGATCGTTTATTTTTCTGAAATGCTTAGTTATATTTCAACAAAAATCAAGCTTTTTTGTAACTTCTACCTTATCATATGTCATAACAATTTCACATTTTCTACAAGGTGCCAACTCCTCCAATGTTGAAGGGACAATGCATCCACTTCTGCATCACAATGTCATTGCATAACATTACAGGCTCCTGTAACCCCCACTCCATGTTCTTCCTATTGTACATACATCATTCCTGTTTATTGGCAAAATTGACCAAACATGAATCCTGTTTTACGAATCCAACAAAAACCAATACTTACTTTGCATTTTTTTTAACTTATGCGTCACAGCAACTCCATACTGGAGCTTTTTGAATAAGCACTTGATGATCTTACCATTTCAATATAACCACTAAAAAAACCCATGCAATGCCGGGCTATACAGTTACTATATATATATATATATATATATATATATATATATATATATATATATATATATATATATATATATATATGGTTTGATTAAAAGTATCAGGGCTATTGTTATAGTAACAGAGTTAAAGTGAAGCTGCATGACACAGATTGACCTTGAACTCTGTCACGCTTGCACATTAAGTTATAATATTTCCACTTCTTTTTTAAACCAGTGTTTGGATGGAAAGTGTGTAGAGTGTGATAGTCTCACCATTCCACAGATTTTTCATCAGGAACTATGACAGTTGAAAATAGATATTTCATGAAATACGAGATGGTGAAATTCTGGAAAAATTTTTTAAAGATTATAAATAAATAATGCTTAAGATATAGGGCTTGACTTCTGTTGACTGGGCACATGATCCTGGAAAAAGTCAATGACTTGAAGGAAACAGTTCACCAAAAGCAGTTGAGCCAAACATAGAGTTTTGAGAAATACAAAGATGGAGAATGAATTCCAAGAAAACTTAGAAATAAGATAATAATTTAATAATCTTAAAATGTTCCATCAGTTTTAGTGAAATGGCTACATTTCATGGATTTTATTTTATAGAAATATTTACAATATAAAAATAAGATTATGTACATATCTGCTTATACTTAGAAATGCCTTTATTGATTAGATCAGCACATTATCTATATATATATATATATATATATATATATATATATAAAAGGCAATCTGTGAGTGTGTGTGACTTTAACCTATGCATGCCTACATTTTTTTAAGCTACGCCATTCAAAATTTCTAGGGACATATATCTACAGGGAAGCCAGGTTGACACACACTTTTTGAGTTTAAGTTCAGCATTTTTCCCTTCCGCACTTTTTGGCCAATGGAGCCTATTGTTTACATTTGCTCCGTAAAACATCTAAGATCTAAGATGGTTGCTAAGTTATGTCACAGAAATCAAATCACACATGTCAAACGCAACTAGAATATTTTTTTATTAAAAGAAAAATGAGCCTTTATATTTAATTTTTATTCCGACATTTTAAAAATTCATTTGGTCAACAAAAAAATGTGAATATTTTTCCCCGTAATTTTGAAACAAAAGAAATATTTTTTAAAAAAAAGTGTTTTTTCCAACAAAAACAAAATATGTAAAAAAAAAAAAAAGTGCCAATGGTTAATTTAATTATTTAAGTCTTTTTTTTTTCAATTTTAATATTTCATACTTCAGAAAATAAAATTTAAAAAAATATAAAGCTTTTTTTTCGCTAAATATTTCAATGTCACACTAAACATCAAATCACATTTACGCAAAACAAAAGAAAATAGATTTTTTTCTCCTACTACTAAAATGTTCTGAGTTGCATGGGCAACACCGGGCTATGATGCTAGTATGTTATAAAATGTAGTGTGTTAGGTCCCCTGACACTGACCATTGGCTCTAGAAAAGATACTTTAGGTACCAGGATCTAGCTGGCATTAAAAAAAAATATAAACAGATGTGCCCAACAAAGCTCTCTTTTTCTTTACATAGAGCCCATCTGCTGCTGCTAATGTAAATAATATCATTCTTGTCTCAAATATGAACATGTGGACTCTCTCAACAACAAAATGCTTTCTTGCTTCCTTTCCACAGTCAAACTATTATTTGGTATTAATGTTTTATAAAATTTCATCCTATACTGTTTGTGAAAATATATTGAATGGTATTAATATCATCTTGAGAAATAGAAATACTAATTCACAAAGATATAAAATGGGAGATTCATGAAGATGGTATTTACTGTATTTAATGGCATATAAGATTCACCACAATTTATGATACTGTGAAGTGAGATTTCATATAAGTGCTGGTAGACCAGTGTCTGGATAAACAGTAGCCTACTAGATATCCCAACATTGAATATAGAATCCATGAGAGATTGAATCATTTTATTAAGGAAGAAGCAGAAGCAGGGGTTTTATATAACATCAAATACAGTAATAATTTTTAAAATTTTAAACATATCATCATTTATCATCATTTATCTATCACACCCAATGGTGCCATAGGGCAGCAACTTTTTGTTGCTATTTCTGTAACAAACTGTTTTTTACAGGACAGGGTTGTTAGCGCAGCACCCAACCCCCAAACCTGGAGGACCGGCAGACCATTCTTGGTCCTTACATTTACAGCACCTGGTATTCTCAAATGGTCACCCATTTAAGTACTGACCAGGCTCGATGTTGCTTAACTTTGGTGAGTGGGCTGGAACCGGTGTATTCAACACGATATAGCCGTAATATTTTAAACATATACAGTATTCAAAATAAGTTTGGAATGTTGAGATTTTTCTGTGTATAATTTTGTCATATATTTTTAGCGTGTTTCTAGATTTTAGTATATATAAGGCAGATGTTTCTTTTACATCAGTAAGAGAAGAGTATTGAATTAGAAGCTTTATTGGCTTATCTAGTTCTACTTTTATGGCTTAAGACAAAATTTTAATATTTAACAGTGTTATAGACAGATGTTTCTACCCTTGTTATTGACCATTGCCTAATAACTTTGCTTCATATTTCTCACAATTGCAAGATACTTTACTCCTCCAACATAGCAACACGCAGGTCTTGGAAGTCACATAACAGGGGGATCCCAAGCCTTTTTATTAAGTGTTTTATTAAGTTAAGGTTTGGCAACTTGGCTGGCCACTCCATGTTTGAGCTTTGATTAATTGATTTGTTTTTTCATGGCTTATCAATAACTAGCAGTATAGCCCGGCATTGCTCAGGTTTAATGAAAGCCTTAAAATTAATCCATAGTCCTGGAGCTCAGACTCAGTCTAAAGAATATTTGTGTGAAGTTTGGTGAGAATCAGATAAAAATTGTGGATTTGTATAAAGGACATACAGACAGATAAACAGATACACACACAAACATCTTGCCTTTTATATATATATATATTATCGATTTTCTGCACTATTGTAAGAACTACAACATTGAAACTTCTGAATATCGTTTCTTATGTCTTTGTCTATGAGTGTATCAAATTTGATTTAAATCGGATCACTCCTTCTATAATCCGATTTTTTCGATATTTATCGATGGTACCTTGACACAAAACCTAGCTAAGAACACTCGCAGACGCTTATAGTACAACTGTGTAAATTTTCAAGAAAATCGGTTCAGCCATTTTGGAGTCTATAGGTAACGGATACGCAGACACACACACAGAGATAAAGTTCCATTTATAAATAAGTTTAGATTTGCAGGTTATTTAAAGCCAGAAAATATTTTTAGATTGTAAGAATTTTTTTTTGAGATGATAATGATTTTACTGATTAACCCATACCTGGGTGGGAGATTCATACCTTTCCGAAAAGTGTTCCCATGTAAGTGAATTTAACAAACTTGACTGGAATTGAAACTTGGCTCTCTGATTTTCAATTCTCAGCTGTTATCCATTACCCTTAGAGCATCTGGTCATCTTAAGTGTTCACCCATTCAGGTGTTGACCAGGCTTTACATTGCTTAACCAGAGCACAAGAACATGATATAGCCACAAACCTCTGTATGGAACACCAGCCTCTTGAGGAGCAGTGGTAATAATGTGAGAATAACAAGGAGTAACATTGTCTTCCATGAAGATAAGGTTTGGATCTTAGTAGCATCAATGAAGGATAATAACAGGGTCAGTAAAGGTCAGTAAAAGATTTTTCACAGACAACAGTCTAAAAAAGATGTCTTCCCCACATGATGGACAGAAAGTCTGATTGGACTGACATCATCAATCAGTAAAAAGAGTCCAAGGAAGAGACTGCTAGAAATATTACTTTCAATTATTTCAGCAAGCATGAAAACTGTCTGGACACTTTGTTCTAATCTTCTTTGTCTAGCAACAAAGAATATCAAAAGCCATGGAAAGTTGTTCACAGATTGCTAGTAGTCTCTCAGGGACAGACCTCTGTGGAGAGAGGTTTCTCAGTTAATAAGAAAATTTCCACTAAAAATATGAAACTGCAGACTCTGTTTGCACAGCACATTATCATGGACTATTTGGCTACAGCTGGTGGTGCTGGGAATGTTCCCATGACTAAGGCTCTTTGCAGTGCATCCAATGCCAGAACAGCATACAACCAATACCTTGAGGCTGAGAGGGAAAGTCAAGAAGAAGCAGCTGGACAAAAAACAGAAATCTATGCTTATGGAAACTGAAGAACTGAAGACAAAAAACACGAGCCTGTTGTACACAAGATTTGCTCAAATCAGCTGATGGTTATGTGGAGAAAGCTGAGAAAACTTATAACTTCACACTTTTTGTTAAAACTACTATACTTAACTTCACAGGAAATGTGAAGCAATCAAGAATTTTTGACATTCACAAACCATGAGTCGTCTAAAGAGCTGAAATGTGTAGCAAAAAGAATTAAAATGTAATTCAAAATTTTTCAAGTGTTGTAGAACTGTGTAGAATGCTACACACAATGCGTAACATAACCAGGTCTACATTCAGTTGTGTTTTAGCCTTTAACACTTTGATTTCTTTACTGCATTAAACTGATCTATGTGACATTAATTATTGGAACCAGCTGTAGCTTTTCTTTGAACATCTCTTCTGTCAAACTATTAAAATATAAATCACAAATTTTTGTATTTTTGACCATTCTCTTTGTGTGTGCATGTGTGCGTGCGCACTAGTTTCACTTCTTGAAACTTCTTAACATAACCCTGAAAAAGCCCTGGAAATTTTTTACACAGGTCTGTGGGAGCCTTGAAGGAACTAAATTTAATTTTAATTTTTTTTAGTCAATTAGCTCACTGGCAAAGACCTCTCTTTTAAAGACTTCACTTTTAAAGAGCTAACATGAAGTGAAAAGTCAGGTCTTTAATGATTATGACATGATCATTTATTTAATTTTCTTTTTGGTTTGTCAAGTACAAATCTATAACTTTTCTCAAGATTACTGGTTTTTATTTTTTCTAACTCTTGTTTTTTTCCATCATAACTTTAAGAAAAACATGTCATTATAGTTAGAATGAGTGAAGATTTTCTTTTGTTGTCCATCAACTTTGTATTTCCAAAAATTCTTTTTAATCTCCAAACAACTTAGATATTATGGATTTCACTTTCCCTATAAGTTTGACTAACCTGTTGTTCCTTTTGCAATATCAATGAGATTTGAGTTGATGAAATAAATGTTTTTATCAGTCAGACACTTACACCTGGCAACAATAATATCAGAATTGGCCACACTTTAATCTTAATTGGATAACCCATTACTTTGAAATCAAATAGTTTACGGTCATATCACGTTGAATACACCGGTTCTCGCTCAATCATCGAAGTTAAGCAATGTTGAGCCTGGTCAGTATTTAGATGGGTGACCACTTGGGAATACCAGGTGCTGTAAGCGTTTAGTGATGGATGTGCATTGTGGTGCAGTGGATATCAGCTCGGAAAGAGAAGTTGGTGAGCCGAGTTCAAATTCCAGTTGAATACCCTGCATTCACTTAAGCACTGGTACCCTTGGGAAAGGTATTAATCTGTCCCTTCCCTCCAGTTATGGGTTAAATAACAGGGTAGGACTTGGGGACCCTGCCCTTAAAAACAAATCCCAATGAATCTTGATACTCAAAAAAGAAAAAAGTATTACTCGACACAAAACTTATATAAAAACAACAACAAATTGTTGAAAGAAAAAGGTATTACCAGCAATAAATAAATAAAATTTAATTGGCAATAAATGACCCACTGAGGTTGATATGCCATAAAAACAAAACAACCAAAACAAATGAAATCAAATAGAACTAAAAATTTTATTAAACAAAGGAGATTATTTTTTTAATCAACAGTAAACATGTTGTTTTTTTATTCTTCAAGGATGGAGATGATTATACAGAATTGGGAGATAACCCTGACACTGAAGAATGGCCACATGTGAGTAACATTATTAGACTGAAAATTTCTTTTATTTCTTACAGCATAATTAAAGTTGGAATATATATAATTAATAAATGCAGTAGAATAAATGTCTTCCAATGTCCTTTTTTTAATTCTTTAAAGAAATGACTGTAAAATGTTAAAAATTTACCTTGACTTAACAAAATCTTATAGAAGTCTATCTTTTTTTGGACATCTACAAGAACTGAACAGCAAGGTGAAAGCATTAATCATCTTACAACAAGCAAGTGATCAATATCAAAACAAAACAAGAGCCTTCTTATCAATCTTTATTATTTAGTTGATTTTTTTTTTATTTAACTCCTGTCTGACATATACAAACAAAAATATATCTAGATTCCTTGACCCCCACTCATTTTTTGTCTATTTGATATTATTATTATTATTATTTTCTTTGATTTCTGGCATATACTTGTTTCTTTCTGGGTCCCAACCAGAGACATAAAGCTGCAAATGACAACAATGCATTTTCCACTGAGCATTTTTTGAGTAGAAATGAACCCCAAAAATAAACCTATGATCACATGCATTTTACATAGATAAAGCTCCTTGTAAGGTGTGTGCTGTACAATTTGTTTGTATTTCTTTAAGACTTGTGCTACCAGAAATCCTTTCAATGAGTCTATCAGAATCTTTTCCAGTCAACCTGAGAGCTTTAACTATAACTGGAAATGTTGATGTCTTCATGTGCCACATTTGTTTTTACTATTATTATTCTGTGCCACATTTTTTTAATTATTTATTTTCTCTGTTAGATATTATATCTGGCTTCTGATTTTGTTTTCCAGAGTAAAACTTTAGTGAAACCTGATGACCAGTTACAGTTAACAGAAACAGTAAGTGATTAAAATCTTTCACAAGTTTCAAAACAAAAACAGTAAAAAAATTATGATTTAAAGAGCCTGATTTTCTTCTGCTTACAATAGATGCCTTAAAAGCCAGGCTTGGTAGAATATCATGCATAGAATATCATACATAAAATATATATAAACTACAGTTTCTCAGTGTGAGGTTCAAATATATTTATTTTTGTTATTGCCTATAATTATTTCCCTGTGGTAATATTTAATAGGAGTAGATAGATTTACTTATTATCCGGTTCACACTCCTCCCTAGTCCTTTGAACAGGAGTAGAGGTTTATTCCTTGTTCCCTGTTTATGATTAGGTTTCCAGTTCTTTCTAAAGTCTTTTCATTCTTTTTCACTCCCAGTAGCCCCTTGCATCTTAGTTACATTATCATCTTACTTGGGGTGAATAGATTAAAAAAAAAATAGTATTTGATTTTAGAATTTTGAGAATATATAAAATATTATAAATTGGTTTATTTTGTTATTGTAACTGATTCTTTGCTAAGACATGCAAATCAGGCAAATATTTGTGATGGGTGGTTTGTATTTGGACACTTTCATGATTATTTTTTGGGAATAGTTCTTCTTCACATTATTGTTGTACTTTGTTATGCTAAAAGCAATGTAACAAAGTTTGAACTTGTATCCTATATCCAAAAAGTTCATGAACAACAACAGTCAAAGGACAATTGACTATAAAAGTTTCCATAAAGATCACTAGCAACATCAAGAAAAGACAAGTTCAAAATGATGACTTTCTCTTTAAATTCAACTAATTTAAGGCTATTCTTAGGTAGTAAAAACAAAATTGTGTGAAGGTTGGAAGTAGTGAATATCATTAATGAAAAATGTAACTGCAAAGATAAAAAAGAAATGTCTGCTTGAAGAAGTTTGTAAAACCGAAGGAGTTTTCTACAGAGCAAAAGTAAAAGATAAAATATGCTTAAGAGGTACTGAAGGCAGTTTTAAAAACACAATGGAATTAATCAAGTTCACATTCAAACTAGAAAAACTTAAAAATAGCACCAAATTAGTCAACAATGTATGGAAATTGAAAGAAAAGAATGTCGGAAACTCCCTTGTGGTGTGAAAAATATTTAAAAAATCCAAACCATGCAACAATGATGATATCTACAGATTGTGTCAAAAAGAAAAGTTGGCTATAGTATCATTTCCAGAACAACAAAAGCTACTAAATGAAAGATCCAAAAAAAAGTCTGGATGTAGGCACATTAGAAAATATTTTCTCAGCTTGTACAAACCCATATGAAAGGATTCCCAATAACAAATACTCCATTACTTTGAACTTTTGGTTATGAACTTATAAAAGCATCAACCATTAAACCATCATTCAAAACAAATTGCCTGATAAAACTGAAAAGGTTGAAACTATGTTATTGTAATCAACTGATATTCCCAATCTAAATATATATATCTATGCAAAATTTCTCATTACTGCATTTTGAACAATCTCAGAGAAAGCTTAGAAGTATTTATGAAATTTATTCAACTATACATACATTCTCTTTGTAACAGTAAGTCTGAAGCTAAAAAAATGGCTTTCACATAAACTTATGAAAAGGAATGAGGATCAACATTAAAAAATTGTCTTTCTCATTTTGTTCAACAGAAAAATTATTTTTAGTTAATAGTTGCTAAGATTTATTAGGAGATTCTAAAATGGAGCAAAAGACCATTCTTATATTCTCTTTATACATAATTCATTTTGTTAAAAAATTAATTTTTACATTGTATATTGGAAAAGTTTTTGTTAAGTTTCAAGTTTTTCTTAAATCTGGATAAAAGTTTTACTCAAAACACAAAGGTTACTCTGAATTTGCTATAATTATATTTAAATTTGTTTATTTCTGTTTTTCTTTCATGAAAAGATTTTTTTTCAAACTCCTGATGTCCCACATGGCATAAGCTTATTTCAGTCTATTTTGGTAGCATACTTACATTCTATCCTAGTATATGTCAGAATTCAATTACAAGATTGTCTGGAGGAATGAAAAGTATGCCAAGATTGCAACTCATATACTTAGCTGTAGAATTATTTCAAGAGAAAGTCATATAATGATTAACAGTCACAAGCAAACACATTTACTTTTCACAAGTTGTAAATTTGTTGGTTAGTATTTTGAAATAAAACCAAAAGAAAATGGATCAAATCTCCAATTTCAGCCATGATTCATACAAAGTTTCAAAGTAATTCAGCAAACAAAACAAAATTATTTTAAAAGCAAAAGCAAAACCAGCTAAGACATTGAGATAAATTTATGCTTCTTTTGGTTAAGTTAGCCTCAGATATGTGTGTGTGTATTTATATATGTCTCTGTGTGTGTGTATGTATATATATATATATATATATATATATATATAGTTGTTTAAACATTATTTTTAATGGATACTCATATTTGAGTAGGTACCCTATTTTTTCATAAATAAACAGTATATTTATTTATATCTAATGGCCTGAATAATCAAGAAATCATGTTAGGAAAATATGCTTATGATCTTATTTTCCTTTAGGTAATTTTCTAATCAGTTTCTTGATGTTAGGATGAGATTCATTAAGGAAGGTGCTGTAGTTTTTTCCTACCCAATTACTTTTGATCACCTCTGAAATCATCCTCATTTCTTAAATGCTTCTTTTATGCTTGAAATTGTGTGTGTGTGTGTGTGTAACGTAAATGGCAAGATGATCAAATTTCAAATCTAAATTGATTTTCTATTTAAAATGCTGTAGATATTACAAAAATATTTTCAGTTTAAATTGATGAGTCATAAAAATGACTCTAAAGGAGTGCACATTTTGGCTTGTACTCTTTTACTGTCAACCAGAGTTTATTAGACAGAAAAGTAAATTAGCTCTTGTGGTACAGATATCTATTTCAGTTTCACTCAAATGTGTGTGCATTCCATTTTTTTTGTGTGTATTTATATTTTAATTCAATGACAGACATAAAAATATATCTACAAAAATTTAAAAAAAAAACTTAAAAAAGTAATTCTATTTATTTCTGAAAAGTTCAATAAAATATAATTATTTGACAGTTTAAGATTTTTAAAAATTATCTAAAATTTTTTTCTTATCTCTTGATATATGAGTCCAGACTTATCCCGATTGACTGGGAGAGGAATGTATTATTCTAATATTTTATTTTAAACTCAGTTAAATTTTGTGTACTTTCAAGGTGCAATGAATAAATTGTTGTCTAAATTATGCAAAAATGACAATAATACAGGCATCTCATTTTGACAAGTATATTTACCAGAATTACACAAAAAATATCTTAAAATACTAAAGAGTAAATTTATTCAATAAAATCGCCATTGGCTTCAACCACATTCTTCAGACAACTTTGGAATCTACTGTAACTTTTCTAGCTGGTCTTCTTGTTTAAATTGGTGAATGCTGCCATAATCCTTGCCTTCAGTTCATTGTTGGTCCTACAAGGAGTTTTTTTAATCGCTCACTCAACTGTGTTCCACACATAATAATCAAGAAGGTTTCAGTCTGGGGAATTAGATGGCCAGATGTAAGAGGTAATGTGGTTGTCTGACAGTCATAATTGGGTTCTCCTCCTTGTGTGACATGGTGTAAAGTCCTGTTGCTAGACATAGGTTCTTTCAACAGCTACCCTTTTGACCCAGGGCAGCACTACCTCCTCAAGGCCCTTGATGTAGGCCTCCATGTTGAGCCTGAGGCCCTCACCAACACATTTGAGAGTTCTTTTCTTATCAGAATGATCAGAGTGAGTTTTCCAAGATGCTGCACCTTTGTAATCACTATTAGACTTATTCCACTCTTTGTGAATCCTCTGTACTGTCCTCAGATTGTCACCCAAACACTCTGAAATGTTTCTATTAGAGCTTCTGGTGAGAATCCCAAGCAGTGCAGCATGCCGTTTCTAAATTCCTGGCAGAGTGAATTGCGTCATACAGATTTTTTTCTCAGAGACAGTACCCAACTGACCCTACTATATTATGCAGTTGACTAAATATAAGCAAAATTAAAAATATAAAATGGTGACAATTTACCCATCGCACTATGCTTTTGTGTATATTAAATAAGATTAGCACATACATGTAAGTCCCTCACATGCAGTACAAAAATAGGTATATATATGACATATGGTGTATGGAAAGTCACATGCAGGTGGTGAGAGATAGACAGAGAATTAGTTTTTTTTATAATATAGACTAGCATAATATCCATAAAAAATGTCAGGGTTATTTATGTATGGATTGGTATTTAGATTTAAGTATCTGTACCTTCTGCCTAGAATCAGTATCAATGCTTAGCCTCTTCTTCAAATGTATTACATCCTTAATCTTCGTTTTTCATTTTTATCTTATTTCTTTTTACAGGAGTTGAAAGAGGAGTTTACACGTATTCTCACTGCTAACAATCCACATGCACCTCAGAACATTGTTCGATTCAACTTTAAGGTAAATATCAATAGATATTCATTCAAATATCATTTTGTTGAAATTTTTGAGATCAGAAATTATTTTATGCTTGATAGAAAAACAGACTAGAGAGAATTATTCTAGAGACATGGAATGCAGAATGAGAACGATTCCAAATCCACCAAGTATAAAGATGGACACCACAAGAAGGCTGGAAAGTATCACAACCGAAACATGACTATAACAACCATGTGGTTCATATTATTCCAAATGGAAAGACATATCATTTATTCTTGTTATTTTTATCATAAAACATATTTGTCATTTTTGCAACCATAAAAATTATTATGACTGGAATGTTTGAAGAGAGTTAAAAGTTTTTTCAAACTAAATGTTTCATGGTTAATTTCATCCTATGAATATTATTTCAAAGATCTGCATTACTTTTAATCTTTTATTGATTTTATTAATATATTTACATTAGAAAATTCAAATTTACATTAAATCCAAAAATCCTATTCATATACTTCTGCCTGTCACAGATGTCATCATAAAAATTTCTTGCTGTTAGTAACAAATGTATATTATATCAGGAATACTTGTTTTTATCATTGTGAACAATTCTACAGATCATAACTCTCGGTTACTAACTTTAACATTTTTAATTACAAATATAATATTTCTTATGACTGTAAATCTGACGTTCCTAACATATTTTGACATTTTTTCCATCTGTTTTTGTTATGAATGAATATTTTAAAATATCAGAATATTTCTTGCAGTTCTACACAAAAAGCTTATAATCAAGATCATTTTTACAGGTTTCTGTAATAAAAATATAAAGAGATATTTAAACTGTTTAGATAGTATGGATTTTGCAAGTATAAGGATATATTTAGAACTGTAGTAGTAGGCAAAATTTGATAAATAAAATAAAATATTTCTTAAATCCCCTGAAAAATATCAGCCATTTACCATTTCCTTAATATCTTATGAACATTAACATCAGCATTCTTAAGGACAGGTCTGTCAGATAACTTTGTTTCTGAAGCCAGGTATTTAGATGAACAAAACAAAAGATTAAAAACCCTGTACCAAATTGAAAAACAATCCTACACACTCTCACTGCACTTCAAGATCACTGATCAACCACAATATATCCCAAGAAAGGAGGGCTTCGAGGCCAATCCTCTCTACCCTTTCACCAGAAAGCATGATAGGTTAGTTCACTCTACTAACAACCAAAAGAACTAATCAGGATGGCTACCTACTATAAAGGAGGTAGAGCCTTGCTATCACTCCCTTTCATTCTCTCTCTGTTCTAATATATCAAAAAGCTACAAGCTTTGTCTTAAAAGAAGAATACAAGTTTGTATTGGTATACAAATGAAAATAAATCTTCCAAAACAACATTTACTAAGCAGTCATTCATTTTGAATGTAAAAACCAACATTCTGCAGCAAACTCCACAGAACTAAGAGATTGAAAGATTGTATAGGGAGTGTTTAGAATCTAGGAATAATGCAAGTATAATGCAAGTATATATATTTTTTGAAAGCATTATATATATATATATATATATATATATACTAGCAGTATAGCCCAGCATTGCTCGGGTATAATGAAAGCTTTAAAACTAATCCATGGTCCTGGAGCTCAGACTTTTTGGATGTTGGCACGAAAGACTAAAAAGCAATAGTTGTTTCCAGTTAAAGCGAAACTGTAGACTGAAAAAAAAATGAATGGATGTAAGTCAAATTTTGATTTCCTGGTAAATAAGTTTTTTCGTCGTAAACTGAATTTTGAAGGCTAAATAAGTCCTCTGAGTAAATGGTATTATGGTTGAGACTAAAAACTACAATTATACCTACTTAGAGCTAAACCCGAAGCAAAAACTAAAATAAAAGGGCTGAAAAAAATACAAAACTACAAACTGTAGACAAAACTACAAACTGTAGACTGAAAAAAAAAATGAATGGATGTAAGTCAAATTTTGATTTCCTGGTAAATAAGTTAAACAGACACACACACAAACATCTTGCCTTTTATATATATATATATATATGAATTATCGATTTTCTGCACTATTGTAAGAACTGCAACCTTGAAACTTCTGAATATCGTTTCTTATGTCTTTGTCTATGAGTGTATCAAATTTGATTAAAATCAGCCCACTCCTTCTATAACCCGATTTTTTTCAATTTTCGATATTTATCAGGGGTACCTTGACACAAAACCTAGCTAAGAACACTCACAGGCACTTATAGTACAACTGTGTAAATTTTCAAGATGATCAGTTCAGCCATTTCGGAGTCTTTAGCTAACGGACACACACAGACGCACACACATGCGCGCACACACACACACACACATACAGACAAAGTTCCATTTATAAATAAGTTTAGATATATATATTTAAATGTAAAAGAACGAAGAATAAAATTGCAATGTTCAAAACATTAATTGAAAAAAACATGGCTCAATATGAAAATACAGCAATAAATATTTATTATTTAACTCTTACTTTTATATTTACATGTTCTAATGTAAAAGTTGAATAATATGTGTATATATATATATATCTTTATGTTATGTTCTCTAGTTACAGTGTAGAACACCCATTCGAAGTAGTTACCAGATAAAACACTCTCACTGCTAGCATTATTTACATTTTGTAAAAACATTACATGCTATGAAATTGGCCTCTCTCTAACGTACACCAGTGGCCTAGTGGGTAAATATCTGAGTGCTGTCAAATCAGTCAGGTTTTGGTCCTGTGATACAGTGATTGTTTCCTGTGATACAGTGAAACAGGCCTGTCAGCAGATGGTTTATATATATATATATACTGTGTGATGGGTAAATTGTCGATATTTTATACTTTTAATTTTGTGGACAGTGCAGAGGATTTGGAAAGATTTGGTGGAATCTAATGGTAATTACATTTGGATAAGAAAAGAATGACTGAATTTGTTTGTAAGGGGCTTAAACTCAACACAGAGGCCTATATGAAATGACTTGAGTGGGTAGTACTGCCCTGGGCCAAGAAAGTTTCTGCTAGAAGTCCCAACAGTATGTCTGGCAACAGAACTCTATACCATGCTATACAAGCAGAAGAACCTAGTCGTTGACTGTCAGACAATTTCTGCACACACATTACCCCTTACATATAGCCACCTAATTCCCCAGACTGCAATACCCTAGATTATTGTTTATGGGTGCAGTTAAGTAAGAGACCAATGAACTGAAGGCAAGAATTATAACAGAAGAGTTGCAGGAGATTCCAAAGTCATCTAGTGGCCATGGTTGAAGCCAATGGCTATTTTATTGAATAAATTTACTCTTTAGTATTTCAAGATATTTTTGTGTAATTTTGGTTAATATATTTGTTAAAATGAGATGCCAATGTTATTTTCATTTTTGCATACTTTAGATGACAATTTACTCATCTCAACTTGTAGATATATATGCAAGCATATATATATTTTTTAAAGGATTCAAATATATACTTGCACACACACACACACA